>BCIA01000006.1:2493479-2982485 GCA_001599815.1 Furcasterigmium furcatum
GGGTTGTGAGTGAGTAATGACAAGGCAATCTCGGTCTGTGTCTTCTCGGCCGGCTTGAAGTCAGGAGGAAGGACCGGGGGAGAACGGCGAAGCTGTCCGATGACTTCTGCTCGCTGCATGCCCAGCATCGGCGTGTAGCACATCTCGAAGAAGATGACTCCCAGGGAATACATGTCGACTTTGGAACTGTACGACCCGCTGACTCCGGAGCGGACTTCGGGCGCCGCATACGAGGCAGTTCCGATACTCCTGGTGATATCGTCCGACTCCAGTGCGTTCGCAATCCCCTTTTCCGCGGCAAATTGCCCGCTCGTGGCTAGGCCGAAGTCACCGATCTTGACATTCTCGGTGCCGTCTGCGCTTCTGGCGATGAAAACGTTCTCTGGCTTGAGATCTCGATGAACAATGCTGAGCCCATGGATGTGGGCAAGACCCTCCAGGATCTGTCTGAACAAACGCCACATTTCCGAAGTATTTTGGTAGAGTCTCCTGGCGATCAAGTCGCGAAGTGTGCGCTTCTCGCAGTATTCCATGGAAATGTAGAGAATGGTCCTGTAGGGACGTTCGATGCGAACCTTCTTGAGTTCCTGAGTCTCGCGCCTGACAAGGGGAGATGCTGGGCGAGAGCTTGTCTCTTCGTCGGCTGAGGAGGATTCCTCATCATCTTCGACCGCGATGTCATCTTCCTCCTCTTCGTCAGAGTCGTAACCGAACTCGACTTGCGGGTATCCACTAGAGGACATGAAGTCAAGCCCTCCGGTGCTGGTCGTGAACTGGACATCAGGCGCCTGCGAGACTGTATCTTGAGTACCTTCAGTGCCTTCTGTGGTCTGGCCTTCTGTCGAGGTGTCCTCGTCGGTGTCTGACGTGTCCGGGAGCTCTTCGACCCAGGTATTGTAGTATCTGACCACGGCAGGATGGCTGAGCTGAGAGAGAAGCCGAACTTCTCGGAGAATCTCCGTCAAGCTAGCTTGAGACCGTTGACTGATCTTCTTGATGGCGTAGATCTGTCCGTCGAGTTTCTTGCGAGCCTTGACCACCTCTCCGAAGCCACCTTTTCCAAGCCGGCCTTCTTCGACAAAGTCTTCTCTGTACCTCGAGGAGCCCCAGTTCTTATTTATGGACTCGCGTCTCAGTCGTTGCGGCATACTGGGCACGGAGCTGCTCGACGCATAATCGTTTGCAAGGGGGGGCTGGGCGACAAGCACGGGGGCATCGGTTGCCAAGAACTCGCTGGACGTCAACTCGAAGGCGCGAGGCCGCTTTTTCGCATCTTGCTTAAAGAATCTGGTGACGAGCTCGTGCAGTGGTTTGGAGAGGGTCAGCGATTCGGAGAGAGCTGCGGGTGCGTGGTATTTTCGGGGCACCTCGAGGCCGAAAATCATTTGCAGGAACACCACACCAAAGTCCCACACGTCAGTCTTTTGAGTGTAGTTTGGTTTCGAGGTTGCAGCGATTTCAGGCGGGAGCCAGTAGGCGGACTTGGCCGAGGCGAGGCCCGGCAGCGTTCGAGACTTGGCAGACATTCCATGAAGCTCTCGTTGGTATCCTGCGTCGGCGAGCTTGGGGACAAACTCCCCAGTCGGCTGCTTGAACAGGAGAATGTTGCCGGTGTGAATGTCCTGATGCACGACGGATTTGTTGTGAAGAAAGTTGAGTGCTTCCAGGAGATCCCTGGTCCAAGTTCGAACTTTGTTAACGTCCAAATTGCCAGCGAGGTCGAGGAGCTCCTCCAGGGAGCCCTTCTCGGCGAGAGGCATCAGAATGGTGAAGGTCCACAGGCTCGGGTTCTTGCCATCCCCAGAATCGGCTTCGCGGTCCACGCGGAAATCAAGCACTTCAAGCAGGTTCTTGTGACGAACGGCCTTGAGCGACTCAAGCAGCGACTCCAGAGACTGGACCTGTTTCTTGAGAAGGGCAGTATCCTTCCCTGCAGTTCTGATGCGAGTCTCCTTGAGAGCCAGGACGGGACATTCCTGGCCCGAGGGCACGACAGGACGAACAGAGCAGATGGTCGAGATTGGGCCCTTGGTGAGCTCAGACTTGTCCGAAACGGCCTGGAAGAAGAACTCGTTGCCTGCCTTGTCTGTTGTGCGACACGGACGATCGAAGATGATCTGGCCGTCTTCCGAGGAATGCCCGTTGCCCATGGTCGGGACGGCAGACCTGCTCTTCTTGCGCGACTCCTTCGCCTTCTCTCGCTGGCGTTTCAGTTCTTCCTGCAAGAGGCCGCCAAGCACCCTCTCTTCTTCTTTGGTCTCTTCGGCGCGCTTGCGCTCGTCCTCCTCCCGCTGCACTTGTGCAGCCTTCGCGTGCTCGGCCTCGTGGGCTGCTCGCTCCTGTTCCAGCGACGGCAGCTCCAGGCCTCTGGCCTTGGCTTGCGCGGCATCTTCGAGGATGTCCCGAACGCCTTCCACGATGCGATCGACCATCTCCGACTGCTCTTGGGCAAATATGCGGGGCTGGGTCTCGAGATACTTCTGGAGCTTGAACTGGGTGGCATCGCGGAGGCTGCCGACATTCTTCAGGGTCAGCAGCGGCGGGCTCTTGGGGTAAGTGGCGGTGAGCACGACGCTCAAGGTGACAGCAAAATCGTCGTTGGACGAGGCGCGGATGCGAATGTCGAAAGAGGGCTCGGACTTCTGCATGCTCATCAGTATGGCGTGGCACTTCTGAGGGAGGGAGCTCTCATGTCGCGGAGGCGGCGGGGTGGTGGGAGGGGACTGGACTCATACCTTCCAGGCACTCTGGGTCTGCTTGTGCTTCACAAAATCTTCCGCGTACATGGCCTCGAGGACGATGAGTTCATTCTGCTGGAGCTCTTCGTACTCGATCTTGGCGGTGGCCTCCGGACTGGACGGTTTGAGGCCGGGGAAGCTTGAGTCATCGTTCTTCTTGGGCAATTTGATGGAGGGCTTGTTCCACGGCCCAGGAGCTTTGCCCGTCATGGTGAGACGTTGGTGGGTGAAAAGGGTGATCACAGCCTGAGCTGCGAGTCCTTTTACAGCGCGGAGTCCATCATTTGTTGTTGTCGACGTTGTTCAGGATAAAAAAAGGGTATGGGTGCGGATGAGTCGTCACCCGCAGATGATGCAGAGGTTCAAAAGTCGGCTGGCATGTCGACAGTCGGCGACGGTCCAATGCATCCGTCGGGGCGGTCCTCACAACTGGCGGGGTCGGTGAGTGCCAGCACCTGCATTTTCAGGGCCCAATTGTGGGTCCGCGCCTCCTGCGCTGTGACGTGGTTGAGGGGTTCGTGCCAAGACCGCAAGGCACTCCCCGGGGGTTCAAGACACCCCTATTCATTGTTCTGTACGGCTGCAACAAACCGGCTTGAGCAGTTACATTATCAGCTGAAAAGAAACCCTGTGAACAATTGAACAAGAACTTGACTCAAATATCTGGAGATCAATTCAAAATCATGTCTGTTTGGTCCTTGTTCAGACTGAAATGTTTGCTCAACCACATGGGGGTGCATTCAGGCTATCGTTCACCGATGGAGAGTCTTGATAGCGCTCGGAGACAGCAACTGAAAACACAAATGCCTGACTATCTGTGGAGACAACTTCGTTAGGCCAGGTTGGCAGGATGAGCCAAGAGGTACCCAATCTGGCCAAGTTAGGGACAAGCCAGCATATGCATGCCATGTGTCTCCCCAAGGTCGTGTCTTCTTGGTCTTGGTTGGGTTGTTACGTATGCTCTTGCTTCTCGGTGAGGCTTTGGAGACTCCCGAAAGTCGTGCTTGAGCTGACCGATAAGAGCGAAGTCAGCTAGTTGGCGCCACACAGACGATGTGGGCTACGATCCAGGTGTAAGAAGAAAAAAAAGACGTCTGAAAAATAAACTCACATTTGCTTGGGTATTTGGAAGTTAAACATGGCAAGCCATTGGAAACCCTTGAGGCGATCCTCAAAAGACGCCACATCCTGACACGGAGTGATCAAGTTTTCCGCGGTATTGCATGTGTTTGATAGTTGATACTATATCTGATTGAAGACGCCGAGCCTCCTGAATCCATCTAGCATGTTCAAGAGCAAGCAATCATCTAATTCGCTCAACCTGGCTGAGATCAAAGATAGTTTAACCTGCTTTAAGACATTATCAGACTTTATGGAACGCTTCGCAGATGGACCATGGTCAGACTATCTTTTGAAAATCCTAAAACGTCCAGACAAAAGTCAAGCCCGCACAATGGTAGGATCTCGTCATATAAAACATGTTGGCAACTTCCACCCTAGCCAATCTGCCAGCATCAAGGCGTACAAACGGTACGATACTCTTGGAATGCAGGACGTGCTCTATTCATGTCAGGGGATGTTTGCATAGTTGTCCGAACCGCTCCATGATTCTCTCAATCTCGCTCAGATCCCAGTCTAAGCTCTTCCGAGGCCCTAGTGCAGCCTTATAGTTGTTGACCATTGTTGACCCTGACTCTAAGATAGCATCGGCAGCCGTTGGGAAACCCTGCTGACACTCATACATTGCCAGAAGCAACGTCATCATCAGCATGGTGCGTGGAGAGGGTCGAGTAGAGGCATGTTGGAGTCTTTTGCGGAAGCCGGTCAGAGCCTTGACGTGATATTCTAGCGAGGCGTAATAATGCTGTCGGATGGTATCGCACTGCGTCTCCGGGTCGAATGGTGCGAGCTGCTGAGATGTCGGAGAGGTATATTGCATGACCAGACTGAGTGCACCAACGGCCAGAATAGACTGGAGGATCGATTCGTCGTGGAAGCTCTGCCCCAAGATGATCAAGAAGCAGTTCTTCGCGGTTTGGTCCCCTGCCATGGAGTTGTCGTTCGCGACCCGATATCGAAACATGTCGAAGTAGATACTGCTTTCTCCATCTGCCCCCTGCAAGCCAGAGACTATCGGCAGCGCAATTCGCTCTGTTGTAGTCGTGGACTGCACAATCAGGCTTCGGAATGCCTGTTCGTCGTGGGTGCCGCTCTTCTTGGGATCGGAAGCCGGCATCAAGGGTCGTGCCCTTCGTGACCATCGGCTATCTTGATACCCGCAGCAGAAGTGTTGACTCTTCAAGCAGCGAGCGCATGTTGGACGGCCTTCGTCGCACTTGACACGCCGAACTCTGCAGGTGAGGCATCCGGTGCGCACCCTCATCAAGGGGCCGCTGTTGTGCTTCTTGATTTTTTTGCATTCTGTGGAGACAACGGTCTGGGCAGCGTTGATCGACCGCTGGGGACTTTGCTGTAGAAGCGCATCTTGGTTGGGAATAGTGATTGAAGGCTTGGAAACATCTGGAATGGGTGATGTGGGCTCGGTTTCCATGACCTGGAGCGCAAGTATCAAAAGCCGTTATGATATAGGTATTAAAAGAGAGAGTTTCAAAGTTGGAGAAGATAGTGGAATTAGCCAGGAGAGAAGCAGGGCGACGAATGGTTCAAAAAAACATGGTCACAGTTCAGAAAAGGGCATCCCATCTGCTCGTGGCCCGCAAAGCCCGATATCCCGCCCTCTGCACTTGTCAGGCGGCCCCTTGCTTTGACCAGGGTCAATGCCTCGAAGCTCAGGAACATTCCATGAAACCTAGTAGTGGCTGATGTCTGCCTGTAAAGGGCGTCGGTAGAGGAGACCCCGGGGATATCCGGTGGTCTGGGCGCTTGATATTAGATTCTACTCCATCCATCCACCGCAACACTTTTGGCCCCCACGCTACTCAGGGCTGCATTTGGAATTCCGGATGATATTATTGACCAACTTTACGAACTTCCGCCCACGGTCAGGGCTGCAGTGCAGCCACGAGGTCCATCCTTGGCACATCCCTTGACCTCTCCATGTCGAGCTACCTGAGCTGACCGCCGTGAGTCAGCGATCATGCATTTGTTGGGTTCTGGAAGACCAAGTCGGGAGATGACCCGGCAAGTAAGTATTGGATGTATCTTGATTCTCGTACTCGGGTGGGTGCCTCTTGTTATGGATACCTACCATGCGCCTGCATGGTGCCTTGTAGGGCTGGATCTCTTCTCAACACGCTCACCTTATAAGATGCTTGGTCGGTTTCGATTTACGGGGTGACCACCGTGGATCTCCTTGGGGTTTGGTCTCTTCGCAAGAACCAAAGCTACAATACGTTGGTTTACGGCCAGAGGCCTCTCAGTCCTGCATTCAGCTACAGCATCGCGTCTGCTTCTTCTTCCAGTTTCTTACGTCCAAGCCTTTTAGCCTCCATCAGAAAAGGGGGTGGTGCACGCGACAGGGACCAGTGCTGAACATTGGTCAGCTCGGATTTGGGAGCCAAGATAATGGGTGAACCTGCAGGGATCTCTCTGGGGAGCCTGCATGACGCAGTTGGCGGGCGCTATTCAGGCAAGAATCGGTGGTCTGACGGGAGGCGTTGAGCGGGCTACCAGCCATCCAGGCAAAGCATTTCAAGTGAGGTAGCCATCAAGCGGGTGAACTGTTGGTGTTAGAAGAAGGCCATCTCACCCGCTGAACCTGGAAAATAAATGCGCCGCCCATGAGTCCATCAGCTTCTGGAACGCTGTCGTTCTTGGACGGGTAGGGCTGAGATGACAGGGGCACTCGCTTGAAGAACGTCCACTGGCAGTCAGCAGAGCAGACGGGAGGGCTCCCGCGGAAAAGAGTGGACGGGAGGGTTCAAAAGCCGGCCCGGCTCAAAGGCCGCCGATGGATCCCGTCCAGGTCCCCGCCCCTTTGCACGTCCAGTCCAGGCGTCCAGGTGCCCAGCAGGTTGGTCCCCTCAGAACACGCCTGAGACGCGACTTCGGCGCTAACCATTTAGGGCAACCGTGTAAACACTCACAAACGGCAGTGACGATTCACGCTCCATCCATCACATCGCTCTTGCACATCTGGGCATGGATCTTCGAGCTTTGCACCAACTACCTCCTGCTACTCGCCTCAACAAAGCTGCCACCCCTCAATTCTTCTCACTGCCACATTGACAACGAGAGACCCGCCACCCCCCTCTGCGCATTGCATGACGTTCGCGCGCCGAAGTTTTGGATGCGCGTTGCTGGCGTCTGAGCTTCCAATATAGACGGAACCCTCCCGCGATCCAGCGATGCTTGGCTGGGTCTTGCGCAAAGGCCTGGACGGCGCGTCGGGAAGAGACAAAACAGCGGATCCAGGTGAGAAGCTCTCATGGTCTGATACTTTGCGCGATGCTGACTAGGCCTGGCCAGATGATACAACCAATGTCGAGCAACCAGATACCCCAGCTCCCATTTTCGCAGCACGAGCTCTCAAGAGCGCCATCTTCGGCACACCAGGAATACCCGATGACCCGACTGTCGAAACAGTAACGATGCCCAATGACGACGACACCGCGGGACGGACCCCGCAGAAGCCCCCGCAAGGCATTCTTCTCACTCCCGGAACCGGCACCTCTCGTCGCAAGCGCGTCTCGTTCGACCATCAGACCGTAGACAGAGGCGATGATGCTCAAGGAGGTAGGGCGAGGAGGCGTGGCGAAGCAGGCAGGGTTTCCAAGCTCTTCGGCCCGCAGAAGAACAACAATTCAAGCTCCAAGCGGTCTCGCACAACAGACACGACCAACACTCGCGCATCCAAGCCCGTCATTCCGACGACACAGAATCATACTGCGGAGACGAAAGCCCAGGTCGACTCCGGCGACGAGGATTGGGAGGAAGATGATGGCGATCACTGCATGCACGATATCACTGTGGACCTCAACGAGCCGTTTTCCAGGTCGGGTCAATACTGGAAGGCGGAGTTCGAGAACTACCACCAAGACGCGAAGCTCCAGATGGAAAAACTGATCAAGTATAAGCAACTGGCAAAGTCCTATGCCAAGGCGAAGGATGCTGAAGCGATCGACCTCGGTGCAAAGCTCAAGGAGGAGCAGCAGAAGATGGCCAGAATGGAGAGGCAGATCGCGGAGATGGCCGTCCAGATCGAGTCGAAGCGCCGGGCTGGTGACGATGGGGACGACGCCGAGCTCATGAAGGACCTCGCCCAGCAGACTGCACTTGCTGCCCAATACCGCAGTCAAGTGGAGGATCTCGAAGCCCTGCTTGAAGACAGGCAGGATGGTGGCGAACCAGCAGGCACTCGTCGACGCCGCCAGCTTGCCTCGCCTCGCACACAGAAGACGTTGCTCGAAACCCAACGAGAACTACGCCGCGCTCGGGCGCAGGTCAAGGAGAACGGTGACCTGAAGGAGCAAGTGAAGCAGCTCAAGGCTGAGCTCCGCGCCGCCGAGGATCGCGCATCGAAGATCTCGGATGGCAACAGGCATGCCGACCGCCTTCCCACCACCTCTCACAAGGAACTGGAGGCTCTGCGAAGAGAAAACGGCCGTCTGAAGGACGAGCTCGAGACTTTGAAGGCCGAGACGGCTAAGAAGGACGAGGACACTAAACAGGTGCTCGAAAAGGCGACGAGCAAGATTGCAGACCTCAAGAAGGAGATCAGGACGCTGAAGGCTACCTCAGTGGATTCAGGCGCCGAAGTCCATGCGGTCATCAACAGGACCAGCGAACCGGCACGCACTCTCCGGCGGCTGTCTGATCATGGTCCAAAGCGAAGCTCCAGCGACAGTAAAGCCAAGGAGGAGGAGAGTAAGGGTGGCCTGGAGCTGGTGGCATCGCTGGGCAAGAAGCTCAACGAAAACGCGCCGCGCACTCTGAGGAACCAGTACAAGGAGGATGCAGCTCCTGGACCTACCTCGTTCCAAGATGTCGGAAAGCCAGCCGCCGACAAGGAAACACCTCCTGGAACACCTGTCCCAGCGAAGACGTCTGGGAACATCGTGGAGGACCGCATCGAGCTTGAGAAGCCCAAGTGGAAGCCGTTCATCCCCAGGTCGCCGCGCAATAGGGATCACCTCGGCTCTGACCTGAACCAGTTCCTCAAGAAATCCAGCTCCGTCCCGACCGGCAACACCCCAGCCCCGCCCCGCCACAGGTTCAAGGAACAGGACCTCCCGCACATCGACCTGCTCCAGGACCAATTCTCTCGACTCGGCGTCCCGCACTTCGAGACGAGCACCATTCTGGAAAATGCCACCCGGAGCTCCCTGCCGCCGGAGAGGCGAGCTGCGGCGATTGCACGCATCGAGCGCCGGAAGGCTGAGAGGAAGAAGGTGATGGAGAGCGTGCTCATGGGGAAGGAGAACATTGCTCCCTAATTGCAGAAGATTGACGAGATGATGATACCCTGACTGGACTTTTGGCCGGCGTTCCGGACAAGCTGTTTATGTCGCTGAACATGGTGTTGGAATACGCTGCACGGGGACCTACTAGGATGGCAGCACGGCGCTTGAGGATTGCTTTTGTACAAGTTCAGGACCAGGATGGCTGACCGCATGAGGTCTCTTGATGGCAAGTAGCTACGTGGAAACCAAGTCTATTGCTGCATTTGACGCCGTGTGTAATCGTGACGGCTCTCTCTCTCTCTCTCTAAATCGTAGCCCAAGCGGCGTGTTCAAAATCATGACCCTTGCTTTTATATCCTGACCGTGTTGCCTACGCTGCTTAAGCGCTCAGCGTGCCCTTGGTGCTGGGCACCTCGCCCTCCTTGCCCGCCACCTTGCTCGTGGCCATTTTGGTCGCGATGGCGAGGGCCTTGAAGGCGCTCTCGGCGCGGTGGTGGTCGTTGAAGCCGCGGATGCAGTCGACGTGGAGCGTGACGCGGGCGCCCTGGGCGAAGCTCTGCATGCAGTGGGGGATCATCTCGCAGCTGAGGTCGCCGACCTTCTCGCGCTTGAGGCCGAGCTCGATGACGCTGTAGGGGCGGTTGGAGAGGTCGATGACGGCGCGGGAGAGGGCCTCGTCGAGGGGGGCGTAGGCGTAGCCGAAGCGGGTGAGGCCGGCCATGGAGCCGAGAGCCTGGGCGAAGGCGGTGCCAAGGGCGATGCAGACATCTTCGGCGGTGTGGTGGTCGTCGACTGGTGGTCGGGCAGTTAGTATCGCCGTCTTCGGTGCAGGGGCGGCGCATGGGATCCAGGGTCATACTGTGAAGGTCGCCCTTGCAGGCAATGGCAAGACTCCAGCCGGCGTGCTTCGCCAGGGCGTGGAGCATGTGATCGAGGAAGCCGATGCCAGTGTTGACGCTGATCGTCTGGGACTTGCTGGCCTGGGAGGCATGGCCCTCGAGGGTCTTGGTCAACCTCTCGTCCGTCTCGGGAGGGAAGTTCCCGCCATCTAGGTTGATGGCGAGCTGGATCTTGGTCTCGTTGGTGTCGCGGGCAATGGCCGCCCAGCGGGGGGTTTGTGTTCCTGAGCCCATGGTGTGTTCTGGGGAATGCAAACTTTCTGAGTATATCTCGGCAGTTGCAATGACTCTCAAATTTTGGTTGTCTCCCTGAATTCGAGATCGGGTCCTTTGTCGGCGCTGGTTGCGACTCACCGAGGACAGGACTTACACCGAAGAATTGGCCAATCCGATTTCGGGTATTGACGCACACCGCTTTTTCTGGTCCGGGAACTGTGGGGAGCTCCATCCGGCAGTAAAACCGCCACGGTTTTCTTTGCGCTTCCAGAGCTTTAATTCTTCCTCCACTTCCCTCCTCGAAAAATCCGTAGAGGACACGCTTCACCAGAAGACGACCACGCCAGCTCTGCTGCCTGCCCGGTCGAGGTCCTTCTCCTTCCTTTTGCACCACGCAAGACTTGAGGATCAACCACACTCGATTATTTCGAATCAATTCACGATTCCGTTTCGAGCTCGTTGATTCTCGCCAAGCTTGCCAGTATGTCGTCGGAAATCATGGATACTTACTGGCGAGCTCCGCCCATCGCCAGGTACGCTCTTCTCCCTTCTCGACAATTCTCCCGAGCCATCTCGCTAACTGTTCGCAGGACTGTCGCTACCGCGGCGTTTGTGACTTCGCTTTCCGTCTTCCTCGGCCTTGTCCCCGGCCACTGGATCATCTTCTGGAGCGAAAAGGTCTTCACCTTCCCGCCCCAGATCTGGCGCATATGGACCAACTTCCTCTTGACGGGGTCCGGCATCAGCCTCCTATTTGACACGTACTTCCTGTACACGTACACGAGCGCGTTGGAAGTCGGGAACCCGCGGTTCTCCAAGCGCGAGGACATCGTGTGGTACCTGATCTTCGTCAGCGGCGTCACTACGGTAAGCTATGCCAGTCCACTCCCGTCCACGTGCCGACCCATGTGCTTCCTCTTTTGTCTCTGTCTACTCTTCACAACAACAAACACACCTCGTCATATCTGCCCGCATAGTGTCTCCTACAACTATAGCGGTTCCTGGAAACGAGGAAGATTACCCCTGCGGCACGGAGTCGGTCCAATTACAAACCTCAGGACTGGCCCGTGGCGTGGGCATGGTGGGATGTCTTATGGATGGCTCGTGCGGTTTTCACCATACCGCTCGAGTGGTTTTTATAGCTCCCTACATTTCTTCGCCCTTTTTGACGGGCTTTTTGGCTCCTCGTGATGGGGAAACGGGAAAAGCGAAAGCGGCCAGACGCTGACTCTTCTCCTCTTCTCAGGCGCTCGGCTACTACATCGTGGGCGGCGGCGGCTTCCTGCCCGGCCTCATCCTCGCCATGTGCCGAACCGTGACGCAGGACCAGCGCGGCCAAAAGGCCAGCATCTACTTCGTCACCATCCCTGCGCAGCTGATGCCGTTTGGCATGATGCTCATGTCTCTGCTTTTCCCCGGAGGACACATGACGTTCCTCATCCAGCTGTGCGGCTTTGTGGCTTCCCACCTCTTCGACTTCCTGACTCGGTACTATCCGCAGTTCATTGGTGGCCCGAACCTGGCGCCTACGCCCGCGTTCCTGTCGTATTTCGTGCAGACGCCACAGGTCTTCCAGCGCGGCTACGGCACCGCCATTCGCCCGGGCACCGACCAGACGTCTGGTCGCACGACCGGCGCATCCAGGGGCACCGGACCACTCCCGGACTCGTGGAGGTCAAGAGGACCGGGTCAACGCCTGGGCGGCTAGAGAAGTGTTCGTCGAGGGGCCGGGGAAGTTGTCACATATTCACAACGTAATGCAAGCAAGCAATTGATGAATTATGAAGATTTTTATTGAAGCAGAATCGTGAATAACCCATATCCCGGTCGCGTGATAATCGTGAGCGCCCACGTCCAGGTATCGGTTCCCATGTCCCAGAAACTCCAGCGGCAGAATCCCTCCCTAAAATTCCCGGCGATCTAACTACCTAGGCTGACAATATGCAGCAACAATGATGGGGATTCTCGGCTATGCCGGCCCCTCTGGAAAACCCCTTTTCGTGAGAAGGGTACTGTCACCTTCTCGAGTCCACCTCCGCTGCGGAGATGTTGATGTGGCCGTGCTTCGGGCCCTCGTCGTCGCCGGTGGGGGACGCGGCGTCGACGACGATGGTGGGTGGGGAATACTGCTTCGGTACCTTGACCTTCGGTACGGAGGGCATGGAGATGGAGGGCGTCTTGGAGTGGCCGTTCTGCGATGATGGCGGAGGGCCCGGGGGAGGAGGGGGGATGTTCATGGTGACGCCCTGAACCGTCATAATGTTGCCGTCAGTCGACGGCCTGCCTGCCTCTGGTGTGACTGATCGTGATCTCGAGTGACGGGATGCCCCAGACGGGCCAAGCGCATATGCCTGTAGAGCGGCCGGGTCGTTGGTGTGGGATCTGCGGTGAGCAGAGGGAATGGGAGAGGGAGTGTCCCTACTCATCATCCGGGGGTGGTATGCTTGATGCGTGGGAAGGGAGCTATCGGGCCCGTGCTGGTGTGAGCGCGGGTCTTGGTTGTACTGAGGGTTTGCCCTGCCGGCACGGGTATCATCCTCGGCTCTGTCGTAGTAGTCCGCGTTGGTGGCGAATCTCTTCTCCTGAAGCTCGTGATCCAGTGAGGGAGAGATCTTCTGGTCGCGGAAGTAAGGGCTATGGTTGATGGCGGTGAAGGAGCTGGCGTTGCTCCTGTCGGGGGGAGGGGTCTGGTCAGCGGCCTCGAGGGCCTGGCGCTTCTTCTTGCGGCGGCAGTAGGCCCAGATCAGGCCGGCGAGACCGAAGACGAAGAGAGCACCTCCGACGGCGATGCCGACGATGGTGCCAGTTGTGATGTCGTTGGAGCCGGCACCGCCCTCACCGGGAAGAGTGATGTTGTGAACGGTGATATTGAGCATGTCATCCGAGAAGATCTGGCCACGCATGATGATAGGGTTGCCAGGATCGGGCTTCTGCTCGCAGCCAGCCTGCAATGTCAGGAGGACTGATAGGGGTCAGTTTTCTGTGTCGATATACACACAAGGTCGTGATTTCACTCACAGTTCGACAAGTAGGTCTGCACACCACCCGCGTTCAGACAAGAGACGCATCCCCAATGAGACCTGGAAGAGAAGACGTCGTCCGCGGCGGTGCAATAGTCCCATGTCCCGTCGCCTGGCGTGTCCAATCCAGCCTCGAGGGCGGGCTCCAACGGCTCACATCCCGACTTGATGATACACGGCGAGTGTACTTGGAAGTCTGGATCGTAGAGGCACGTGTCGAGGGCATATCGCATGTTGTCTGCTCCGTGTTAGTGATGAACGATCGAAAATGGTGGTGAGGGCCATACACAGCATCCACCTCACGTCGCTATCGTCGCCATCCTTCGATTCGCTGTTTCTCAGACATTCGATGCAGTTCCTGAACTTGATGCCCGGCGCTTCTGCTGAGAATTCCTCGTCTCTGCACACGATGTCGGAGGGGTCTATAGAGGCTTCTGTTGCTCTCTGGGTGGTGTCGTTGCCGCCGAGACACAGGGCAGCGCAGTTCGAGTCGGGGACGACGAATAATGCAGTCGCGGTCGACGCGAGCGCCGCCAGGGCCGCAGCCCTCAGGTTCCAGGAGGGCATGATGTGATTCTGCCTCGCGGTGGGCGAGGAGGAGGGATAATGATACTGAGTATAGCCGGGAGGATCGGTCGTTCGGCGGCTTGGGGAGGTTGGCTGTCTATCACCTGGAGAGCCCACTCATGGCAAGACCGTCGTCGATGACACCGCTGATACTCCCAAGAAGGCAAGGAATTGGCAACGAGACGCAAGACACAACACCCAACCGAGCGGACAGAGGTGACCGTGAGCTTGACCGGATAAGAGGGAAAGCCTCGTCAAGTGGCCTCCCCCTTTGGGAACGTCCGGAGGATGGGACATGAGATATATGCCCACTGCAGCAGCTCGCAAGGTAGCCTCTGGGCGTTTCGTCTGGATCGCCACAGTGGCCCAAAAGGCTGGGCGTACATATTCAGGACTGGGGACGCGCAAGACGGGAAGTCGAAAATGGAGGAGGTACAAAGCCTGTTGCTATTCTCAGCGACATCTCAGTTGAACACCCAAGATGAAGCCGGAGGTGCTCTGGCCAATGGGCGTCGCACCGCACCTGCCCGTTTCCTATCGCCATAGGGGGTCCAGCCAATGGGCATACATTAGCCTGCTTCCCGGCGCCAAACTCGGGAGGATCGACAAGGGTGGTGGTTAACGAGGAGTGGCCATTGGCCGGGCCTGCAGCGAAAGGCGGGTACCTCCCAACGGAAAGACGCGGACTGAGTGGTCCTTGCAGGCGGTTGCAGGCGCTGGCCAGTTCTCCCGGCCACCCTCAGGCGCCAAGTTCCTTACACCCCAAAGCCTAGAGCGCATGTGGCATCCTCGACTCTGCCGCTGACCTCCCTTGAGTGCAACTCGACCGGACCTTGGCGGGCATCTTCCGGAGCCCAAATCTCAGGTGCATGCTGGCAATTCGCAGGTGCGGGGAAATCAGGCCACTTGCCAGGATGGCACGCAGGTCCAGCACGTGCGGTCCCTCTGTTGGTTGTCCATGAGCGGTAAGTGCTCACTCCAAGTCTTGCACCGAGATGACCGCCGGCCCTACCACAGAGATTTGCAACAAGTCTCGCCGAGGATCACTCTTTTCTCCAGCCTCGGATACCAAGCACTGAGGAGCTTTCGAGTCGCCTCTCTTCCAAGTCCCAACCACCTCTCTGCTCACTAACCCGCGCTTAAAGAACCGGCTCTCAACACCGCGGCTCCCAGCCCTTTATACTCGTCCTCGCTACCAGCGTCATCCCAGTCCCGTCCGCCACGAATAGCAACAAGATGTGATTCGGGCTGCAGATTCCCCCTGTCTCCCGGCCGTCACGTCTGATCCGCCTGGGATCGTGGAGACTAAGGGTTTTCATCGGAGCAACGAACGCCTATCACCTTGTGATCGTCGGGAGTGGAACTTCCAGAAGCCTGATTTCTGGGAGTGTCTTCCTACTTAACAGCACGGGATATGATCCGAGTTTTGTGCTGCTACCAGCCTCTTGTGGTTAGCCTTCCCTTTGGCCGGCGCCGCGACGAAGATGTCGTGCGTCGACTGGGTCGAGCTTTCGGATTTGCCCGAGCCACTTGGAGCGTCGAAGCTGGCCCTCGAGAATGATCACGGGTGTTTGGAAAATATGACCGAGAAGGTAGGCAGCAGGTCGAGTCATGGCTCTGTAATAAGCAACGACGAAGCCCACTTCCACGTCTGTTTGCTGTCCAGAGCCCGTATTCGCGGCTTCTAGCAGCAGGGTCAAACATTTTCAGGACAATCCGTCTTGTGGTCGGCCCTTCACGGTCACACAGTCGTTTGATCGCGGATCGAGACGGACACAGCAGGCGATGGAGTGACCCCAAGATCAACTCAACATATCGGTGGTGTTTGTTAGGTAGATGCATCGCCGAAGACCGCCCTGGTAGCAGCGAAACCTCGCCTGCGTCTTCCCTTACTTTTCAGGTTGCCTTGTATTCGGCATCCCTTTGAGAGTATTGCAAAGGCAACCCGCCGTGTCCCGGGCGAAGCAGCAGAGGCCGCCGGGTAGCAGTTTGTCTCGCACAGATTGCTCGAGACCGAACTTGCCACACCCCAGATGCCGCTCGCCTCGAGATATTGTGATTCCCCTTGCTCCGAGGACTTGCGCGAGAGACAGGAGTGTGCCTATTAGCAGGTGTTCTTAAACCGTCAGTCCTGCGAAGTAAAATGCGGTTCGTTCCATGATACCTCCCGCAGACTTGACTCCCTCGTCCAAGTACACCATGAAGAAGACGGCCATCACCCTACCCGCCGTTGCGTTTGCCTCGTTCGGCCAATGCGTCCTCGCTGCCGGGGCTGACGAGGAGAACCTGGGTAACTGGACCATATCCAGCTTCCGCAAACACTGCCTCAAGATCGAGAACCGGTGCGACGTCAGCTTCGATCTTGCCGAAAACGAGGACGACCCATCGCATTGCACCTTTGCTATCACCGGCACGGACGACATCCCTGCCGTGCAGATCGGGTATCAAGATATCAAATGCCAGGAGACGTCAGACTACCGCATCAGCAGTATCTGGGACGAGGCTGGCTTCAGCGTTGTCCAGATCAACAACGACGAGGAAGGGCTCATGTCGTACTTCGTCTTCAAGGATGAGGAGCTGGCTGATGGTGCAGAGGCCGAGCCGAAGAGCAGGATAGTCCTCAGGAGCAGACCTGCGGAAGCGCAGGAAGAGGAGGTGGTGGAGGAGGAGGAAGAGCCGCAGCGAGGTGAAGAGGTTGACCTGAACTATGCGGAGGAGTGGAAGTTGACCGATGTTACTCGAGGTGAGTCCTGGCTGACTCTGTGTGTGATGGTTTACCAGCTAATCCAATGATAGTTCCGATCCAGGGCGAGGAGCGACCGTCGATGGCGTTGACGTTCAACATCGAGCATCCCGACTCTGAACGGCTTGTCTGCGTTGTCACGGGACATGGAGAGCCTGGTGACGACGCGAAGACGATGAGCTTCTACGCCGAGGGCTGTGGCGACACTGAATGGCTTGTATCCTGGGGCTACGACCACGAGGCCGAGGAGGACGTCGCTGTCGTGACACTGATGAAGTATGAAACATCGTCATGGCATGACAATGAAGCAGAAAACCCCGCTGACCTTTCCACAGCAAGTATCAAGACCGCCGGGCATACTTTGGCTTCCGCCATGTCAACGACGGCTTCGACCTCGGGGACAACGGGCCGGAGCCAACATACCCCTTCTGAGACGCCGTCGGGGAGGAAATGCAAGGAGGAACCGGAGAAATATGCAGACAGGTCTTTGCCATGTTTAAGAAGCAGGCAGAGGGCACCAACTCGTTCTCCTTTGGGAGTTTCAGTCCCAGATTCTCGGGACCGGGCTGCGGGTGATCCACGACGTTGGTGCCGCCAAGAGCCACACGAGTCCAATCAGGGGTTGGCGGGCATGGAAAAGTTTCGACGGGTGGTTTTTTTCATGCATCTAGGTATCTCGTCTCGTTGTTTCGAAAATTGGACCAAATCTTTTCTTGTTGACTGGATCGTGAAGTCTTCACCTCGTCGAGTCGTGGGTTGTTCGGTCTTTCGTCACCGCACGGAGCCAAGCTGGTACGTAACAGTCGGCACAGCATCCCGCCCGTGCCTCTGAGGAAGGACAAGTCATTTAGCGCCGCAACCAAGCTGGGGAATCGGCCGATGAGCTTCCTCCCAGCCCTCGACTTTTTCCACGGCACACAAGATCACCAGATACGTGTAGAGAAGAGAACCTGTGGGCTCAATCACAGTGGCCCCCTGGACTGACCACGCGCCAAGCACCTGCACGCTAACGTCTCACACGGGCGCACTGGCCACGGATGGACCCCACAATGCGGGGTTCGGCGGCTACTGACGTCGTCTCGTTGGTTGGGGGCCCATGCAGGGTGCTGCGAATGAAGAAGTAACGACCACGGATTGGGCATGCGGCAACGTGACGGGTGACATCGACCTTGAACCAACGCACCTGGGCAAAGCAAACGAACATCCCAGAGCGGGCACACTTACTATCAGACCGCTATCGTGTGCTCTGCTGCGGAAGTCAGCCCCAAGACGGACTGGGATACGGATCCGACAACAGTTGAAGACCCCTTATCCCCTCCCCCAGATATCGTGGGGCGGACCGCGAGAGTCTCGAAAGGAATCCTGCTCCCCCTCAACCACGAACCGGCCGACACCATGTATGGGACGGGAGCGCAGTAGGCTCGCTCAGCGGGCAGACACCAGCCTGGGAATCGCCCCGGAGGACCCCCTGAGACTGTCGCCGCGATGCGCATCGCGTGCCTCCAGTTTGCGCCGCAAGTCGGCGAGGTCGACGCGAATGTCCGGCGCGCGGAGGCCATCCTGGACGGGGAGAGCCTGGAGAACCTCGATGTTCTGGTGTTACCGGAAATGGCACTTACTGGTGAGTCGCAGAAACAACTTGGGGCGTTTTCGAGAATCATTTTGGGCTGGTGGTCATGCCGAGGCCGACCAACGACCGAATTCCCGGGCCCGACTCCCCCAAAGAGGGCAAGCTGACCAGATGCAGGATACAACTTCACGTCCCTGGAGCATATATCGCCATTTCTTGAGCACTGCGGTTCCGGATTCTCCTCGAAATGGGCACATGCTACCGCAAAGAAGCATGACTGCCTCGTCGCCGTTGGGTATCCGGAGACCGTCGATATCACCGACCGGTGGCCCGCCGATCCGGAATACTACAACTCCGCCGCTATCGTGAACAAGCACGGCGACATACTTGCGAACTACCGAAAGGCCTTTCTCTACTACACTGACGAAACATGGGCTTTGGAGGGCGACGATGGTTTCTTTGAGGGTTACATCCCCGAACTTGGAAATGCCGCCTACGGCATTTGTACGTGACCCCCGATTCCTCTCAGCCATGAGTTACCAGCTAACCAGTTCAACAAAGGCATGGACCTCAAGTAAGTTTTCATACTAATCATTGCAATCAGATCCTTGCTTACGCGATGCAGTCCTTACAAGTTCGAGGCGCCGTGGACAGACTACGAATTCGGCACCCACATCGTCCGCTCAAAGTCAAACGTGGTCATCGTGTCCATGGCCTGGATGACACGTGAGAATGCAGGGGACTTCTTGCGCACCCCCAAGCAGCCTGACCTTGACACCCTGACATACTGGGTTTCTCGACTGGAGCCATTGCTTCGCGTAGATGGCAGAGAGGAGGTCATCGTTATCTTCTGCAATCGCTGCGGCACGGAAGATGAGGTTGTCTACGCGGGCACAAGCGCCGTTGTGGGCATTCGAGATGGCGAGGTCAGAGTCTACGGTCTACTTGGCCGTGGAGAGGAGAAACTGCTCGTGGTCGACACTTCGAAACCACCACAGCTTCGCCTTGTCGCCCAACCAGCCCCTACCAGCACAGCCGACCAGAACGAGGGTGATGTGGACGAAGATGGTCACTCCTCGTCTCGAGACCGGGGTTCTTCTCCTGAAACCGAAGGGCCTGCAGAAGGACCTCGCATCTCAAGAACAGAGCCAACATATCAGGACAACGCAGAAAATGACGTGACGACTTCACAGAGGAAGGGAAAGCTGTCAGATCTTCACAAATTGTCGACTGGGTTCAGTACTCAAACGGCTCGACCGCTATCGCTGGAATTTCCAACGCCCATTGCGCCGAGTCCGACACCGATGTACATGCGGCCTCAGCTCGAGACAACACAGCCATCGACGGTTCAGGCCCCTAACAGGAGAAGCCCAGACGAAGATGGCTCGCAAATGTCAACGTCCTCTCCCTCGATCCTGAGCAACTCGGCCAACTGGACGGATATCAGACCTCAAGACTCGGCCTCTCACATCGCCTCGGCATTTGACGACGACTCCGCGTCTGCTTCCGCCTCGCAGCCGTCTCTGAGAGCGCTGAAAGCGCTAGCATCTCCCGGCACCCATTCGCAGACTTCATCAGGCCGGGATGATCTACTCATTGATTTCGATACCCCCGACGATCTCTTTGCCGAGCCTGGCTCTGAAACGGTGTCAGCTGTCTATCGCCATGGACTCTCACAGCTCCATTCACCTCCGCCCGATTATTCTGCCGTGGTCGGCGCCTCATTCAGAGTTCCCAGGCTGCTGAAAGGCCTGCAGAGCTACCGACAGCGTACGCCATCTCGCGTGGGGACAGAAACGTCTCCACTGAGGTTGAAAACGTTCCGATCAATGTCAGATCTCCGCCAGGAGAGCGTGGCTTCGGCTCCCCCAACTGAGAACTCGCGTCATCAGAGTCACGCGGGAAAGACACACAGGCCCGAGTCCATCACCATACGCCCAAGAGAAGGAACCCCCATTCAACTACCAGCGAGGCCGCAGTCTGTCAATACGGGACGAGAGGTGCCACAGGCGAGCAACCCAGGAACTCAGTCCATGGTCTCCTCCAATCTCAAGAAATATGCGAGAGCGGATAAGACCGAGGCACCCGCCAAAAGTAGCCCTGGAATAACTAAAGCGGCCGAACCGCAGCCCTCTCCCAGAGGGTCGGGAATAGTGAACCGGGGCCCCTCGCGGACTGCTTCCCGTCCTACTCAGCCCTCTGGATCCGGTAGCAAATCCAACACCCCCGATCCTGCTCCCCGTGGCCGGCGCCGTCTGTCGAGACATCACTCGCGGGCAGACTCGTTCCAGTGGCCTTCTCTAGACACAGAGAGCTCCAAGAGTCAGGTGCAACCATCAGGAACCTCCTCCAGATATCATCCTCCGCGCGATCCCCGACAGACTCCAAGCAATGCGTCAGAGATCAACAGGAACCAGACCATGACACCCACTACATTCGCAACACTTTCACTCCTAAGCAAGAAGCAATCCGAAGCCGAGGGTAAAGATGCAAGGGAGATACCCGCGCACTGGCTCGATGCGCTCGAAGGCACCGGGTTATCCCAAGAAGCCAAAGCGCGCGCGGAGAAGGAAGCGATCGCTTGTCTCCGGGACATTGAACTCCTCAAGCGCTCGATGAGCATGGGTTCACAGACATCAAACACTTCATTCAAGATTCCCCGCTCCAAAGCAGACGGACTGGCAAGGTTAGAGATCCACTCGGTTGATACCCTCTCCCCCGAGTCTCCCACGACACCGGGTTCGGCTCTGAAGACACCCAAGGCGATGGTCCTTTTCAACGACATTGACGAGGCATTGAGCAACGCGGTCATGTCACAGCAGGAGAAAAGGGCATCGGTTATTCGGTGTGTAGACCGGCGTTCATTAAATGTTACTTCGTAGACATGGTTTTATGAGAACCGCTTCATGACGATACAAGGGGGGGAACAAGCGCAGCAGGAGACCTGGCGTTCCTGGCTGGTGACGGACGGACGCGGCCATTCGTGGGGAGTTGCGATTGTTTGTGATACTCAATGAGGAGCATGTACCTTGATCAACATATGGCCTTGATTTTCCTGCAGTGTTGAGCCACCTCGCAGCAAGATTTGAAGCTGTCACACACGGTCAGCAAGCTCGTCAGCAGATGCCGATGCCATCCATCACCTCATGAGGGAGGGTGAAGACGGACGGCGCTCATTCAGGTGACTTGGCGGCACACACATGGCCCCAAGACACAACAGCTGGTCGCACAGGATGGGGGCGGTAAAGACCAGCCCCCATCCACCTGTTCTGTCGATGTCGTCGAATGCAACGCACGCCAATGTTGAAGAGCAAGGGTCCCCTGCGCATTGTTTGCTCCCGGATCGGCCAATAGAAACCTCTAGCACACCCTAAGCATCCGGATAGGATGGCGGGGTTGTGACAAGCGGCATGGCCCTTGCATCTTAGCCTGTCGCTGACCACCTTTCCAGAGCTCTGACTGGCCGACGGACTGTCGAGGATGTCGTGACTATCAGAGCTCAGCGGCAAGCAGAGTGCCAAGGATCGAAGAACACGGGCGGGAACGCACCCGACCAGGATCGCCGGCCTGTGTTGCGGTCTTCAGCACTCGAGCTCTGTGATGGCCCCCGAGGGTGGCGACCGTGGTGCATGGAAGGCCGGGCCAGTGGCATGGCTGGCCGGAAGCCACCAGCACGAGCAGATGCGACCCGCGGAACCCACGGCAGGGTCTCCTGGGGGGCCGGAAGCGCTGTGCCAGCATGTTGTCACATTGGGGGGTGATCTCGCAGCATGCCGAGTTTCTTCTCTCCTCTCTCACCTTTCTGTCACAATATCGACCCATATGAGGAGAGCTTGGCTCGACCGTCTTCAGATTCTTATGGAGTTTGCCGCCCGTCATTTCCAGACGCGCCGGTAACCATCGACTTTAAACCGCCCTCATCGCCATCGAGAGCGAGCCGCGACAGCTTCACTGCCCCTCCTCCTCGTGGCGGAATGTGACACCGGTACTTCGTGGGCTGTGCGGCAATCCGAAGAAACGAAACGGCCTGAAAGACGGGCCACCAGCGACCTCCACGCGAATTAGTTCACACGAAACCATCCCGACACGGACACGATGAAGTTTGCTTCGGGAGTGCTTGCGCTCAGCTGGATCCTGAGCGAGGTGTCCGCGCTGCACGTCGCCAACGACTCGCCATGCTCGAGTCTCTGCGGCAATGTTCTCGACCGGACGACCCCGGACGACATCGTGTGTAGGGAGGACCAATATGCCAGCAGCGCGCCGGGCATCGTCTTCCAGCAATGCACTCAGTGCCAACTGACGAGTCGACATGTCTCGGGCCGCGAATCAGACCTCCAATGGCTCTTGTGTATGTATCGGCTTCGCCCGCACCCCCGAAGCTGTCCACTGACGAGGTTGAACAGACAATCTCCGCTATGCCGTGTCCTACTGCATTTATGGTTTTCCCGAGAATGACGAAGTGACGTCGAGTCCCTGCTTGACCAGGTCAGTCTGTCCGCGGCCGGTGTTCCCTCACCATGTTGACACAATGATAGCACGGCTTGTGAGCCGCTCCAGCTGGCCATCACACATCAGGACCTGGCACCCAACGCGACCTCGTTGGGTTATTGCCAGACATGGATCCACGATCAGATGCCGCGATGCGCGGCCTGCCTGCGCGCTGGTGGCGAGCACTTCCTGACAAACTGTATGATGACTTTCCCACCCTCGGGGAGGATTTTAACTGACGCTTTTCAGTTATGACGATTCTGCACGGCGCTTGCGAGCAAACACCAGCTCTCGGAAGAATAGTTTCGCTTGAAGGCTCGCCGTTCTCGACCACGGCACTCAACATCACCGATCCCGTGCCGGTCGCAACCGATCTGCCCAATTATTACCCTGGGCCACTCGGCCTGGATGAGCGAGTCGGCATTGCATTTGGCGGTCTCAGTCTCATCCTCCTGATCACCGGGTTCATCGTCATCTGCCGGGGCCGCAGAAAGAGGAGATCCTTCTTGAAGAAGATGGAGATGAGGATGAAGCAGGGCCGCGGCGGATGGCCGACGCCCATCAACACCACCAGCGGCAGTGGTGGCGGCGGCGGCGAATACAGGGACTCGCCCGAAGGTCAGAAGCCCTTTCGCGGCTGGGACGATACTCCCATCAGTCAACGGCCGCTGAGAGACTGGGACAACTCTCCTCAAAGCACGAATACTGAGAAGTTCAACGGTAGATACTTCTCGCCATACTCGTCGCAGTATAACAGCCCCGATACCGCTGTCGACAACCGAAACATGGTCTGGCCGACCGACAAGCTCCAACCCCAGTCCGCGGTGAGGGAGATCGGCGTCGCGCTCGGGGGGCCCGAACCCTCGCCGCAGTGGACTGACGCGAAGCACCAGGACGGGAGCTACGGGGAGTCGTACGAGCTCCGCGAGGTGGAAATCGAGCAGGGCGTGCCGAGGGGCACGTCGAGACTGGACATCCAGGCCATATACCCTCCCGGGAAGCCAGTGTATGCGCAATTTAGCCCCGAGGACCACATGGACTCGCCGGAGGACAGATATAACAGAGGCAAGGGGTGGTAATGTTTGAAAGTCGCGTGCTTTGGATGGAGCTGGCTTTTGCGAGGAGTTTGGAGTTGGGACGTCGGTTGGCTGAGTGACAAAGAAGGCTTCAATGAAGAGATGTCCATCGACCTGTGATTCAGCTCAGGCATGAGAGTAGCCGCATATGATGAGCAGTAGCATCCATGGTCCATGTCCACCAGCAAGACGAATGAGAGCAAAACGCAGTCAAGAGGAAGGAATCCAGCGATAAGCTGATAAGAGAGACATAAGTGAGGCGCAGCACGAATATGTGGCTGGTGATAGTGGCGCCTCTGACATTGGCCAATCAATACTGGCCTCTCTGAAGCTCGACCCCCACACCAGGGAAAAAAAAATCGGAAGCTCGACACTGAAACTTGGGCGGCTTCTACTTCAGCACACGACACGAACAGAATCGTTCCCTCACCGATTGTTCCCGTCCGACCAACGCACGACTCGACTAGTCTACCGGCTCGTCGCAGGAAGGAACGAACAAAGAACATCATCAGAACCCACGGGACTTCCTCAAAAGGAAGAAACATTCGCCAAAATGACCATGGAAGGCGTGAAGCAGCACGGCAAGGAGGCCGCTGACGAGGAGTTCTCGATCAAGCCCCAGGCCTCGACTCCCCAGCTCGACACCAGCAGCTGGCCTCTTCTGCTGAAGAACTATGACAAGCGTTAGTGCTTCCCCTCTGGCCTTCGAGTCTCCCGCGGTGTCGCGACGACGTGTGGTGTTAACCTCTGGCTCCGAAAACAGTCCTTGTCCGCACCGGCCACTTCACTCCCATCCCCGCCGGATGCAGCCCTCTCAAGCGCGACATCAAGCAGTACATCTCCAGCGGTGTCATCAACCTCGACAAGCCCTCGAACGTGCGTGATCTCTCCGAAACCGATTAATCGAGGTGGGACGATGTTGACCGGTTTATAGCCCTCCAGCCACGAAGTCGTCGCTTGGATGAAGCGCATCCTTCGGTACGATACCCCGACTCCCCATTGGAGTGGCTGTCGATCTCGGTGCCTGAGGAGAATGCGATGCGGATGCCCCGAGAGTTCATATTGGGGGAAGCGTCCTTGTGTCGCAGAGGCTTTCGCTCCAGCGCGTACTTCCCGATGCACCACCACCGACTCTTCCGACGCCATTCTGCTCGAGCACCATGAGATCGTGGTCCTGTCAAGAATAGATCTGGAATTTAGGCTAACTGGACTCCAGCTGCGAGAAGACTGGCCACAGTGGTACCCTGGATCCCAAGGTCACGGGATGCCTTATCGTCTGGTAAGACAATTCTCGACGTACGTTTTAGACCGTCGCGCTGACCGCAGTAGTATCGACCGTGCCACCAGGCTCGTCAAGAGCCAGCAGGGCGCCGGTAAGGAGTACGTCTGCGTCATCCGACTGCACGACAAGCTCCCCGGAGGCCAGGTTCAGTTCGCGCGCGCCCTCGAGAGTAAGTTCTGCCCGCAATACCTTGTCTGGAGCCTCTCAACTAACACCCAATTCAGGCCTCACTGGTGCTCTGTTCCAGCGTCCCCCTCTGATCTCCGCCGTCAAGCGTCAGCTCCGTATCCGTACCATCCACGAGTCGAAGCTCATCGAGTTCGATAACGACCGCCACCTTGGTGTCTTCTGGGTCTCTTGCGAGGCTGGCACCTATATCCGTACCCTCTGTGTCCACCTTGGTCTTCTGCTGGGTGTTGGCGCTCACATGCAGGAGCTTCGCCGTGTCCGCAGTGGTGCCATGGACGAGAACAAGGGCCTTGTCACTCTGCACGACGTTCTCGATGCTCAGTGGCAGATGGACAACACCAGGGACGAGTCCTACCTGCGCAAGGTCATCTCTCCCCTGGAGACTCTCCTCACCAGCTACAAGCGTGTTGTCGTCAAGGACAGCGCCGTCAACGCCGTCTGCTACGGTGCCAAGCTCATGCTTCCCGGTCTTCTGCGATATGGTCAGTCTTTGCGCGTCTCAGATTCCTAGCGAACAGTCAGCTAATGCTCTTCCAGAGTCCGGCATCGAGGTCCACGACGAGGTTGTCCTCATGACCACCAAGGGTGAGGCCATCGCCCTGGCTATTGCTCAGATGTCCACCGTCGAGATGTCCACCTGCGGTACGTTTCCGTCCTTGTCCAAGTCTAACACAGCCGACTGACATGCCACAGACCACGGTGTCGTTGCCAAGATCAAGCGCTGCATCATGGAGCGCGACCTCTACCCCAGGCGATGGGGTCTCGGCCCCCTTGCCTCGGAGAAGAAGAAGATGAAGGCCGACGGCAAGCTCGACAAGTTCGGCCGCCCCAACGAGGCCACCCCCGCCAAGTGGGTGTCCGACTACAAGGACTTCAACGCCCCCACGAACGGCGATGCCGCGGCCGCCCCTGCCGCCGCCGAGGCTGCGGCTCCCGCCACACCGGCCGCTGCCCCTGCCACCTCGGACGCCGAGGAGGAGAAGGACTCGAAGAAGCGCAAGAAGCACGAGGGCGAGACGCCGGAGGAGAAGGCCGAGCGCAAGCGCAGGAAGGCCGAGAAGAAGGCCGCCAAGGCGGCGAAGAAGGCCAAGGCCGACGACAGCGACAGCGACTAGAGCCTGTCCGCGGTTGGATTCGGATGATACCAATTTTTCTCGTCGTTTACACCAGCCTGGTAGAGAGGCTGCTGTACCATGTAAAAGTGGCTTGGGCAAAGGCGTTTGGCTTGTTTCGTCATCGTGTTTCTGCGCTGCTTTGGTTGGAGTCGATGGAGTGACGGACGCACCCACGGCTTAGTCGTTGAAATGCACAGCATATACTCTCGACTGAAGATCCCGGCGCCGATGCTGTGAGCGTGATGTGAACACGGCACATGCCAGTGGAACATAATTAAACCCCCGGTCATAGTCACACCGCGGGTACGATTCTCGGCCCGCGGGACATCAATGCCTTCGTCTGGTCTTGTCGGGCGTCAATGCTGACATGGATACAGGATGAACCTCGTCCAAGGAGGACAGTTGCTTTGTCGATCGTGCAACAGCTACGGTCTCATCGGGACTCGGCAAGCCGCACCGAATTTGCCATTTAAGAGGGTCGCATACAAACACACGGCCGATCGAGGCATATTGCCGTTCGGATAGGTATTCATCAGAACTACCAGTAGCCGATTTGGCGGTCCCTCAAGTCATATCCAGTTCAGCGAGAGGCTGTCTTGAGTTCATCAAGTCGAGAGGGATGTCATCTCGATTCTGTGAGGCTGGATCTGAAGTCTGCTCGCCGACGTGGTCGTTTCGAAGCCAGCCATCTTTCTCGTGCCAGTTCATCCAAGCTAACCAATGCGGCAATCCAGCCCTGGAGAGCAGCCAGATGTCGACAGTTGATCCCTGACTTGGATTTGATGCGCCAGGTCCATTGGTCCAGGCCAGGCATATAAGCTTGATGCTATGCTGGCCAACCCCTCGGTCCGCTCCAGCACTGGGATGATCCCGCGATCTATCTCACGCATACGTGGACAAAAAGCGGCCCGTGGCCACTCGACGTCCGCTATGACAGCGGCCAAGTAGCCAAGGCCACTCCTGGACCACATGGCAACGACGCCGTGGCTGGATTGTGCATACGAGCTGATGGAGCAGAAAAAGAGAAACAATGCCATGCCCGCCCATGTTTGAGGGCGTCGGGCGTGGCGCATATATGTGGGAGGACGCGCTGGAAAGCAGGTCGATCTGAGAAGAGCTCGTTCGACATCAATCACCATCCTTGTTGCTTAATCCTAGTCACACGCTTCAGCCCAAACATGAGGTTATCACCACCGCGACTATGCGCAGGCGTGCTGATCGGACTCGCCACGACAGCCGCTTCAACACCCATCGGGCCCCTTGTTGTCATGGACGAGGCCCAAGCCGGCGAGGCGCAACTACAGAGAGACTTCCCGGACCCGACGATCGTCCAGGCCGAGGACGGAACATGGTACTCCTTCGCGACGAACAGCGGCGGCAAGAACGTGCAAACCGCGCATGCCCCCGACCCCTTGGGTCCCTGGAGATGGCTCGATTATGACGCCCTCCCCGACGTCGGCTGGGCGACAGGCCGTCACACATGGGCCCCGGACGTCCGGCAGACGGGTAACGGCAGCTACATCATGTACTACTCCGGGCAGCACCCCGGCGACAGTGGCACGCATTGCGTCGGGGTCGCCCTCGCGCCCAACATCATGGGGCCGTACACACCCCTCCCAGAACCGTGGGCCTGTCACATGGACCAGGGCGGCGCGATCGACCCCGCGGGCTTCCAGGACGAGAGCACCGGGCGGCGCTACGTCGCGTACAAGGTGGACGGGAACCACGTCGGCAACGGCGGGGACTGCGGCAACGGGATCGAGCCGCTGGTGCCCACGCCGCTGCTGCTGCAGGAGGTTGATCCGGGCGACGGACACACGAAGATCGGCGAGCCGGTGGAGATCCTGGACCGGACGGCGGCGGACGGGCCCCTGGTCGAGGCGCCGGATATCGTCCGCCTGGAAGACGGGACGTACGTGCTGTTCTTCAGCAGCTTCTGCTTCTCGTCGAGCAGGTATAATGTGAACTACGCGACGAGCAGGAGCGTCACGGGGCCGTACGTGCGGGCGGAGAAGCCGTTGTTGGCGACGGGGGATTTTGGCCTACGGAGTCCTGGAGGGGCGACGAGTGTGGTGGGAGGGGGAAGAATGCTGTTTCATGCCAACTGTGAGCAGAGGAGGTGTTTGTACGCGACGAGTTATCTGGTCGTTGGCAATGAGGTGATCGTGGGATCTTGGTGAGAGGGCGTCCGTCTGGCCCTCTCAAGTTGATAACAGTGTGATAGTAGAGGGGCACTTGATATGGTGTCATTAATGAGAACCAAATCTGTGATAAGAATCCGTGTTATCCAAGTGATCCATCCCACTCTCATTCGCCGTCCTGCTCGGCCGATTCGTTTGCAGGCTCCCGTTGGGAAGTCAGGGGTAATGGTGACGATGCCGTCAGTGGCTCAGGGGTAAACGCCCAGAGACGGGCCCCACTGTGACGGGCTGCTGCTACGCGCCCGCGCCCGCTAGCTCCCGCTGAAGAACAGAAGAAACATCCATCATTCGTTCTCCGAAGGATTTCTCCGACGCCATCTTCACCAAACACCACGCTCCATTGACCATGATGTTTCCCCCTGCTGCGTTTGGGGGACGCGTCTCCACGAACAGCGTCGGCCACAGAAGCGCCTATGGTACCCTTCTCGACGAGAGACGCCTCTGAAAGCGCTGGCCTTCGCACCCGTGACTCCCACGAGACGTCTTCTGCAGAAGTGAAGCGCCTCCCCGGCGCCTCAACGGCGTTCGCGAGAGCTTACCCCGGATTCGGGCGGCGAGATCACCTCTTTGCGGAAGAAGCGTCGAATTCGACGGGCGCCATTGGCTCGTGCCTGGATCTCAGCCCTCGTTTGCACACCTTTTTCGCTCTCTGCCTCATCTCCGTTTGGATTGATGTCTCACCCGCCGGGCCACTGGGCTGGCCGTTTCCCCTGACGAGCAGTCGACTGCCGAGCACTTGCTTTCCTGTTTCTGTTTCCTCCGTCGAACCGTCAAGAAAGAAGTAAGCATCTTGCGATGCCGCCCAGCGGCAATCGTGGGGGTATACCTAGGTGGTGTCGCCTCCCCAGGACTTGAACGAGTGTTCCCTGCTTTCGCCATTCTCATCGTTGCTACTTCTAGTACTCTTCTTGTTACTGGGAAGTGAGTGCTCAAATTGCTTGCTCAGACTTGAATAGCCGCAATGTCTGTTTCTTCCAGCAGCGACACTGGCAGCGAGAGCTCTCCCTTCTCCCTGCCTGTCATAGTGGGCATCGCCATCGGCGGTGCGGTCGTGCTTCTTTCCATTGCAGGCTGGATCTATCTTCGGCGGCGGCGGCGAAGGGCTCTTCGCTTGGCCGACGCCATGAGCACGCCAAAGGGAATCCGGCGGCACAACCGGGCATCATCGCTCTCCTTCCGCTGCCAGACACACCTGACGCCCAAGACGCCGCGGTTCCCCTTCAACGACGAAGCCACGGACGAGTCTGACAGCAGTCGAGTCAGCGTCGTCTCGAACTTGAGCGTCTGGCAGATGAATGAAAAGGGGGCGTCGAGGAAGCTTTCGGACCCGTTGGCGCCAGTACGAGAAGAAAAGTCGTCCGAAGAACTCTTCATCACAACGAGGTTCTCCCCAAGAAACTCGCCTCAGATCGACTCGGCTCGTCCATGGGGCTCGCCGGCCCGGGAGCACCCAACACCAAGCTCAACAACGTCGATGAGGTCGACGACGGCTCTACTCCCACCCACTGCAGTATACACACCGACGGATCACTCCCCGGCTGCTCCCAGCCGGCGAGAGTACCACCAGCCGAAAGCACAGTGGGAGCCGCAGGTGCCCGCCTCGGCCAGATCCGGCCAGCCGACAACGTCCCAGGGTTCTCACTGGAATCGTCGTTACGGTCAGCCAACAGCCCCATGATGGCCTTTGTTGGAACGAAGTTCGGATGCAAAAAAGCACCTCTGCCCATGATCATTCAAGCCAGGTGTAGATGCGAGTTCACGCTCAAGGGACATACTTCCCCGTTTGGGACAGGGTAACAACACTGCCCATCACCCACGTCCTTCCACGTCCTTCCACGCCTACCTACCTACCTATTTTCAGGTCCCTAATCAGCGAGCAATGCGAGCTTCCGGTTCGTCAGACATCTAAGTGCATCATGGAAGTTCGGCTGCTCACTCGATCACGATATAGAATTGTGACCCTTGGTCTTTCCCTCGGTGTATTGGCGACATGATCATGGCGCTCGGCCTTATCAAGGCGGTACTGGCAAGGAAAGAAGTGTACACGCATTTTGGTACTGTGGTCGCTCAGATTGAGAACGAGAATGAAGATGAGAATGAGCAATGAGTAATGAGACATACTTTAATGACCGTGATCATCCAGTGACCTGGTGATTTACTGAAACCTCCTCGTCCTGCTTCAATCTCGATTCGGTTCATTCTCCCTTACTCTATTCTCACAGTCGACTATTCTCACAGTCGAGTGGCTGTTGTTGGCAGCCACTGAGAGGTCAAGGCCGCGTCAGATGACACCCCGGTGGCCCTGCTGGCCGCAGGTCACTAATCCTGCAAAACCTCACACGGTCCTGCGAGGCTCTCCATCTCCCAACTTATCGCACATGGCCACTCCGCCAGGCCCGACCCCGTCGCAAGGATGGCTTCGAAGAGATGCCTCGGGGGAGGACTCGAAGAGGAGGCGACTCATGGCCACTTCTCGCCGCCAACGCGGCAGCGAACCGCCGGCCCAGATGTCGACTTCAAACGAAGACAGTACACGGTTGCCTGGATATGCGCGCTGCCCATCGAGATGGCGGCTGCGCGCGCCGTGCTGGATGCCACCGAGTCCGAGGAGGAACAGCTCCCCAACAGCCCGGACGACACAAACACCTACGTTCTTGGGCGCGTCTCTCAACACAAGGTCGTGTTGGCTTGCCTGCCGAGCGTCTATGGGACGAACAACGCAGCGATCGTGGCCACGAACCTGAAGCGGACGTTTCCCTGCATTCGCGCGGCTCTCATGGTGGGAGTTGGCGGCGGCGCACCCAACATGGCAGACCTGCGCCTGGGAGATGTCGTCGTTGGCACGCGGGTGATGCAGTACGATGCCGGGAAGATCGTTGGAAACGGGGAGATTGAGCGAACTTCCATCGTGAGGCTCCCTTCTCAGATGCTGGACACGGCGGTGTCCACCTTGCGATCCAGACATATGCTGGAACCAAGCCGGGTCGGCGGCTTTCTCAAGGAGACGGAATCATACCCGGCGTTGCGTCGTCCGGACTCGCCGGACCGGCTGTTCACAACAGATTACTGGCATCCGCCGCAGCGCGACGACTGCAGGGCATGCGACAAGACGATGCTGGTGCCACGGAGCCGCCGCTCATCCGACGACCCAAAGATTCACTACGGTGTGATCGCATCTAGCAACCAGCTCATGAAGAGCGGCGTGGTACGAGACCTCGTTTCCACGGAGCTCGGCGCGCTTTGCTTCGAGATGGAGGCGGCCGGCGTGATGGATGCGCTCCAATGTCTAGCTATAAGGGGCATTTGTGACTACGCAGACTCGCACAAGAACAAGATCTGGCAGGGCTATGCTGCGGCGGTGGCAGCCGCGTATGCAAAGGAGCTTTTGGGGGTGCTGCCGCCTGTCAGCCCCGAAGCATCGTTGTCGACACCCGCGGACATGGAGTTGGCGAGACAGGAGATTCTCGCCTCGCAGAGTAAGAAGAAACCCTCAACTCTCAGCACTTTACGTACCATGCCAAACTCACAAATGCAGGCAACATCGACTCTATATTTCGCCAGGAAACCCTCATGAAGGCGTTGGAATTCGACCGCATGGATGAACGCCAGACAACCATCGGCGCCGCTCTCTCCAAGACATGTCGCTGGTTCCTCGAGAGCACACAGTACAACGACTGGCTTGATCCTGCTACGCAACAGGAGAACCACGGGTTTCTGTGGATGAGAGGCAAGGCGGGCGCGGGAAAGTCAACAATCATGAAGTTCTTGTACAGGGAGACCAAGAGCCGGGCCCGACATGCGCCGGACTCGCTTGTGGCCTCGTTCTTCTTCAATGCCCGGGGAGACGTCTTGGAGAGGAGCGTCTCGGGGATGTACCGCTCTCTCCTGTTGCAGCTTCTCCAGAGGTTTGGAGACCTCCAGAGCCTCCTTGAAGACCCGGACTTGGTTCCCCCGAGGCTCAACGATTGCCCGGCTCTCGAGTCGTTGAAGGACCTTTTTCGAACTGCCGTTCTCTCTCTGGACAGCAAGCGCGCGTTCACCTGCTTCATCGATGCCCTCGATGAATGCGACGAGCAGCAGGCGCGGCAGATGGTCCATTTCTTCGAGGACCTGGGCGAGGAATCTTCCGAGAAGGGCGTCTGCTTTCGAGTCTGCTTTTCAAGCCGGCCATATCCATACATCAACATCGACAAGGGCATTGTGCTCACCCTAGAAGAACAGCCAGGGCACGCAGAAGATGTGGCAAAGTACGTTAACAGCCGGCTCAAGATCCGAGGGAAGCCCCTCGCAGAAGACCTCACGGCTACCATCCTGGAGAAGGCTTCCGGGGTATTCTTGTGGGTTGTGCTGGTCGTCGACATTCTCAACAAGGAGGCCGGATACGCGCTGCGAAAGACGCTGGCAGAGATACCTGCCGGTCTGAGCGACCTATTCAAGGAGCTCTTGCGCCGCGACGAGGTAAACATGCCCTATCTACAGTTTTGTATCCTATGGATTCTCTGCGCAAACCGCCCCCTGAGCCCCCAAGAGTTCTGTCACGCGGTCTGGATCGGCCTGATGTCCCAAGACACGACGGAGCACCTCGTCGACCACGAGCTGCCGGACGTTACCGACTCGGATGCCATGGTCCATCGCGTCATCAGCCAGTCCAAAGGCCTCGCCGAAATCACCAAGACCGAGCACCCAACCGTACAGTTCATCCATGAATCAGTTCGGGACTTTCTCGTCAAGGACAAGGGGCTGCAGATCATCTGGCCTCGCCTCTCGTTCGAGTGGGAGAGTCATTGCCATGACATGCTTCGGCATTGCTGCCATGCGTATTTGACGTCCTTTATAAGGGCGGTGTCCATCGAGGCGACAAAAGATACTATCGAGGAGCAGGTCTTGAAGACACATCCTCTCTTGTGGTACGCGTGCTATCAGGTCCTGGAACACGCTGATATCGCTGCCATTACCAAACCCAAGCAGCAGAAGGCTTTCCTGAAAAACTTCTCGGTACGGGACTGGGTCAGGACATTCAATATATTCACGATATCACCTGAGCCACGGTACACGGACGAGGTAAGCCTGGTTTATCTCGTTGCGGAACTAGGTCATACACGGCTGCTACGCCTGATTCTGGACGAGGATCCAAACATCGACTATTTCGGAGAGCGGCATGGCCACCCCATCCTGGCGGCAGCTCGCTTCCTGCGCTGGGAGACGTTGCCGGTCCTGCTCGAGTCGACCACGACTCTGTTTCAGCGAGACAGCGCAGATACTCCCACGTCATCAACGAGGTCGGCCCTCCGTTCAGAAATACCGCTGGTCACATTGATGATCATTCATGACCAGTTGGAGATCCTGGAGGCCATGTTGAAACATGGTATTGACCTGAATGAGGACCCCGGCGGCGGCTACAACAAGCCTTTGATCCACGCCGCGGGCCTGGGCCAGCTGGCTGGCGCACAGTTTCTCATCCTCCACGGGGCAGACGTGAACGTCAGCGACAAGTACGGCTGCACAGCCCTCCACGAAGCTGCAAGAAACGGACACATCGATGTCGCTGAGCAGCTGATTGCCGCAGGGGCAGACGTCAACCAGCCCAATGCCTTCGGTGACGCGGCACTCTCCAAGGCAGCAGGAACGGCCCAAGAAGAAGTCTGCCAGCTCTTGATCAAGCACGGGAGCCGTGTCGACCAGGCCGACATGAGGGGGCGGACAGCACTCTCCTACGCAGTCAGCACGTATTCGGCGAGCATATGTCTGACCCTTCTCGGTCAAGGTGCAGATGCCAACGCACGAGATAATGGCGGGAGAACCCCGATCTTCTTCTGCGCCAGGGTACAGATTCTGAACGATCTCCTCGCGAACGGAGCCGACGTTCATGCCGTAGATGATCGGGGCCAAACGGCGCTCCATTACCACCCTCAATGGGACTCTCAGTTGCACGCTGAGAACCGCCATGTCGTGAGGGCTTTGATTAGAGCTGGACTGTGCACCGATGCCAAAGATTCTGATGGGAAAACCCCGCTGCATTTTGCTTCGGAAGCAGCAAACCTGGATGCCCTGACGGTTCTTCTCGAGGAGGGTGCAGATGTCTTGATTACCGACAACCAGGGTCACACTGCACTTCAAAATGTCAGGCCGGGGGCTAGGGACTGTGCGGATCTGCTGGTAAAATACGGCGCCGTCTGAGGCTCTTCATAATTTGCTTTCTGCTATTATTGCCCCGGAAGTCCGTGAGCCTTGGTCAGCGGGGATTCCCCTGACCAGCGATTCCTCAAGTACGCCCACATGCCGGAGGTGGCCAGCGTGATGGGTATGGCGAAGGCCCAGTACATCCAAAAATTGTCCGACATGACCCAGGTCCCGTCGTCCAGGATGCCGAAGAAGGACGTGCTGAAGATGGCGGCGATGAAGGTCGCGGGGAGGAAGATGAGCGTCATGATCGCGATGGTCTTCATAGCCATGCTGTCCGCGCGCATCGCGTGGGTGAGCTGCAGGGATATGCTGGTGTCGCGCTGCGAGACCATGTTGAAGGCGAGCTGGATCTCGTTCTGGACGCGCTGCTGGTTCGAAGTCGACCGGTGCCGCAGGTTTTCGATGATGTTCTGGTAGAAGAGGAGCCGGCTGCGAGTCTTGGAAAGTCCGGAGGCGGGCGGCGGTTGGCTGGTTCCCTCGAGGCTCGTCATTAGAAACTGGTGCTGGTTGAGCATGGCCGCCATGACGTTCACCGCCACGTCGAGGGTCTCGGTGACGTGTATTGCGTGTCGAGCGAGGTCGTGCATCCGCGGGAAGTCGGGTCCTGCGGCGGTGCTAGAGCTGCGAGATTTCTCGATGGTTCGCAGCAGTGTGCGAAGGAGCCAGACTGCTTCGTCATGAAGTTTTACGAACCCATCGAGGAGACCTGCGTAAGCCCAGAAGGGGTCCTGAAAGGCTACAGGATCAACGGTGGACTTGACGAACTGTATGAGAGAAGGCATGACGCATGACTGGAGTCTTGGTGGCGCATCGAAGATGACGATGGTTGTCTTGGTTAGGTTGTTGGACGACGCCCTGTGGACGATGGCATTCAGTTTCTGCCAGGTGTATGTATTCTCGTTCTGGAGATATTTTATCAGGAAGCGAGCCCATGAGACTAGACGGACAATGTTAGCGACGAGCAGAGCTAGAGAGTGTCCAGAACGCGCTCACTCACCGACTGATGGCGGTGTCTGGTCATCTCCGCCGTGGCCCGGGATGGTCTCACAGCCGAAGTAACCATTGGATCTTCTACTGTATTCGGACCACCACATGTGAGGCAGTTGCAGTACTGACGTGAAGGCTTCCTTGCAGGAGACACAGTTCCTAACTGCATCGGCGTTCGCAGAACTGATCGCAAAGCGGCATGGTGAGCTGAGCGCTCTGGCTGACGTGCGATGTTAGATAGGGAGGCTCACATGATAACGACGTCTGCTGCCTTCGGTCGCAGTTCGGCATGGTTTACCTGGTGATTCCCGTCAGAGCAGGGAACCACAGTCGTCTCGTTCCATTTTGATGTCGCAAGGGTCCAGGACTGGACCGACTTTGCAGCGCATTTGGCCTGGGCCCTCGGGCTTTTCTCCATTTGCGCGCGGCGGTGTTGAGAAAAGCAGTGAGGGATGGACTGGTGAAGATGAAGGTGGTCAATTCCGAGGAGAGGAGATGGAGAGGACAAAAAGGCTGAAGGGGAGGAGGAACTTGAGGGGAAAAGATCGGGTTCATGCAGCCTGATGAGGCGGTGTCCATCAGCAGGTGAGATGCGAGGCAAACAGGAGGCGGGGCGGGGCTGACTTACTTACACGCCAGTGGAGGGCCTCACAGCGTCCAGTTAGTTGCCTTTGATGATAACTGACAGGCTCCCACCCGAATTATTTTGTGACTCAAATATTGATCGTCTCTCAATCGAATGTATGAACTTTATGCCGCAGTAAAATAGTACCCGTGGTTGAGTTGTACCCGATAGCTATCTACCTACCCAGGAACATTACACAGAAATCCGCCCGGTTAAGTATAGATTCAGGCAACAAGCCAAGGAAGGGGTTCACGATGATTCACTGCGGACATGGAACTCAGTGACACTAGCAATAATAGGCCGCGGAATGGAGAATATCGCACTCGTCATTTGGCGGGATGACAATACACCGAGACTACCCATGTATGTTGTGACCCTCACAGTATCTCGGCTTCCAAGGACTTCCCGTCTAAAGGCCATTGACGCCGACTGTGAGGAAACCGGGGTCCTCCTCGATTCTCTCACGCAGCGGTCCCGCCTTGAGCTCATCGACGTCCCAGTGCGACCAGAGGTAGCGGCCGTGAAGGAACGCGGCCTCCTCCGAAGCAGCCCAAACGGCGAAATCTCCCGGGAGTTTGACTGAAGCGCAAGTGAGATATCAGTAACCATGCAACATAATCAAATTGCTACGGAACTTTGAAGTGCTTACTGTCGTCCCACGGCATCGCGTCCTTGTCGACAAACCGCGCGAAGGACTCGGTGTACAGAGAGCCCGGGTGGAAGTTGATGATCTGCATCTCCTCGGCCGGGACATTCAGCGCGACGCTCTGGAGCATCATGGCCGTGGCGCTCTTCGTGACGGCATAGAGCAGCACGGGCGTGGCAATGGCCGGCATGTGAGCCACGGCAGACGAGACGTTGAGGAGCACCTGGGAACACTCTGAATTAGCTCGGCATCGCTGATGAGGGGGTGACAACATACCAGCTTCCTCGATGAGTCCTGATCTGTCTGCTTGTGGAAATGCTCGGTCCAGAAGTAGGGAGTGACGACATTGAAGGCAAAGCCCTCTTTGATGGTCTCAGTCCCCAGGCCCAGCAGGGTGTTGGGCAGCCACATCTTGGACGCGCTCAGGACGAGCACGTCTACGAAGATGCCATCCTGGGCGAAGCCGCTCCACAGCTTGTCCACGGCATCGTGATCGCCATAGTCGTTGACCTTCCTCACAACCTCGACTTTTGGGTACTGGCTGGTGATCTTGCTCACAGCTTCATCAAGGGCCTCCGGGCGACGGCCGGTGAGAATAACACGGGCTGCACCGGCGGCGGCGAAAGACTCGCCGATGCTGTAGCCGATGCCCGTGGATCCTCCCACGACGAGAACTGTACGACCGGCTTGAGAGAGTTCAGGGCGCGCGGGAGAGATGGCCGGATAGGACTCGTGGTGAGCGACGGTGGTCAGGGTACCGCCGAGGTTGCCCTTGACATCCTCCCAGGGGTTCTCCTTGCTGGCTTCAACGGTAGACATTGTGATTGATGATGAGTGGAATGATGAAATACAAATGGATTTCAATGGTGACTGGAGGCAAATTGGTTACTTGACGTCTGAGGGCTGCCTCTTATACTTCATGTCGAGGACTTCCACCGCACCATCCATCCACTTGATGCCGGTGATCGTCCCCAAACCCTCCGTAGCCTGACGAAGCACATCTCACCAACTAAACCCCGAACCCCACATACTTCCGCTGGAAACCCGCCATGTTCCCAAGGATCCCTTGATGTGAATACCGTGATTGACGATGCCGAGGGGCAAGGTTTCGGCCGGAAGAGCGGGGCCGTGGCCGATGCCGCAAACTTTCCGCATGAAACCCGCTCGACTTCCGCAAGGGGCCTCCGCTCGGTCCCGGGCCCGCTGCCCCTTTATCCTCCGGCGCTGACAAATTCGACCTCAGTTCATGTTTAGCGTTCAGCACCTCAACTTCGACCGGACAGTTCATCTTCCATGCGAGCCATCCATACCAATCCAAGTGCTGCCGCCGGCCCTGTCTCACCAGAAACCCGCCAGATCCCGCATTAGGCCACGATGGGGTCCGCGACCAAGCTCAAGGCGTGCCACAACTGCACCAGCGGGAAGCGGAAATGCGACAAGGCCCAGCCCATCTGCAGCCGCTGTGACGAGAGGGGCGTTGACTGTCGGTATCCCCCCGTCCGTCGAAGGAGGACGCAGCAAGTCCAAGACGCGGCGCAGAGTGAGAGTATGGTGTCGGCTGTTGCGACAGGGGCAGGGCAGTCTGGTCAGTTCAACCGACTGGACACCGTGGTGATTTCTCCTAGTACCGGACAGCTCGTCGACCTCGACCAGTGGACCAGACATCTCATCAACTGGGACCAAGATCCGGAAGAAGAGTCACGGGGGAGGTCTTTGACGTCGAATGTCCAGTTGCCCTCGGCACGTGGCGGCATTGACTCCCTGAACATCTCGACCGTCGCCGATCCCCCGCCTCAGTCACCGAGCACGACCTTCTTCCTGAAGCCTAGTGCATGGATTGTCCAGCAGTTGCACGTAGAGACACCGGTGTTCTCTTCAGCGGTCTCCATGAACTACGTTCGCGGGGTCCACGCCTGGTTCACCGAATGGGTCAACACCGGCCACAGCCCTCTCATACACCGCCAGCTCTACGCTGATACCGGATTTCCTCAGTCCATGCGGGACGCCTTCTCCTCTATTACAGTCCATAATACCAAGACTCCGGCCAATGAAACTATCGTCAACGACATCCTGGAGACGAACGCCTCGGCGCTCCTGAACACATACCCGTCCGACAGCAGCCGGCTCCTCGACACCAGACACCACCTCGCCCGCAGCCAGGCCCTATTCATACACGTCGTGCTGTCCCTGTTTTCCCCGTCCCTCCACGCCCGTTCCACGGCGGAACGATACATTACCACGCTCCTCCGCTGGACCCAGCAACTCTGGGACGCCGCCTCCATCGACCCCGACCTGCAGGACCTCGGTGCCGCGACGGACGACATCACCGCCGCATCAGCAGCGGCGGCCGACGCCCTCTTCGACGGCGACCCGCACCCACGCCTCTGGAGAGCATGGGTGCTCTCCGAGAGCGTCCGCCGGCTCTGGCTCCTCGCCACGACGACCATCGGGGTGTACCTGACCCTGACCCAGCGGTGGGCGCAGTGCCAGGGCGGCGTGAGCTTCACGGCCCGCCGGGCTCTCTGGGTGGCCGAGTCGGCGGTGGAATGGGCCGATGCGTGCAACGCCGGAGACCCGCTGTTCCTCTGCAGCCTGGAGGACGAGATGCTTTTCAGGCGGGTGAGGGCATGCGAGGTGGATGAGGTGGCGAGAAACATGTTCACCATAATGTGGGGGGCCGAGAGGGTTGAGAGCTGGATTGCACGGACTGCGGGGAGGGAGGGCAAGGTGAAGCTGTGGTTCTGAGGATCTATCCGTTTCTATACACGTAGGGTGTTCTGGCAGATTGCTCGGCTCAGGGGCTCAGGGGCTCGCCCTCAGGGGTTGACCGCGGGGCACACCACGCGCCGAGGTGGCAGCAGAGCACCCTGTGATTCACCATCACCACCTCACCGGGGCAACAGTGAATCACCCCCTCGCTTGCCTTTAAATCCACCGTTTCTGCACCCAACTTTCAGGTAGTAGGGGAATGGGGCAGTTGCAAGTGCAGCAGTTTTTAGTACTCGAACCCGAGAGATGTAGGGGACGCCCGAACTCTTTTGCCAGTTGGTTCAACCCCCCTTCTCATCATCTTTTCATTTTTTTGGATGTCTCCCACCGATGTGCATGTGCCTGCCCAGGCCTCTTCAATATTTCCACGGGGCAGTCCGTGATCGTCTTGACATTTCTACGTGAGAACTTCGACGAGGCCTTGGTATTTTCAGGGGGAGATACACCCCGACAGGATGCATCAAGATATATTGTATTCTTCAGATGTTATGTCGCGAAGGGCCATCTTAGATCTTGCAAGACCAGTGTCTGCCCACCCTCGTGCAAGTATCGCCCGTGCTATGGAGTCCTGCTTCGGCGGTGACCCCAACCAAACATGTAACAACCCGTTAATGAGGCAAGATAGAAGTGATATACAGGACAGGTGAAGCTAAATGTCGTGTCACCTCTTGGGGACTCAGTCGAAGAAGATACAATGAGGCTGACAATGAGGCTGGCCGTCATCTGTCTGGTCATAGCCCGTGGTCGCACTGCACATCGTCGAGATGGTGAAATATGAGTCGGAACCAAAACATCCGTGGGTATTGTTGAACAACCGCAGTACTCCAGAAGAGGAATCTCGCTCGCCTCGGTGCTCGCGTATAATTGTACATGCCACGCCCGCCGAAAAATGAGATGAGCCGGATCCGCCCCTTAAAACGCCTGGCTGATGAAGGAAGAGCCGCAGTCAGCCGATCCCAAGTCTGTGTCCTTTCCCGCTGTCCTCCTTTTTCTTGATCTGGTTCTTTCCTCGAGATTCCCGTTGCCCCCTATCTTCCGCCTCACTCCTCTCCCCATGCCGAGCTGCTCCTGCCGCTCAGCATCTCCTCTTGTTGCATCATATCGCTCTGCTCCCTGAACCAACCAGTAGTTTCGTCCAGATCCACCCGCGAGCTACGAAGCGACCCTCTAAGCTCTCTCGCCTCGCGCAGTATCTTCTCGATGCTGTCTTCTGCCGTCGCCTGCTTCTTGGCCTTGACCCCATTCTTAAGGGCTTCATCTTCAGCAGTGCGCTTCCGCTTTGTGGTCGGCGGTGAGAATGGGTCGGCTTCGGCAGCATCCGGCTTCCCTGCTCCGGTGCTCCTTCGGAACGAGTCGACAAAAGCGGTGCGGACGGCGGCAGAATGGTTCAAATCCGCAGACGTGCTACGGCTGCGCTTGTGACTGTTGCCGTCGAGGCCGAAGGAGCCCCAACCTTCGTACCGCACCCCGTCGTACCGCATAGAATTGGCGAGCTTCTCAGGCAACGCAGTGCCGTCCGGCATGGTGACAAGGCCCATAGCCTTGAGCCGCCAGCGATCGGACACCTTGCTGACACGCTTCGGTTGTTCGCTTGGTGAAGATGAAGCGCGCCATGAGGAGGAAGGAGTAGAGCCTGGCGGAAGGGAACGGCGGAAAGAGCTTGAGCTTCGACCAGCAAGCTGCTCTCGTAAGGCTCTTGTCTTCGCACCGTCAGTCGCTTGAGCGGGGCTTGAGAGCCGGGCGCTGCCACCGTTCGGCAGGGACTTTCTTGAAGAACGGTGCTCGGGAATGCGCGGAACCTTGAAGGTTCCGCGGACGATGTCGCTGGCCGCCTGCTGTTCGTTCTCGACCCCCGAAAGGATCCCGCTGGCGAGAAGCGCTGTCTCGTATTCGGCGGTACTGTCCTTCCTCGTCTGGAGGAAATCTTTGAACTCATTGACGGGGTCGGGCTTCTGAGCCTGGGCCAGTGCGGCCGCCTTCGCCGCAGCCCTCTTGGCCTTCTCCTTTGCCGCCATCTCCTCTGCATGCTTGGCAGCCATGTATTCCCTGTACTCTTTCTTGTCGTTTTCGCGGAGCCGCCTGAGACGCAAAGTCCTGGCAATGTTCCTCCACCGGTAGAAGAACTTGACTCTGAGATTGTAGACCTGGAATTCGCGTGCCTTCTTCAGATCCGCCTCTTCCTCCTCTTTGCGGAGTCTCTCTGCCTCATCAATCTGGAATTGCTGGTACGTCTTCTGGACGATATCCATGATGATGAAGTCCTTGAACTCCTCCAACAGCCCACCATCTCCTTGAACAAACCAACGAGTAAAGTCACCAAGAAGATCCCGCTTCGGTGCGGGTGGAGGCGGCGTTGGTGGAACCGCCGGGGGCTTTGTCGCTGGAGCGAGGACGGATGATGCAGGTGAAGGCGCGGTTGGAGGCTGTGCTGGCGTGCTCTGTACAGGCTGAGCGGGTTTGGTGCTCAGGAAACTGGCGGGCTGAGATCCTGCCTGCTGAGTATTCAATACAGACTGTGGGGTGAAGCCTGATTGAGTGGTAGGCGCGGCAGCCGTCGGTGCTTTCGGGGTGAGGTCGCTCGTGGGCGCAGCTTCGCCAGGTTGAGTAACAGAAAATGAAAACACAGGAGCCTGCGCTTGGGCAAGGCTGGGAGCGCTGAGTGTTGGAAAAGCCGGTGGCAAGGACGCTTGTTGCTGTGCAGGTGGCGTTGGTTGGGTATGCATGGGGCTCGGAAGCTTTGCAAATGGACTGGCAGCTTGAGGAGCCGCTGACATTCCTGGCTTGGAACTCTGGTCTCCTGCTGCCTTTGCAGTGCTGGCTGGCTCAGGCGCTTTTGTCGTCATGTCAGATGGTTTGGACATGAGACCAGCAAACGGTGAGGCGGTCTTTGGCGCTGGGGCTCCCCCGAAAGGAGACGCCGCAAAACCTCCCTTTGTCTCCGAAGGTTGAGCGGGCTGTTGGAGGACCGCGGGCGTTGCTGATGAGAACGGGCTGGGTCCAGTTGCCTTGGGTTGGCCGAAAGGAGACGCTGCGGGTGTTGCAGAAGTAAAGGGGCTCTTAAAGCCATTGGTGTCGGTTTGAGATTGCCCATTGGAGGAAGGAGCCGGTGCCCCGAAAGGGCTTGTGGTAGCTGGAGGGGCTCCAAACGACGAGTTAGCCGCTGCTGGCGTAGATGAGAAAGGATTCTGAAAAGGCGAAGTCGTGTCTGGTGTTGTATTCGCAAACGGACTGGCTGTCATCGTGGCAGCTTGCCCCGGAGTGCCGAACGGTGAGGGGGAGCCCCCGAACGGGCTGTCGACCTTCGCTGGGGAAGCCGAGCTGAAAGGGTTTGCAGGCTTGTCTGACGCCGCCTGTTGTGCTGCTGTGCCCGAGAAAGGAGCTGTTGCAATGGTTAGTGCTGATCAAGGGGCTGAAAATCGATCTCCTCCAGTTGGCGTGTTTACCTGAGCTGTTGAGTGTGCTCTCGTTGGCAGGAACATGCTGTTGATCCCCCGAGGTCTGACCACGAAGGAAAGAAGGGCCCGCCTCGCCACCGAAGCTCTGGCTGGTTGCGGCGGCTGGGGATCCTTCGAAAACGGTGTTGTGGATGACGTGAGGTAGAGAATGATTTCCACGCTTTATCTCTACCAAAGAGTGGGAGAAGGCATGGTCAAGGCGAGGTTGGGTCATGCGGCCGGTGACATCCAAGTATCTTTGTGACGCGTCTTCCTGTGGAACGAACTTCAAGCCATGGGCTTCGATGAACTCGACAGCCTCCTCATCCGTGTCGAACTTGAGGTATGAGTTGAGTAGCGCCGGTGTCGGGTCTTTCGAAAGGATCTTTGGTCTCCGGAACACCTTCTTCAGCTCCCGCAGGATGGCCCGACGAATCTGTCCGAAGTGGACCTCCGCAAAACAGGCCATGGTGTAGGATATAGACGAGTCCTCGATAATTCTGAAGTAAGTAGAAGGCATGCCGGTGACTGCGTGGCTGGGTGATTTTTTCATCGGGTCGTGGAAAGTCTCAATGTTTTGCAGGAGTTCCATGAGAGAAACCGCCGTGCGGAAAATGTCGTACTTCTTCCAGATGTCCCATATTTTAGGATTCGACTGCATCTTTTCGGCGATGTTTGGAGAGTTGGCGAAGAACAGGCAGTAGTAGGCCCTGAACTCGGCTTCGTTGTCGCAAACAATGCCTTTCACTCCGCAGAGTTCGTATGTGTCCATCAAGGAGATCAGGGATTTGCTCAGCTGTTCCAACTCCTGCTGTTCTGAGAATCCATCCGCGCCGGCGCCCTTCCGCGAGAGCAAGTGCAGAGAGGTAACGTGGAATCGTACGCAGTTTTCGAACACGTAAACCTGATCATACATCTCCTGGACATTGTCGAACACCGTGAAGTATGTAAAGTCGCGGCGCAACTCACGGGTTCGGTCCCAGATGTAGGTGTGGACGCGTGGGAGGTTTTCGTCGGATCGCAGGAGGTCATCGATGAGGTAGTCAACACCGCGTCGGATGGTGGCGGTGGAACGAACGTCCCAAGGAGGCGGCCGACCCGCGCCGGCGGCAGACCTCTGGGCCTTCTTGATCATGATGCGGCGATCTGGCCTGCCATTCGCGTCCTTTTCAACAGAGGGGATGTCGGGCTCGATGATGCGCATGATCATTTCTGCTTCCGGGCACAGGTCCTCGCAAATTCCGTGGAACTGGATCATCTCTGATAGCTTCCTCGGGGCGAAGCCTTCGGCTTCGACGAGGTTCGCGTGGGCGAGCGAGTCGAGTGCGCGCTGGCTCCAAAGGTCACGGTCTGTTCGGAGCCTCCCCATGGCGCTCTTGTCGGTGATGTCGGGCCATTTTGGGGGGAAAATCCCGTTATCTCTCAGGTGATTCCAGATGACCATGGCGCCCGGAGTCTCGCTGTGGACAGGATATGCATCTTCGTCTACCTCATAGGGAGGCGTGTTGTTTCCTGGTCGCGAGTTGCCGGAGCCGGCGGCGCCGAACTTCTTGGACCTGAAGTCATTGCCGTTGGATATGATGCCCTTGGGCTTTCGGTCGAATGGGCCGCCATTGTTCTTGCGCTGGCGATTGTCGTCGGAGTTGGCACCGGTGTCGAAGGGACTCGCGCCTCTGCGTTTCGACGATCGGCTGTTCATCGCGATCCGATTCTTGCGCTTGAGCCTTTGCGCGTCGCCACCGCCATCGAAGCCGAGGTCTGTCGGTTCTGTGGCGATTTCAGCTCGTTGTGAGGGGGGGCGCGACCTTGGATACTGTTTTCGTCTTTGTCTTCGAGAGAGTGGTGGTGAATGGGAGCTGGACGTCATGGTGGAAATTCGGGCGAGGCTGGAGAGCTCATGGGTGATTGGGGGCTGGCGCACGGGGCACGGGGCAGGCGCGCGCTCGAAGTGGAGAACTGTCCGAGTCGAGAGACAGGGTATCCAAGCGCCGCTAAGCGCGTCCTTCATGGAAGGATCGATCGACAAAAAGAAGATGACCGATGTGAGAGACAATGGGGGCGTTGTTCTGCAATTTCTTTGAAGGAGAAAGTTCAAGGGTATTGGGCCAGCCGGCTGGCTGTACTGGGAGAAAAAAGAAAGATAGAAAAGGCGCCGAAATCCCGAGAGGGAAAGAACGAAAAGGTGAGTTGCACGTCAATACAGGTAGGTACGTGATGGCGCGTAACAGGCGGTGGCCCGAGTCCCCTGATTGAATCCGGAGGCTTCAAACAAAAAAAAATTGCCAGTGTACTGTAGCATTGGTTTGTGGCAGCAGGACCATTTCTGGCCCATTGGGATTCACCCAACACAACCACCGTGGATTACTCGTCGAAGAGGGAAACTGGGTATCATAATCTCGTCATTGAAGGAAGGTCTAGGATCGGTCGCTCCCCATTATTTGCTTCCCTTCTGGCGAAATCTCGCCGGACCAAGCCCCTGCCTGATTTCGTCGAGCTGCTCAAGGCCCGTCTGCGGCCTGGTCTTCTTGGACGTCCGCTTCCCGGGCTTGGTGTAGTTGCCCAGGAACTCATCCAGGATGGAGTCCAAGTCTGCCCGTGGCGGGCCCGTCACACTGGAAACGCCGGAGATAGCAGAGACCGAGGCCAGGTCGTCGCCGCCGCCCATCTCGTTTGTGTACTCCTCCTCGATCTTGTCGAACCTCGCGTCTAAGAATGACAACCCCTCCGTCCTGACCATTGATGACGAAGTCATCGAGTATGCCGAGGGGTTCGTCAAAGCACCCTTGCGCTTCTTTTTCCTGCCGCCCATCGTCGTTGTGGTCCAGATGGAAGACTGGACTTCTGACCGATCGCCGCCAATCGGGGCGGGACCGGCAGCACGAGGCTTCCCGCTGCTCTGATCCTTCTTGAACTGCTTGAAGTCCTCAAGCCAGTTCTCGTTCTGATCAGCTCTGGTCGCTTCGCCATCTCCGGTCTTCACCAGCTGAGGTACAGCCTCATCCTTGTACTCCTTGTTCGGCTTGGCCGTGTCGTCGGACTCCCAACCATCGTCCTCGTCATACATTTGGTCCTCGAACTCGTACTGCGAGATCTCTCGCGAGTTTTTGGACAACTCCTGGAAGATATCATCGTCCTCATCAACATACTCCTCATCCTCCAGCGCCTCGAGGACCTCTCTCAGTCTCGGGTCCATGTCGGGTTGGAATCCAGCAATGGCGTCTGGCACGTCTTGTTGGGTCTGATAGTTCATCTTCTGCAGGTTCTTCGAGGGAAGAACATCGTCATCGAGTTTGAAACCAGACTTGTCCTTCAGATCCATTTCCCGTAGTGCTGCCTCGAGAGACTGAGTCTGCTTCCCCTTGCCCTTGTTCCCGACGGGTTCGGCATCGACCCACACGGACTCGCCTCCGCCCGAATTCAGGTCGCGCATGTGTTGCATGTAGTCATATTCGGTGTCGTCGTAATATACGCCATGTTCGGCCGCTTCACCCTCGTTTTGGCGGATCTCACCTGCCTCGGATCCGAATTCCGATGCGAGGTCGTCGAGATGCTTGACTTTGGAGGAGTCGCCGCCGCCATATTTGCCCGTAGGGTTCAGGACCATAGACGGCGCAGAGTCATCGTGGATTCGGGGGTCATTCTGCGGGCGGTGGACTAGAGTGAAGTGCTGCGCACTCTTCTTGTCGCTGATCGGTTCTCGTCAGTGGAAATTCGTCTCAATAAGTCTCTGAAAGCATGAAACCTACATCCACTTCCCCTTAGGCGGCATCTTGGCGACTTGCGAATTTGACCAGGGGAGCAGAATGTCGAGGGATCCGGGTGTCGAATGGGAGGTCGTCGCGAGAAAGATGGCTCACTATGAGTAGTAGGACTCGACTGTGGTGTCCCATCAAGGTTGGGCAGAAAGCGCCCCTCCTTGTGACAGAAAAAAAGTTCATGGTGGGGGTTATCTTATCTTATCGATAATCCAGTCGAGGATAATTCTTACTGTGCATCTGCAGGCAAAGACCACTGAAAGCACGGTGCGAAAAGCCCCTCATGACGTAGCAAAGTACCAGACATGGGAAAATTTGCCCCGCGATCACATTAATCAGCGGGGAATGCTACAACCCCGAGTCTTCAGGCTGGACTGCGCTTGCAACAACCTACCTTCGTCCCTCTTCTCTTCTGTAAAAGCAGTTCGACGAAGACAAAACCGCCAAGATGCCGAAAGCGACGTCCAAGAACAACCTTGGGTTGGGCAATACCCTCATGAATGACCGCTTCGGCAAGGGTAGAGGCAACGACAGAAAACGAACATCTGCCATCACGCGAGTGAACCATGCGACTGGTGAAGAGGTGGGAAGCATCGCAGGACCTGAAATTTCCCCAACTAACAGTTCATTAGTATGTCACGAACGAGAAGAAGGAGGCGTCGTGGGTGAAGATGCGCTCGGTCACAGAGCAAGGCGCCCTCGACGAGTTCCTGGCTACCGCAGAGCTGGCCGGCACAGACTTCACCGCCGAGAAGACGAACAACGTCAAGATCATCCACACCGACCAGAAGAACCCCTATCTGCTGTCGATCAACGAGGAGAGGGCCGTCATCGGAAAGCAAAATGAGCACAGGGCGCGACTGACTGTCCCGAGGCGGCCGAAGTGGGACGAGAAAACCACGCCCGAGGATCTCGATATGCGAGAGAGAGAGGCTTTCTTGAACTGGCGCAGGGGCCTGGCAGAGCTGCAGGAAAACCAGGATCTCCTGATGACACCCTTTGAGAGGAATATCGAAGTGTGGAGGCAGCTCTGGCGAGTCATTGAGCGGTCGGATCTTGTCGTTCAGATTGTTGATGCCAGGAATCCGTTGCTCTTCCGCTCAGAGGATTTGGAGTCATACGTCAAGGATGTTGATTCCAAGAAGGAGAATCTTCTCCTTATCAACAAGGCCGACATGATGACGGAAACTCAGCGCCGGGTGTGGGCGACGTATCTGAAGAAGGCGCGAATTGCGTACAAGTTCTTCTCGGCGTCCCTCGCGAAAGAGCTTCTCGAGGCTATCGACGAGGACGACTCGGAGAATGAGGTACCGCAGCCCAGCAGCAGCTCGCGCAGGCCGCCTGCACCTCAGGAGGAGTCTTCAGAGGAGGATGACTCGGAGGAGGAGACCAGCGAGGATGACAGCGAACCAGACGTTGCCGAAGGATCCAAGGATGCCCCGGTAGAGCTGACGGAGGAGGACATGCGAATCCTCACCGTGGACGAGCTGGAGGAGGTCTTCCTCAGCCACGCCCCCAAGAATCCAGGTATGTCCCACCCTACATGATAGTAGTTTCACGCGCTGACAACAATTTTCAGAACCAGGTCATAAGTTGCAGATCGGCCTCGTGGGTTATCCTAACGTCGGCAAATCGTCAACCATCAACGCCCTCATCGGAGCGAAGAAGGTGTCCGTCTCTTCGACACCCGGAAAGACGAAGCACTTCCAAACCATCCACCTCAGCGACGACGTGATTCTCTGCGATTGCCCGGGTCTGGTCTTCCCCAACTTTGCCAGCACCAAGGCCGAACTTGTGTGCAATGGTATCCTCCCCATCGACCAGCTGAGAGAGTTCACCGGTCCATCCACTCTTGTGGCTCGCAGGATACCGAAGCACTTCCTGGAGGCTGTCTATGGCATCAAGATCCGCATGAGGGCACTCGAGGAGGGCGGTACCGGCTCACCCACTGGCGAAGAGGTTCTTCGCGCCTATGCTAGAGCCCGTGGATTCCAAACCCAGGGTCTGGGCCAGCCCGATGAGTCGAGAGCATCCCGATATATCTTGAAAGACTACGTCAACGGCAAGCTGCTGTACTGCGAGCCGCCTCCTGACACGGTCGACCCAGAGGAGTTCAACCGGGAACTGTATGATGAGTTCCATCTACCCGAGAAGCGCCGTGCGGCCCTCGCCGCCTCCCTGGACGCCATGTCTCTTGCTGGAACCGATGTCGGCACCGATGTCGCCTCGACCATCGATTCTGACCTCATCCCGCTGCCTGCGGGACCTAAAACGAAGCACCTCGACAAAGGTTTCTTTGGCGGCAGCAGCAACGGCGGGCGCGTTGTAATGCCTTTCAGCCACAAGTACACCGAGCAGGGCCAGGCAGCTCACAAGCATCTCACTGGCAGGAAGGCTAGGGCAATGGCTGCCTTGGAGAAGGGCCTTGATCCTAAGGACGTGCAGGTCATGTCGAGCAAGAAGCACTTCAAGGGAGGGCCAAAGAACGGCAAGAAGAAGCGGGCGACCCAGGTTGACGACGATTGAACGATGACGATGGATACCAAAAAAGGGGGTTGGGACCGGGAGACTGCAGCACATGATCTCAGCAGATGGCATGGCAGGCGTCTAGGCAAATGATTATCTTCCTGGTATTCTGGTGGTTGTCGACATGACCGCCAAAAACCATCGCGACCAAGTCCAGTGCGCCTTGAGGTGATGTTGTGGAAGGTTCTAGAAGCTTCCACGACCTGTGATTGTTCGGTGATGTCACTGACTGTTGTCAAGGTCCAGACAGTCTGAAGCCTGAATGGGAGGCCTTCCAACGACAGTCACACCGGGAAAATTGATGCTTGACGGAGCGGCAGGCTGCTGCCTCTCTTCCTAAATCAGTTACCGTCGTCAAACTCAGTCACCTTCGTCTGAGGTGTGTGTCATTTTGCTATCCTTTGAGCGTGAGGCTCTCGTCGGGCGCCCAGGGAGGAGAAAGAGTTGGGCGCTGTAAGAGGAAGCTACAGGGGGCGTCGAATCTTCCACAAGCTGCGCTAAGCCCCACCGCGTGGCAGCCATAGGCCCCATGTCACTGGCGGGCAGCCCCTAGCCCGTTCCCGCTTCCGGTGACCGCCCATCATCCCACTTCAAGTTGACGTACATCCAGTCGAAGCCGGCTTGAGCTCGTCTCTTCTTTTTCTACTTCTTTGACACTTCGCCCTTTAAGAATATTCTTGCCTTCCAGCACAACATCCTACGACCGACCGACCTCGACATTTCACTCTGAAGTCAGTATATTGTGGGCAGATCTGCGAGACGTTCGACATACGCACATCGCCACGGCACACGACCAGCCCCAGCCCAATTGGCCTCGGGATCTGGGCCCTGACCGCCAGACACCGACACAATGGTGGCGGAAACGAAGCTCTACGACCAACTGAGCGTCAAGCCAGACGCTTCACAAGACGAGATCAAGAAGGCATACAGGTAAGCTAGGACCCCCCGGCTGCATGCGACCGAAAAATCTTTCCCTCGTGCCCAAGGCTTGGGCATCCAACGCCTGAGCTCCACCAGACAGCGAACTTACTGACACGCCCCCTCTCCACAGGAAAGCCGCCCTGAAATGGCACCCTGACAAGAACAAAGACAACCCCGACGCTGCCGAGAAGTTCAAGGAGTGTTCCCAGGCCTACGAGATCCTCTCGGATCCGGAGAAGCGCAAGACCTACGATGACTACGGCCTCGAGTTCCTCCTGCGCGGCGGGCCCCCGCCCCAGGAGGCGGGGGGCGCCGGCGCAAACCCCTTCGCTGCGGGCGGCATGCCGGGCGGCTTCAACTTTGGCACCGGGCCCGGAGGCGGCGGCGGCACGCGCACCTTCCACTTCAGCACGGGTGGCGGTCCGAACGGCTTCAACTTCCGCTCCGCGGATGATGTCTTCGGCGATTTTGCGCGGGGTGGCGGCCTCGGCGCCGAAGATATAGACGATATCTTCAGTGCGTTCGGGGGGCGCGGCGGCGGCGGCACCCCGCGGGCTCGTGGGTCGCGGATGCGCGGCTCCGTGGGCGGCTTTGACGACTCATTCTCCTCGAGGCGCGAGAAGTCGCCCGAGGTGACGACGGTGGAGAAGCCGCTCGCCGTGTCGCTCGAGGACATGTTCAACGGCGTCACGAAGAAGATGAAGATCAAGCGCAAGCTGTGGGACGACAGCGGAAAGCGGATCATGACGGATAAGATCCTGGAGATCCCGATCAAGCCCGGCCTGAAGAAGGGCAGCAAGATCAAGTTCAAGGGCGTGGGGGATCAAGAGGAGGGCGGCCAGCAGGACCTGCATTTCATCGTCGAGGAGGTGAGTACACCTGAGAAGCCCTGGCACTGACAGCGAGATGCTAACGAATTTTGGCAGAAACCGCACCCTCTGTACTCACGCGAAAACGACGACCTCATTCACACCGTCGATCTGGACCTAAAGGAAGCGCTTACAGGCTGGAAGCGGACCGTTGCTACCATTGACGCCAAGCAGCTCAACATTGAGAAGGCTGGTCCGACGCAGCCCGGCAGCTCCGACAGATACCCGGGCTTGGGCATGCCCGTGCCGAAGAAGCCTGGCACGCGGGGCGACTTCATCGTCAAGTACAACGTCAAGTTCCCGACGAGCTTGTCGACGGCGCAGAAGCAGAAGCTGAGGGAGATTCTGTAATACGGAGGACACATAATGGGTGTGGCTTGCTGATTTTGTTTTCCGGTTTCTTGTCCTCCGGCGGGGAGGCTCTTATGACATGAAAGTCAGCGGTTTTTCGGGGGTAGGCCGGCTGATATGACTAGGCGTTCGGGGATGCAGGCGCAGTTTTTGGCAGACGAATCATTGGTTTCCCTTTGTAAACATCCTCTGCTGGCCTTTCAGGTTCTACCGAGTCCATAGGAAATGAACATTGCTGGACTGCCATGAATAGAACGAATCAGGAGACGCTCGGCTGAGGCGTGATGCCGGTTGGGGCTCAATAAACGAACACCCTTTGGTATCACTCTATCTTCATTCGCCATTCGCCATGTGCCATGTGAAATGCTACAAGTCAGGGCACATCTCGGACCATCTACAAGGGACCTGCATGAGGCCAAGGAGTGCGCGGTCACATATTTAGGATGAGGCAATTACGGCGCAGGGACATCGGCCAGAAACGAAAGCCGGGAGAATCGGATTTTCTCGCCGTGTCGACAGCCGATGCGGCCGTCCGGCCAAAGATCGGCTCCGGGGGGCCTGATGCGGCCTTTTTGTCGCGCATGGGCGGCCGCAAGGCGGAAGAGGCAACCGATGGGGAAAATGCGCGACATGGCGCAGCTGGAGGCCGAGGATGCAGGTGAGCGGATGAAGTCGAAAACGCGTGAGACGAGGCATTTGATGAGGAGGAGGAAGCAGAAGAGAATAGGCGGAAGATATTCGTCGGAGAAGAGCTGGAGATATCCTTGTCCTTGCTCATGCCACAGCCAGGGCATCATCCGGGGAGGCTGCGCTGGCTTGGTAGCATGCAGCTGCAATGGCAAACTCTCTGCTGTCAGTGCCGTCGAGTGAAACCAGTGCTGGTGCCGCATCGCACGACACGTTGGTGGTGATTTGTCGTGATACCGTGGGACAAAACGGACTGACGGAGCACTCGTGCGTCGCAGATGGACTGGACTGACGGTAGAGGCGGCGAGAGGTGTGGTGATGGAGGGGCAATAGGACAGAGAAGGGGACAAGCCCCACGCACCATGACGACATGCGGACAGGGATGTGAGCTGCAGCTCGCGGGCAACGGCGGGGTACGGCCAATTGAGGGGTTAAGCGGGCGTTTTGGGCGTGTTGCGGCGCGTCGAACAGCACATGCTTACGGCGCCGGGGGAGGCTCTGGCGTGCATCGAAAACCATGGATGGCGTCTGCGTGTGTCTGACTGAGAAACATGGCGGGAGAAACGTTGGAGAGGGTGGTGGTGGTGATTCGTCGAACGGAGCGGCAATGGTAGCAGGAACGAATGCCTAGGGGAAGGTCCAGGAAAAGAACCAGAGAATCATTCGACGTGGAAAGCCAACAGGGTGATGCCTAGGTTTGTAGGTACGTAGAAATAACTAAGTCGAGGCCTCGCCCGGGTCGAGATCCCGCGTTAAATTGTCTTAGATCCCGGTATCGATTGGGAAGGCTCCACGCCCTCGCAGCTTCCTCCGTAAGTGCAACTGCCCATCTCCCGTCTTAGGTCCCAACCCATCGTTTCGTTTCGTTCCGGCCAGCCAGCTCCCTCCCCCCTCCACCTCTCAGATTCCTTGGACAGCCAGCCTCGACTCTTCCCGAGGATCAATCGGACATTAGTACGCGGCCAATTCCAACTTCTTCCCACTTTTACGCTTCCCCTTCCTTTTTTTTCTCCAGACCAAGCCTTTCCTCCTTGACCTGGTTCGTCGCTCCCACTCCCATTGCTCCATCCAGGTACCCTGACAACGCCGGTGGTGGAATGCCAGTCAAGTAAATAAGGCGCTGACCTACCTACGACCACCAGGAACACCACGATCCCCCTCTATCGAGCAACAGACAACACACTTAGGTTGATACCCATTACCAAACCGCCAATATGCCTCAGGTGCGCTCCTCCTCTTCGAGATCACTCCTTCCTTGTCCACTAACGGCAATGCGCAGATCACCACCCTCCTCTTCGACTGCGACAACACGCTCGTCCTCTCCGAGGAGCTCGCCTTCGAGGCCTGCGCCGAGCTCATCAACGAGATCTGCGAGAAGCGCGGCCTCACCCAGCGCTTCACCGGCGAGACCCTCATCAAGGAGTTCGTCGGCCAGAACTTCCGCGGCATGATGCTCTCCCTCCAGAAGCTCTACAACTTCGAGATGACGTCCGACGAGCTCGAGTCCTACGTCACCCGCGAGGAGGACGCCGTCATCGCCAAGCTCAAGGCCCTTCTCCAGCCCTGCCCCGGCGTCGACGACCAGCTCGAGCGCCTCCAGGCCGAGGGCAAGTACAAGCTCTCCGTCGTCTCCTCCAGCGCCAAGCGCCGCGTCTGGGCCTCCGTCGTCAAGGTCAACCAGGACCGCTTCTTCAAGGAGGAGGAGGTCTTCTCCGCCGCGACTTCTCTGCCCGTCCCTACCTCCAAGCCCGACCCCGCCATCTACCTGCACGCTCTCGAGAAGCTCGGCGTGACCGCGGCCGAGTCCGTTGCCATTGAGGACTCCAAGAGCGGTACCCTGTCCGGAACCCGTGCCGGCATCAAGGTCATTGGCTACGTCGGCCCCTACCCCGAGGACAGGCAGGCCGAGATGGAGCAGGTCCTGCGCGATGCCGGCGCCGTCATCATCATGAAGGAGTGGGAGGAGTTCCCCGCGGCCCTGGCCAAGATCGAGGCAGGTGAGGTTTGACTAGCCGGCCGAAAGCCGAAGCCGTCGCTGTGAAGGGGGGGAGCAAGCAGGTGGTCTGGGAGTCGAATCATGCGCAGCTTGAAGCGAGGAGTTCAGGTTCACACAGAGGAGGGCGCATCGACTGGGAATACGACATGCGGAACGGAGCAAAGCATCGCGTAGACTTGGGCATGAGTCTTAGCGGCCTCGGAGGGGCCTTAACCCCAACCCTCTGATTATTTCCTATAGTCCATCAAGAAACTATTAACGCTCTGGAGTGAGGCGCGTCCGGGATTGGCCTCCGGGTACGCCGTCATGAAGCTGCCTAGCCGCACCTTGACCATGTCTTTGTTGAATAGTGTCCTGGCGTTGGCAGCACGGTACGTGCCGTCGTTGTCGAAGCACCAGATGGAGATGGCCAGTGCAACGGCCACGGACACGTCTCTGCCTGACTCACATGCCACGACAATCTGTGTGCCGTCTTCGACTCTGCCGTCCTCTGCAATACGGCCAGCGAAGAATTGGGATGCGAAGGCGGAAATCTCCGGCAACGCAGTCCGCAGATTTCGGCTGGCGATCTTATGCCGGCCCAGCCCGATCTGCATCTCCGTCGGCGACTTCCTCCACGTTTCGAGAGGCGTGACCTCCGAGAGAAGTGACACCCTGCCATACCTCCCAGAATTCCCCTGGGACGCAGCCAAGGACGCCATCTGCCCAAGCGTGCACACCCCCAAACCAGGAGCAACGACTTTGACATCGACCTCCTTGCCATTTCCTTGGAGGGCGTCGAGCCGGCTCTGCTCGACGATTCGAGTCACGACCTCTGGCAGGTCCCCCTCATCTGTCGCCAGCAGCTCTTCGGCGTGCGCCCACCACACCTCGGCCGTGAGCCCGAAGGCCCAGTTCTCGGTATCGTCCCCCGCCCCCTGGACGTAGACGTACCCCCTGCCCTCGCCGCCGGTGCTCAGCTCCCCGCCCGCGACGCGGCGAGAGGCGGTACAGCATATCACGGGGTGGAAGTCTTCGAAGATGACATCTGCGCCGCCGGCTTCGAGGAAGGGGGAGAGGTCCGTGTCCGGGGTTACCCAGAAGGGGCGGAGGGGTTTGGAGAGCTTGGCCTGCCAGGAGGGGACGTCGAGGTTGAGGGCCTTCAGGGAGGAGAGGAACTGCGGGAGCAGGGCGGAGATTTGGGCGTGTTCGGAGGGAGAGACGACCTGGGGAGGCGTGAACAGGTCGTGGTTGGGGGTGGCGGGAAGTGAGGGGAAGAGGAGGCGGTTGAGGACGGAGCACCAGATTGGGATCGTCTTGCTGAGGGCGTCAGGCATGCCTGGGCTGTGTTAGTATGCTGTCTGATGAAGGGGGACAGGGGGCTTACGCTTTCCGCGGCGGGTTGAGTCGACGATGATACAGCTGGGGAGGTCAGCCCTGAAAATGGGGACACGGGAGTAAGCGAGAGCGGTGCTCACCCATCGGATTTACCAATAACTTCGAGCAGCTGCAGATTGAGCCTCCGCGTACTGAACTTCCAGGCATTGTCATGGCCGTCCGTGGACTTGAAGTAGGCGCTGGCCCCCTTTTCGGAGGGCCGGACATACCAGCTGCCACAGCGCTCGTTGGCGACGAGGGGGCGGCGTGGTCTTTTATTTTCGGATGCAGTCCGGGGTTGTTGTGAAGTCGGTCTTAATGAGAGATTACTGAAATTGGACTCTGAGGGGTCCTCTCCGTCTGCATCGGTCCCGGCCTCGACATCGTCATGCTCCTTGCCAGCCAGTGCTTTCCCTACCTGACGGACGAACTCGGCATCGTGGAGAATAGAGCGTAGTCGGTTAGAGATGGAGAGATTGGAGCGCTTGAGGTCGGTCAGCAGGTGGGAGAGATTGGGCTGCTCCGAGGCCGACGGGAAGACCAAATCTGAGAGCGAAGGCTGAGTTGTGGCCATTTGCGGCGGGGCTCGGGACTGGCGCAGCGATGACGAGTTGCGAGATGTTAGCGGTCCATGGAACCGTAAGCTGAGAATAGAGCACGGCCGAGTGTGAGAGCCTCGGATTTAAGATGTCTGGTAATTGGGTATTGAACGTTTGTTCTTCAGCTCTGACTGGATGTTGAAGTTTCTCATCGCAGGATCCATTTCTTGTACAGTGTAACCTTGGGACAATTTGTGGCGGTATGTTGGCCTCTAGCACTGTGCTCCTGCCGTGAGGTCACTCGATGAAAATGCCGATCCGAATGGATCTGGGGAGTCGGATTAAGCTCTGGTAGCCCAGGCACAGAGGGCACACTCATCTTAAACACCGACCTGAATCACTTGCTGGCTTTTCCGGATGTGCACAAGCGGCTGTGTCAAGACAAACTCCATCACGTTTTCGTCACCGGTCGGTTGGTCGGTCACTCCAGCAGAGAGAGGATCAACGCGCTTCGCCGCGCTCGCATCTGAAGGAATCATCGCCGTTTGCCGTATCGGCATGTAAGACCAGAAGCGCGTTGGATCGACGTCACGCCTGGCACACTCTCGTCAAGAGATTTGCCAAACGCCAAGTCGCCTGTTGTGCTTACGCTGTACAAGTACGGTGCATGCGCGTATACTGACTGACTCCGGCTGGTTTCATGAACTGGCTCGCTTGCTATCTCCGGGGGGCAACAAGCAAGCAAGCAAAGCAGGGATCACGGAGCCGCAGAGGGAAGAAGGGGGTCAGGTCAAGCAAGGGTCGGCATTCGGGGTCGCGACGACGACGGGGCGACGGCGACGGGGTACGAGTGGCCCGGCCTGGTATGGTATGATAATGCGATGCGGCTGAGTCGGTCCCAAGGAGAGAGAGAGAGAGCCTGAGAGCCCACGGGCAGAGGAGAGGAGCCCAAAACAATCATGGCGCAGTCGACACTGCCGTTCGTCGAGTGCGGTTGGCGCCGTCGCCTCTCCGACCCGCGGGCCAATGACGACGACTGCAACGCGTCTCTGCGGTCCTGTCGCAGTCTGCAGCGAGTCGATCCGAGTCCCAGCTTCGTCTCCAGGCAGCGGCAACCAGTGCCTCAGCCACGGCCACGGCTCCTGGTGGTGGAGGCGGGACTGGGGACCGGGCAGATTTCAGGTTCGGCGGGCTGTCAGCACCCAAGAGAATGACCTCAGGGATCCATGTCGGAGGAGCCTAGTAGCTGAGCAGCGGCCGAGCATTGGATCCATTCAGCGACTGCCTCCTTTTCTTCTTAGGTACATTAGTCCCTACCTACTCTACTGCTGACGCCAGCCCGCCTCGTAATTTAACCTCCGCGACTGCTGTCGACCTGCGCATCGGATTGATCCTCGCTTTTTCTTTCTTTCCTCCCACGACCTACTCCCCCGGACACGAACGATCTCACGAACCACCTCTCTCTTCTTCTCTTCGCCACCAAATAGACTTATCGTCATTCGCTTTTCCGCGTCAGGCGTGCGACCCTCGGGCTACCTAGTGATTTGTTTGCTTGTTTCCCTCTCCTCGGCCCGTCGCGACTAGCAACCACCCCAAGACGTCACATTTGGTAGTTCGAAGCTCTGCGAACACCCGGTCCCCCACCTATTTTTAGCACCGGACCTTTAGCAGCAGCACAGCAACAACAACGACGGCCGAGCGACCGAGCAGCGAGCCACCAAACCCGCTGAAGAAAAGCCTTGACGATACCCTCGGAGCCTGACCGGCACACCTTCGCGACCGCGTCCCCCGATTCGAGCTCCCCGTGCACGCATCGCATCGCATCGCACCGCGGAGCCTCGCAGCCATGTTCGACAATTTCGAATTCAACCCAGACCTGGTCCCCAAGCTCAAGCTCGGAGTCCACGCCGTCCAGATCGTCCTCGGCCTCGTCATCTGGTGTCTTGAGATTTCCGTCTTCACCGGCTCAACGGCCAGAATCACCGGCAACAATGGCTGGGTATTCGGAGTGGTATGTTTACGGCCGCAGCCTGCTCCCGCTCGTCCCTCTCGCAGACCGCGCAATTGGCTAACTTCGGCGCGCAGTGTTTTCTGAGCATCCCAGCCTGGGTCTACCTCATCTGCACACCACGATTCCCCCGGACGCGCAAGTTCGCCGAACCTCATGTCATGCTCACCGTCGACGCCGTATTCTGCGTCATCTGGCTGTCCGCCTTCGCCGCCCAGGCCGCCTACAACACCGCCGGCCACTGCGGTGACAGGTGCTCACCGAGCAGCGCCATCGTCGGTCTCGGTGTTTTGATGTGGTAAGTTTATGGGAATCGAATTGAGTTGATGCCGTTCACGGGGCGATGCATACTGACGAGCCGCTTCGCAGGTTCCTCTGGATCGGCAGCGCCGCTGTGAGCATCTACACCCTGCGCCACTACCGCTTCCACGGCGAGCTGCCTGGCTACGACAAGCAGCGCATCCGCAACAACGACATCGACCCCGATAAGGCCGCCTTCTCCATGGCACCCCAGGATGAGGAAGCATATGCTCCCGTCCAGATGGAGGACCACCCCGGAGACAACTCCGCCTATGGAAGTGGCGGTGCTGGCGGCGGCGGCGTATTCAGCGACAACCCCTACCGTGCCGGCGGCGCGGGCGGTGGCGGCGGCTACGGAGAGGACGATGACCCCAACCGCTACGGCAGCCTGCCCTCGCGTCACAACGCCATGTTCGATTCCGAGACCGAATACAACTCTCAGCAGCCTTCAATGGGCCCCGCGAGACAGCCCAGCCCCTACGCCGCGCCTGCTGTCCAGGACGACCCCTTCGATGACCCCTCTCCCGCCCAGTTCCCCCCGGCCAACTACGACCGCACCGTGAGGTGAGATGCTCGCCACACGGAGATAGACAGGGTAGCATCGACGGAGCACATAAACGGCCGGCACACAAGGCGACGACCCTCGCCCGCCCACCTACGCCCGACCACACCAGGCCCGAGCGGGTGCGCCGCAAGCTGCGCGGGAAGCGGAACGGCATTGACCAATACGACGCATGTTCGATAGGTAGTGTTTCCGGGAAGGGTCTCGGTTTTCCGGCGTTGGAGGCGTCATCCGTAACACTGCAGCGGCACCGGGGGTCACAGTAGTCTCACGCAGATACCAGGGGTTACGCTTTATTTATTTTTTTCCCGTTCCTCAAGACAGCACCACACGCATGGCGTGCGTTTTGTAGTACTATGGCGAATCATCCATTTTTCCTGACCAAGACGAGAATTCGTGCCCCCTTTCGGTGATTTCCACGTGATGCGATGTAGTGTGATTGTTGACCCAAACGCCAGGCTCCTCGAAAGATGTGATGCTAAACTGTCAGAGGCGGGCGGTCATGCCTCGGCCCTCCACTTCTTAACCCGCCGCCGAATGTCCGCGGCCGTCTGCTGCATCGGGTTCAGCTTGCGGTCCCACGCCATGGCGTCGTAGTTCTCCCCGTGCCGCGCGACCAGCCGCTCCAGCCACTCGACCTCCTGCTCGCTCTGGTGTCTGGGCTTCTTCTCCTCGGGCCTCGCGGCCTCCTCCTCCAGCAGGCGCAGGACCTCGGGCTTGTCCTCTTCGTTCTCCTCGACGCCGCCCCACTCCTCGCCGTCCTCGTCCTCGTCGCCCGAGGAGTCCGAGTCGAACTCCCGCAGCGGGTCGTTGAGCGGGTTGTGCTTGGGCTTCCTGCCCGATGCGCCGTCGAGGTGGATCTTGATGATCTTGCCCGAGGCGTCGCGCTCGACGCGGGCGGAGGAGACGACGGCCTTGTCGAGCGGCTCGATGGCCAGGGGGTCGCGGCGGCGGGTGGTGGGCTTGCCCTGGACGGCGGCCTTGACGGACTTTTCGACGCCGCCGGAGGGGGCCTTGAGGCGGGAGGTGAGGCCGAGGCGGCGGTAGTTCTGGGTGAGGGTTTCCTTCTTGTCCCTGAGGAGGATGTCAGCAGGGGTGATACGGCATGCGGCGGCGCGTGTCTGCGCGGTGGTGCTCGAGACAGGCCGGGCGAGGGGGCAGGTGGCGGGCGTACCAGTTCTGAGCGATGATGGTGTTGCCGCGCGGGTTGAGGGGCTTCTTGAGCTTGTTTGACTGCCGGATCTTGGCCTTCGAGGAGCGCCTCTTCTTGTTCTGGAGCGTGCGACCCATTGCGACGGCTGGGACTGGGGAATTGGGAGAGGATGTTGGGTGGTGGTGGCGCTGGTCACTTTTGGCGACGAACTCGTCGATGCAGTCCCTCCAGAATTTCTCAGATTTTTGTCTTATCTTATCGGGGTGGCTTATCGGACAGTTTCGGTGAGCCACACCGAATTGCCCACGTCGGTCGAGACTCACCGAGCTAGGAGACAACGGGCGTAAGACAACTACACTATCCCACGTTGAACGAGTGAATCTAAATAGTAGAAATTCCTCAAATTTCTCAGAAAAGTTATTTAACCTTGGTTCACTTCCTTTTGTAGAGGCGGACAAATTGCTCGGTGTACTTACGGGTCTCAACGACGATAGCTTAGCAGTGGTCTACCGTCGCTCCCTAGACTCTGATATCCAGAGTGGCTTATAAAGAGATTTAGTACCTATTTGGTTTTATTAACATGTGTTATCTCGAGCGCTTTTGGTTACATCCATGTCGGCGGCTCAGGCAGATGGTAAAACCGCTCGATGATCTAGATACACCACCTATCGAGGCTGGACATCCCGGCGGCTTTGATCGTCGACTTGGGCGCCGAAGTATACAGCGACAGATGGACGAGTGTATTTACAACGGAGCGTGCCAAGAACTATATCCTTTGGATCTCTTCCGTGTCGAAACTCCAATCGCCGGGCGAGATAGGCCGCGCTTCTATCTAAGCTCACTCGACCACCCCCAGCTTGATCCAGACGTTGTTTTCTATGAACCATCCACCAGTTAGTTCTTCAGACAGGTATGCCTCGCGTCCCGTCCCGTCCCGAAGGAGTCTCCTAAGGCTTATACACAAACTTGGCGTCGCCGTTCTTCGCATTTCGCCTGTTCAGGTACCAGTACTGGAAGTTGGCGAGAGCGGAGAAGGCCACCGCTAGGCAAGAAAGTGCCACGGTGACGGTCCAGGCAGTCCGGTAGAGCGGCCTATCATGGACCTGGAAGATCTGCCCGCTCACGATGCCGGAAATGTTCGCGGACATGACGTAGGTTGCCATGGTGACGGACCGTTCACCGGCGGTCTTCGTGTTGAGCGCTACCCAGGAACCGTGAATGGGGTCTGATTCGGTGTGACATGGAGCGTCAGTCCATGATGGTCCCCGTGAGATGCATCGCCAGGGGCTGGCTGGGGCTTACTTACGCCAGTTGAAACTGAATGCTATGATGAGGGTCAGCATGGCAAACTTTGCCTGGAAGTTGTCCGAATCGACGATAAGCCTGTTTGTGATCTAGGAGTAGAAGCATGCTTGTCAGTACCCCTTGTCTCTAAAGAGAAGCGTCTCAGCTGAGTTCACCTGGTAGTATGCGATATACGGAGTTGACATGGTGTATGGGCATCCATGGATGCCGTCGAGAACTCTAAGTCGATTGATTAACAATCGAATGGATCTCCTTGCCTACTATTGAACTATTGACTATGAACAAGTCAAATTACTTAACCCGTTTATTAGAGTGATGCCCATGCGATGATACCCCCACCCACTTGTCGAGCACTTGTCGAGCAATGGACAGGCGGCTGCTCATCTGTATTACCTATGGCCATCGCGTGAGTGAGGAAGCAGCACCGTACTGTCATGGTATGGACCTTTCTCCCGGGGTCACCCTTCGAGGCTTAAATCTAGTTTCGGAATTCGGTCCAGTTCAGAAGGTCTCCGGTGTATAGTTACTTCGCTAGCGGGGCTTATTGGGAGTCTCGGGGCAAGGAAACCGGATTATCTGCTGTTTACCGACACCACATGTACTGCTGGCTGGTCGGATGACGGGCGGACCTACCTTACTTCCTGCACCTCGTCGTGGAGCTAGGCAACATTAATACAGAGACCGAGAATCTTTAGTCGGAAAAGATGAAGAGAACAGAAAGGCCCGACTGTGTGATGGGTGGTCGTCTTGGCAACTCCATTTTCTAGCATACATGCTAATGCGACTCTCCCAAGGATGAGTCTTGCAGACAGGAGAACTACCTAGCCTCTGCAGAACACCCGTGGGACCGGACCATTGACGACGTAGAGGCTTATCCCCTCACTCTTTCCCCTCCATGGGGCAACACTAAGTCTAGTAGTCCTCCCTCCCCACATCGTGGGGTGTTTCCACCCTAAACCCCAAGGTCCGTGAACGAGCGATGCGGTCTTACCTCGGACCTCTCCAGGGCAGGCCTTGTTTTTTTATTAGCCTTGCCGATGCGTTCGGATCCCGCTTCTGCTTGAGAGCCTCGAAGCTGCCTCGGTACCCGGGAGGCGGATTTTGATGCTTCTCGAATCCGATGCCGAGTCCCATCAAGGGGGAACCGCGGGGGGAACGAGGTCTGCCTGCTGCTCAGTCAAACCTCTTCAATCCCCACTGAGCTCGTGGCGATCACACGCGCCGGCACTCTGCCGGTCAAATACCAGTCACCTTCGGCTGGGCAGCGGGGATTCATGTTCCCAGGGCAGGGTATGTACCGGACTCAAGAGATTTACCACCTTGATTCTCCGTACTATCGGAATTCATCACCCAGGTTTGAGTATAAAAGCATTGTGCGGACGAGTTGTGACATGAGCTCGTTGATCATGGTCTCGAAACAACTGGAAACAAGCGCTAGGATCTCTTCCCCCTCGTTCACAAGTCCGGTTCACCAACCCCGTCGCCACAGTCACTGACTACCATGCGAACGTCGCTTGCCATCACCGGCGCTCTTGCCGGTGCCCTTTCCGTGCAAGCCTTGCGCATCGAGCACGCCGCCAAAATCCGCCGGCAGGACACCTGCGAGGAAGTCCTGCCGTACCTTGACGCGTCTCTCCCCGTCGAGGACCGCCTTGATGATCTTCTCTCCCGGATGTCCCTCCAGGAGAAGGCCGGCCAGATGTACCATAGCAGGGCTCTCCCGAACAATCCCCAGGGTACTCTCAACGAGGTTGGCCAGAAGTTCCTGTCGCACTTTGTCTATACCGGTGGCGTCAATAACGTCGATGCCTTCATTGACTGGCACAACGAAGTTCAGCAATATGCCATCGACAATACGCCACTCGGCATCCCCGTGACCATCTCTTCGGACCCTCAGCATGGATGGACTCAGGACAGCGCGACATCCAACGTCGGCATGTCCTTCTCCCGGTGGACCGAGACCATGGGTCTTGCCGCACTGAGAAGCCCCGACTTGGCTCGGGTCTACGGCGATGTCGTCAGACAGGAACTGGCTGCGGTTGGCATCCGGCAGGTCCTGTACCCCCAGGTTGACCTTGCCACCGAGCCCAGATGGGGTCGCGTCCGTCAAACCATGGGTGAAGACGCAACACTGACGACCGACCTCATGTTGGACATGTTGAAGGGCTTTCAAGGCGGGGCTTCCATCAGCAACCAGTCCGTTGCCGCCACCGTGAAGCACTTCCCCGGCGGCGGCCCGCAGGAGGTAAGCTACCTAATATTCAGACTCAGCCGGTATGCCCAGACCTAGTAGTCGCTGATTCGAGGCCAGAATGGCGACGACCCTCACTTTTCTTGGGGAAAGTACCAGGTCTACCCCGGAAACAACGAGGCCTATCATCTCATCCCTTTCGAGGCTGCAATCGAAGCTGGCGCGCCGCAGATCATGCCCTACTACTCGCAGCCTAAGGGCAATGCCTGGGACGAGGACGGCTTTTCCTTCTCCAAAGCCATCATCAAGGATCTCCTCCAGGGCACCCTCGGCTTCAAGGGCATCGTCCTGACCGACTTTGGCATTCTCACCATGACCCCGTGGGGCGTCGAGGACAAGACCCTCTTGGAGAGGACTCGAATGGTTTTCGAGGCGGGCTGTGACATTATCGGCGGTGAGAGCAGCACCGAGCTTCTCATCCAGCTGGTCGAAGAAGGCGCCATACCCGAATCCAGGCTGGATATCTCCGTCAGGAAGCTGATGAGGCAGAAATTTGACTTGGGCCTCTTTGACAAACCATTTATCAACAAGGAGGAAGCCAGGGTCATAGTGGGCAGCGAACACTTCCGTCGTCTCGGAAACGATACGCAGCGTCGCTCCTTCACGCTCCTGACCAACCAGGACAACATGCTGCCCCTTGGCAGCTCAGCACGAACGGCCAAAGTCTACGCCGAGGGCCTCCCGCGGCCAGCCCTCGAGGAGCGTGGGTTCAGCGTCGTTGACAACCCCGAGGAAGCCGAGTTCGCCTTTCTACGCCTCACGTCGCCTTTTGGCCCCCCTGATCCAGAGAGTATGGCGTCCATCGGAATCAACAACGGCACTCTGGAGTTCAACTCGACGGAAAGGGCGAGACAGGCTAGGATTTATGCGGCGGTGCCCACGATCGTCGACATCAAGATCAACAGGCCTCCTGCGGTGCCGGAGATCGCCGAGCAGGCTTCAGCTCTGTTTGTGAGTTACGGCAGCAGCCCCGAGGCTTTCCTAGATGTGGTGTTTGGCGTGGTGGCGCCCGAGGGGAAACTCCCATTTGAAATGCCGCGCTCTGACGAGGCAGTCGAGTCGTCTTTAGAGGATATGCCCTTTGACACGGAGAATCCGGTGTTTGGGTTCGGTCATGGCTTAACCTACCATTCTAAGCCCTGTGTGACCAGACCCAGCTCTGTCTAAAGAATGAGTTTCTTAGCGCCGATCCCTGAATATTATTCGCAGGCGGTTTGATTCAAATCGTCTGTCTACACTGCCACGCCTGCCCCTGTGCCCCTGACCTGCATCCCTGGCAGCACCGCCTCATTCGGGGTGCTGACTGCGGCGCCTGGATACGTTACAGCAGAACCCCTCTTTCACCGTTGACCATAGTGGCATGCATTTATAGTAGGCAAAATGTCCACTCGTAGATCTCCTGCCTGTATCCTCCTGCACCGAGCATCATCTACCCGTATTGTCGACATGTCTGACGTCAGCCCCGACTGCTTCTATGCGACTTGGAAAGCAGCTCAAGATGGACAAATTCCTCAAGAAAAGAAGCTAAGGAACATTACACGCCATCTCTTTACTCGAACCCAGCATCTGGAAGATGGCCCCATTCATGATAAATATATTGCGTTCTGGGCCGAGCGTGATCTGCCTTCGGCTGCCGTCATGGTGGGCATGACGCAAGAAAATATTCAACTACCTGCGAGTACGTTAAACTCATATTGGATTTTCATGTTGATGTACATTTTTATATTCAAAGCATACATGCTTCTACTTAGATCCGGTTGGCTGACGACAGAGATCTACACAGGCTTCGAGGAGCCCCTGCTGAAGATGCTCCTCCGAAGCGAGTCCGCCAATCTCACAGAACTGCAGGAACTGGACCAAGAGAACCTGATCCTTGGGAACCCTCTGCTTTATCAGCTTATTGTAGCCGCAGCCCTGCAGCATGGAAATCGTGCCCTAGTTCGTGACATGGTCACTGCGGCGCCTCCGGGACCTCGCCATGAGCTTCTTTTCGGCTGCGACAAAGGCCCAACCGCTGTGGTCGACGGCCCGGCACGGGAATTCGCTGGTGTTCAAGCTTACGGGCATGGAGCACTCGCGGGACAGCCAGACAACGGATGTGAGATCTGGGCCACCATGATCAAAGCTGGATGGGCGGTTCCCCGGCAGTACATGCAGACGTGGGCAGCGTCCAGCGCCACGACGGAGGCAGGGAGACAGCTCTTCGATACACTCGCGGAGAAAGGCGTCAAGATAGAGCTCTGGGCTGTCCGCACAGCTCTTTCGTACAAAAAGTACGAGCTCTTGGAGTACGCCCTCCGCATCTACGCACCAAAGGACCCGGAGGAGCACTATGAGCTGCTATGCGCCGCCGCTCACCTCAACCCCGACGGACTCAAGTTCTTTAAATTACTGCATCAGCACGGGGTGAACAACTTCAACTGGATTCCGACACAGCAAGGCGTGGTGAGCATGCCCATATACAGGGAGGACAAGGTGCCGTCCCGGACTCCCCTTCACATTGCAGCAAGCGAAGGAGACCCGATAGTGGTCGACTGGCTGATCCGACGTGGAGCTAAAGCATCCACGGATTATTTTGGAATGAACGCATTGCAGCTTGCGAAGAGCATGGGCCGGAACGACGTGGTTGCAGTGTTTGAGCGGCACCCGACTTGGGGCCGTCGGTGATAACCGACTTGGAATTGGATCAGAGGACACTCTCGGCTCAGTTACTTGAAGGCTTTCCTCTACAATTCATATCACTCCCTGCGCAGGGCGTTCCACTCTCTATGCTTCAGTTGACGCACATGAGTACATGTAACTTTTGACAGGGACTCTGAGGATGAGCTAACGAGTGTGCCAGGCCATCTTTGGGGTATCACTGACTGACAGGTGGGATTCCATGTAGCACTAGAGTAACACCAAATGTTTATCGCGTTTTCTCTAAGACACTTGACCGGTGGGAAAGACAGAGTCGTTGTCTGATTCTCGAATCGATACGATGACGTCGATCGCGGGGCATTTGTCACGTGACCTAACATCTGTTTGTGTTGCGTCTGCCCTTGCTGCTGCTCCATCATATTCACGACGACGACCGACCACCGCCCAAACGAGCTCAATTCTGCGACGAATACCTAGATTATCTCACTACATCATGTCGGGGAAGACTGCCCTCATTACGGGCGCCACTGGCCTCCTGGGCCGTCAGGTGGTGAGAGCCTTCGATCTCAAGGGCTGGAACACCAAAGGCACCGGCTTCTCGCGAGCGGACGGCGTTTCTGTCTTCAAGACGGACTTGGGCAGTCCTGACCAGGTTGAAAAGCTGCTGGAGGACATCAAGTAAGGATCCCAGCCCGTTCAACGCGTCAGAGAGCTCAACTGATCACCCGCAGACCCAACGTGGTTGTTCACTGTAGGTGAATGTGTGTCGAGTGCCTCACCTCGCATCTGACCTCACATTCCAGGCGCCGCCCAAAGATTCCCAGACAAGGTTGACAAGGATCCCGAAGCCAGCCGGGCCCTCAACGTCACTGCCACCAAGTCGCTTGCCGGCCTGTGTGCCGCCCGGGACATCCTTCTGATCTACATCTCGACGGACTACGTCTTCTCCGGAAAGGAGGGCGAGGCGCCTTATCAGACCGATGCCAAGCCTGGCCCCACGAATCTCTACGGCCAGACGAAGCTCGACGGTGAGTACGCCGTCTTGGAGGAGTACAAGAATGCCGGCAAGCAAGGCCTGGGCGTCGCCCTCCGCGTCCCTGTCCTCTACGGCAAGGCCGAGACGCCGGCCGAAAGTGCCACCAATGTCCTCATGGATTTCCTGTGGAAGGCCCAGGAGTCGGAAACCAAGGTAAAGCAGGACCACTGGTCCATTCGTTACCCTACCAACACTGAGGATGTCGGTCGCGTCTGTCAAGGTGAGTCAGCGCTGCTGGAGTCGAGGATGGAAAACCGATTGACGCGCTCCGTGTAGACATTGCTGCGAAGTATCTCGGTACCTCTGAGAAGAGCTCGCTGCCGCAGATCCTGCAGTTCTCCAGCGAGGACAGGATGACAAAGTACGAGATTTGCCAGAAGTTCGCGGACATCATGGGCCTTTCCATGGACAACATCGAGGCGAACACCCAGGGCAACGACCCCAATGCCAGCGTCCAGCGGCCGTTTGACTGCCATCTCAGCACGCAGGCTCTCAAGGACCTTGGGATTGACGTGTCCACGAACGACTTTACGGCATGGTGGCGCCGGGAAGTTCACGCCTTTCGTCATTGAGATTAATCAAGGAAGCGTCAATTGAACAATCGGCGGAAAGAGGGTTAATATCTCGGAACGAGTGTCATGTGCGATCAGTTCATCGTGAGCCAGGCTGTGTAGAGGCAAACCCAAGCCACACCTGAGTGCTACTGGTGCCCTTGGGTCGGCCCCCATCGGCCCCCAACTTGCGGTTCAGTGCCTGGCACAGACAGTCCCATGATGTTGGATTGGCGATGTCCTGAGTTGCCCGCCAGATGCCGACATTTTCCGCATCACACCATTCCCTGAGGTTCGACCGAGCCTGGAAAGTTCCCAGCAAGGCTGTGATCCTCCATGACACTCCTCTCCGTCAGGGGACATTGTACACTTTTACCGCCCGAGCCCACATCCCCAGTGCTGGTGGTGCGCCCTGCAGCCTGCCTGACCCCGCCATTGGCCGGGGCAGATGCTGGAGATCTTCACATCCCTGAAGAGGCGCTGGCAGTGCATGCAGTGCCGCAATCCTGGACCAGGGCTGAAGTACTCACATCACACCACCCTGGCTAATTACGATGAACGGCCCCCCTGGACTGATCCTTCTGGATAAGAAGGGCCTAACGCCCAGATTTACAGCCTTGTTGCCCTTGCGGAAGTCTGTTTTCGCACGCGAGAGTGTTTCCATCGAATTGACCATGCCTTCCACCGAGACCACTGCGTTGGTGCAGCTCGTTCTGCGCTCAGCTGTCAATGTCGCGTGTATTGTCATTCTCAGCCTTACGCTGTACTGCCACATCGAGTTCAACGAAGCCTTCAAGGTGACATATGCAGCGGTAAGGGCCCCAACCGCCCTGGGCCTCGTCGTTGTGTCCGCTAATCGTCACATTACAGGTATTCTCCCCCTTCATCTACAATTCCGTCCTCATATACGCCTACTGGGCGCTCTTGAGATCCCGTGTCGCCGACGCGGAGAACAAGATCAATTACACACGGATGGTCATCGGCGACTACTTCCTCGTCGTCCTCTGCGCAGCCTCGGCCGGCTACATGGCGGCGATGGACCTGCATCGATTCCGGCCGGGAAATAGCCCATCCGATGCCCCTTACAAGGCGGACCCGTGGAGGATAATCGCGTTTGGGTTCCAGGTCGCTGCTGGGTATGTGTGCTGCTTGCTCCTTTTGGTCGCTGAGGTTACTGACGATGCGGAAGTGCCTTGCAACTTTGTGCTGCCGTATGGAACTGTGCCGGCTGCCTGAGGGCTCGGACGAGATATCGGCCCGTCCATGGCCACGCATGATCCTTTAGGCTGTACAGGGTTTTTGAGGCAGTTTGTTCAGGCATTGGGGGTCCGATAAGTATGCACCGAGAAAAGAATTCGTCGCCAAGACATCGCTGCGAGGTCGCCGCCGGCTCTTCCAAGATGAGCGACCCGTCACCGAGGAGTTGGATGTTTTCTAGATGTGACTGAGCGAACCAACCTTCGACGACGTCGATTAGATGCCGCCATGCGTCCAGGTACCAGGCAGCCTGAGTGAGGCAAACACGGCGCCTATGCAGCCAGGCAACAGCACGCCCGCCTGCCTGGCCAACAGCCCACCAATCGTATGCAGTCCAAGATCAGGTTGTATGAACGCCTGGGGTTCAGTCAACGGTCAGCCTTTCTACATATTAAGCTCATCCACTCCTGGCTGGTTGGCTATCAACCATTCCAGCTCATCAGCACATCTCGTCCACGCCACCTCGACTCATCATCCTGGAAGTCGAGGTTCATGGGCCTCGACAACTTCTGGTAGCCAGGTCTACCTGACGATCTCTCCTGGCAGTCAGACAACGACCGATCGTTAGGCACAGGATACCGGTCTTCAACTCTCAAGTTGCCGCAGCCACCATTGAGGCGCCTCTCGAAATCCTGTCCCGGGGCAACGATGGACGGCGCTTCTTCGGACTGCAAAGTAGAGGCCGCGGCCCTCGTGTGGCCGACTTTCTGTCCACCAGCGACCGCCTTCCCACTCGACAGCTTTCCCTATGATGTGGTACTGGGAGTGGTCGCGTATCTTCCGAGGGAATCCTACATTGCACTTGCATTAACTTGCAGGTCCTACTGGCGGGGTCTCGTCGGAAACGACCCAAAGGCGCCCGCTCTGACTTCAAGTGAGCAACAGGAGCTCGGCTTGATGCTCGAGAGGGTTTTGCCCAAGCATTTCTTCTGCCACGCCTGTCTCCGATTGTGCGCCGCGGACATCCAGTCGGAAGATCCGACACAAAACCGGCCACATCCGGGCTGTGCAGGCGGATCATGGAACGAGAGAGATGATCTGACGCTGAAGCTTACGGGTGAATGGTTGTCGTGGCGAGGCTCCAGCCAACTGGAACCCCTTCACTTCCATGAGGCACACATGGTCATGCGCCGCCATTTCCAGGGGCCTGGCTTCGGGCTTCCCATCGAGAGACTCCAGTATCGTTACGAGTTTGAGAGATTCCCCGAGGGGCCCAAGCCCTCACGCTGGTGGAACGAGTTTCGCTTCTCAGGCGAAGGTCTGCGGAACCACTTCCCACTTGCACGACATTCTTCCTCGCCGCTGCGGCTTACCAGGAGTCGCCTGAGGGATCTTCCTCCGGCGTCCAAGTATCTCTCGAGCGCAAAGAAACCGATCACGCCCCGAGGCCGCCGAAAAGCCGGTAGACGGCTGCACATCCCAGCCTCCCCCTGTGTCCTGACGACTCCGTGGATGTTCAAACACGAGCAGACGCCCAGGATTATCGATGACGAGCTCTACATCCGCCGAGTACATCAAGTCGTCGCGCCACCATCCGTGCCGGCGGCTGAGTTTGTTGATCTGATAATGCATCTCGACCTACCCGTATGTGGACACGCCGGAACTCTTCGATCGGAGAAGCCTCATGCGTGCGTCCTCCGAGGACCAGCATTGAATGGGCACTTCTGGGGGTCCACTGTCAAGGTGCTCATATGGAATTTGAGAGTCTCCCACAAACATGCCTTCAGGGAATTGTATGCCTGCTCGGGCTGCTTCACGGACTGCGTTCTGTCGATCAATAAGGGAAAAGGCGTCGACGGCTTCTGGAACCTCGAGCTCGCGACATACCATCGTCTGGGATCCTGCTATTCACCCGCATCCCCGGAGTGGCTCTGGCTTGTCACGGACCTGTGCATGTTGACACGACATGGCAACAAGGATTTCTTCAGCTTTCACAGGAAAAATGCGACAGCTTATTGTCGCTCAGAAACGTTCGAGGCTGGTGGGGTTCGGGAGCGCTGGCTTCAGTCAGAGCATCGGACGAGCGACGGCCTGGACACATCCAGTGCCAAACAAGAGACATCAGCGGCATTGCCGACATTCTCGGATCGCCGACCTCTCGTATGATCAAACAAGCGTTCTTTTCATGAAGACCTGTCCATTGAATTGCGGTTCAGACCGGACAATGGCGAGGTTGGCGGCCCCGGGGACGCTCGACCCCGGCTCAGAGGTCCATGGAGCGACCCTGCGGAGGATGTCCGGTCTCTTACTGCTTCTGACTGGGAATTATGACATGACAAGCATCCAGCTGCCCGGAATGGTCGGAATGGGCTACGGCTGAATTGCCCTGGAAGAAGGACCCAAGGGTATACGATAGCAGGGCAAGGCTTTGGGCTCTCTACCCACAATTATGCACATAGAAATAGAGCTGACATCAACATAAAATCCTCTTTTAAATTAGAAGCGGGAGAAGGCCAAAACATCAAACCGCTATGTAGTGTACCATAAATATTACAAATATCCACGGGACACCCGTCGCCATCGAAACCTGAGAGACCCGCCCAGCCATGACCCGGGTGGCCGCCGTGTCTCATGAAGCCGACCATCGCCAGCAGAGCTACAGCACTCTGAGGGTCTTATATGACGATAAACAATAAGCGCCGGTTCTCCGAATTCATTAGACACGCCTGCGATAGAGGAAAATCGGCTCTTGAAAGCAACTCCTAAAAACCGGGGCCGATTGGGGCCGGAGCGGGGACCGGGACCGGCGGCGGGGCGCCCGGTGCCACCGGGACGGAGACGCCACAAACGCCGAAGAGGGGGTTACAGCCGGCACCGCAGTGCGCCGCGGTGGTGCCGCAGAAGCCGAATTGGCTGCAGCACGTGCCAGCCAGGCACACGAAGTTTTGGGGCCCGCCGCAGGCCGCGTCCGGGCTGAGGACACCTGTCGGGGTGGCCGTGCTGGTGATGCTGATGGTCGAGGCGACGGCCGTGCCTGTCGGCGTGGACGTCCGCGTCGCGTTGTACCAGTTGGCCACCGGGTCGCCGAGGCAGTCGCCGACCGTGACCCCCCTGAGGCCGCTCTGGGTTATGATGCGGACGAACTCGGGCGTCAGGATCTGTGCGGTGTTCTGGTGGATCTGGGGGAGGAGGGCGTCAGCTGGATCTGTCAGGCTGCCTGCGTCGTAGGGGAACTCACGTCGTGGGCCAGGGCGATGGTCCCGCCCGCGGCAACACCGGCCTGGAAGTTGACGGCGCCGGTGATATTTCCAACCGGCTCCTTGTTTGCGAAGTCGAGCGTGTCAATGTCCGCCTGGGCAACGTGGTAGCCCAGTTGCCCGAGGATGGACAGGGTGGCCTCGTTCGTGCTAAAAAACGGAGGGCGCATGTAAGTCGGGTACTTCCCGACGATGTTGATGAGATCCGTCTCGAGGCGAACCATCTCGGAGATGACATCGTTGTCGCCCAGTGTGGCGAGGTCTGCGTGGCTGAATGTGTGAGAGCCGATCTGGTGGCCCGTCTGATCCATTCGTCGGATCACGTCGGCGTAAGTGTTGATATCGCCCACGTTGTTGCCGTTGACGAAGAAGGTGGCCTTGATATTTGCCTGGTCGAGCAGATCCAGGACGTTTGTGGTGAAATCGAACGGGCCATCGTCGTAAGTGAGAGCGAAGGTGCCGGGCACGGTGCATGTCGTGATGATGCTGCCGATGGGGATGCCGGGGCCTTGGACGGGCGGACTGCCCGTGGGCATGGTGACGGGTGGCACAGGCGGCGCGGGGGGTACCGGCGGCGTCGCGGGAGGCACCGGGGGCATCGCGGGAGGCACCGGCGGCATCACGGGGTGCGCTGGCGGCATCGCGGGAGGTACCGGTGGCATGGCGGGGGGTACTGGCGGCATCACGGGGTGCACTGGCGGCATCAAGTGACTCCCACCCAAAACTCCGGGTTCTTGGCGGCGTGAGTACGGTTTGGCCGAGGCCGAAGCCACCAAGAAGGCGGCGTTGAAAGCGTGAAAGCGCATATTGGCGAGAACGACAGGCGGACGGCGAGAGTCGAAAGTTGGAAAGCGAGTGACTGTCAAGTTGTAAAGGCAAGCGGATGACCACAAGACTTCCGGGCTCTCACGGCGGCATAAGTAATAGAGATGCGTCTCTACGCGAAGGCATGACATGCCAACGACTCCGCCACGACCATGTGCAAGTATCGTCGGATGTATCAGGTGGTCGACGAGAGCCCCCTTTTCCTGGGGGTGTGGTTTCGTTTCGACTCATGCCTGCAACACTGAGGGGGTCGACACGAGGGGCCGAGCGCGAGAAAGAAACTTAAGCATACAGCACTGCAGGACTTGTGGCCATGGGATGAAAACTCGGGATCGCCTTAATTGTCTCTTGGCCTAGTTGATTGGGAGTGGCCTTGATAGCCTTTTGCGCCGAAGGACGGGCAGCTGGAATGGGATGCAGCAGGTCTCCGGCTCGGCGGTAGTTCGAGATCGGAGGAGTCCGAGAGCCCGATGAATTGGGCGGCAGCGGAAGTGGATCTGTGTCTAAAGTGTTTGGGACGGCAGCAGAGGCCGGGATGCCCCATGAGGGAATGAAACATCCATTAATCGTCAGGATGGGATTAATTGACCTGATTCCCTATCTAGAGATGATTGACATCGGCTTCCCCGGTCGCATCGCTAGATCAGCTTCTTCCTCAGTTCAGCCGATGGATGGAACCTAGTGTGCCATCACCGCGAACTCAACGAGAGCTCGACGTAACCATACCGCTGAGCGTGAGGTTGACCTGAATCATCGTGTCGCACGTTTGACATGGATGGTGACGGCCCCGACTCCGTTCGTGGGTCCGGCTCCCCGCCAGCCGGCCGGCCACCCAGTCGCATCGCATCCCAGTGTCTGATCCATTCTCTGCCCCTGAGGCAGAAATTTGTCAAATGGTATGAATATTAATACCTCCCCAGGCCTCTGCAGATGGCATTGTTGATCCTGAGTTGGTTCGTACTTGTAGATCCAAACGAAACAAACTGCCAAGAAGAGACTTGCTGAGGGTAATGGACACCTCCTTCTGGAATCTTCATGGCGAGATGTTCAGAGGCAATCTGCGTTCAAGTATCGTAGGGATCTTGCGCCGGGAACTTCTGTGGGATACTGGGACATATCAGCTATGAAAGCCACTGGTAAAGTCGAAGCCTCCTGACTAAGGTAGAGAGATCCCTTTTCTTAACTTACTAATCTTTGGTACGTATTTGAGGTCGGTGCTGGGCCGCCCGTGACGTCGCCGCATTAGGCATGACAGCGGAGGTCGCGCGACACTCACCAATCAGCCCAGCCCGGACACCCCGCGAAGAGCGTCGGAACGAGTGGCGGCCGCTTGCTCGCTGCTCCCGGCATCGTTCCAACGGAAAGGAAGGCAATCGCAAGTAAGCGTTTCTATTCCGGACCTGACTTGACGAAGCTAGTTTCTAGTGTGTCCAGTAAAAATAGTCTTCTTTTGCGTTCTGCCATCAGCTGGCCACTGGCTCAAGTTCCGCCACGGCCTCACGCGCGTTGATGTTGATCCCAGAGAACTGGGTATTGTGGTTCCCTGGAACGCCGAGTCGACGCGAAAGCAGTGATCGTCATTTCCAGGGGCATGCCATGAGGCGAGTGCTAGCCGTCGGACCCGAGACTGCCACTGGGCTGGGCTGCCCCAATCACAGCGCGGTCTTCCCTGGCAAAATGGTCACTGATTCCAGGGGTCGCACAGGCTCCGGGATCGCCAAGGAACGGGACCAAGGCTGCTGGCAGATTCTTGGAAGGCTTGTTTCTCCTGTTCCCAGTATTGGCGCTCCCTGATTGGGCGCTGCATCGACATCGGAACACCGGCATCAGCGGGGCCCACATTCCGCCGGACTAGCATGCTAGTCCCACGCTCGCGGCACACGAGTGCCAGCTCTTCGCACCTTTTCTCGCCGGCACTTACGACGCCTTGTTCGTGTTTGGAGAGGTACAAGCCCGTCAACAATGGCCCTCATAATGACCAAGGTACCGAGGGCCGGCGCGCTGCCTCCCAGGCCGGTCTCCTCGAGGTCCAGCTCGTGCTTTCGACCGACTATTGGTCTCCTCCATTCTCTTCCCTCCTCCATCTCTCGACATATCAACCATCAAACTGCATCTCGACGACGTCAGGGTTCCTGCATCTGAGATCTGAGTCTCCGGTTCCTTGCGCTTCTCGATACTAGCTGGGCCATACCTTCGTTCATCTTTCCCAGCCGACGACGACTCCATCGCTCCAACCTCCAACCAGCCGTTAACTTGCCCGACGTTAGGAGTCCAACCACCAACCACCAAGCCCCTGGGCGCCTCGGCGGCTGCTGATCACGCCTCGTTTATGATTCAACCTCGCCTGTATCCTCCTTAAATCTTTCAGATCCCTCCGGCTTGGATCTGGTCTCGAGACTCTCCCCATATTCACGGCCTGTTCCTCGTCCCTCGTTTCTCGCGCCATCATCCATCATGAAGACTTCACACACAACACGGGCCACCGCGGCCCTTCTGGCCTTGGGGCCCACTGCGAACGCCCAGGCCTTCAGCATCGACTCCGATGGTATGTCTCTGACTTCACCCCCTCACCTTGTCCTCGACTCACGGTCCTAATCTCCGCGCAGCCGCCATCAAGCAGACGTCACGAACACTGGCATACGACATGATGACCTACTACAAAGGCAACCTGTCTGGCCAAACACCTGGAATTCTCCCCGGACCGCCGCCGGCTGGCGACTACTACTGGTGGGAGGCGGGTGCCATGTGGGGAGCGCTGATGGATTACTGGCACTACACCGGTGACTCGACCTACAACGACGTCGTGATTCAGGCCATGCAGTTTCAGACCGGAGACTCGGACGACTATCAGCCCGGCAACGTCACCCTGTCGCTCGGAAACGACGACCAGGGCTTCTGGGGCATGTCCGCCATGCTCGCTGCCGAGCTGAACTTTCCCAACCCCGCGGATGACCAGCCGGGATGGCTCGCGTTGGCGCAGGCAGTCTTCAACACGCAGGCGGCCGAGGAGCGTCACGACGACTCGTGTAACGGCGGCCTGCGGTGGCAGATCCCCGTGACCAACAAGGGCTACAACTACAAGAACAGTGAGGACACCCATCTCGAGGGCCCGACCGACCCGCGCACGCGGACAAGATGCTGACTAGGACCCAGGTATCGCGAACGGCTGTTTCTTCAACCTCGGCGCCAGGTTGGCCCGCTACACCGACAACCAGACGTACGCCGACTATGCCGAGAAGACGTGGAACTGGATGAACGAGATCGGCTTCATGAGCGCCCAGTACCACATCTACGACGGCGCCCATGTCGAGCACGACTGCAAGGACCTGAACAAGGCCCAGTTCTCCTACAACGCCGCCGTCTTCTTGCAGGGCGCGGCCCATATGTACAATTTTGTAAGCATGAACCCCATGATCAGCCATGTGGACCTTGGGACTGACAGCCGCAGACCAACGGCAGCGACAAGTGGAAGCAGCGTGTCGAGGGCCTCCTCGACAAGACCCTCCAGGTCTTCTTCCCCGACAACATCGCCTACGAGGTTGCCTGCGAGCCCCGCATGTCCTGCACGACCGACATGCTCTCTTTCAAGGGCTACCTCCACCGCTGGCTCGCCCAGGTCACGCGCGTCGCCCCCTTCACGGCCGAGAAGACCCTCCCGATCCTCAGGGACTCGGCCCGTGCGGCCATCGCGCAGTGCACGGGAGGCGACAACGGGCGCACCTGCGGTTTCCAGTGGAGGAGTGGCAAGTACGACGGCGTGACGGGTGTCGGCGAGGTGATGAACGTGCTGGGTGCTGTGTCTTCGCTCCTCGTGGACAAGACCGGCGCGCCGCTCACGAACAGCACGGGCGGCACGTCGAAGGGCAACCCGGATGCGGGAGGAGATGGTCACGACTATTCTCTGGCATACCCGCCCGCAACGACAGGGGATAAGGCCGGGGCAGCAATCATCACTATACTGCTGCTGGTGGGGGCCGTCTCGACGTTTACCTGGATGAGCCTGGGAGACGACTGAGGAGATACGCCCGGTGGATTTTTGGTTCGGGAAGGGTATATCATGTGCCTGGAGCATCGGCGTTGGGTCTGTATAATACCGAGTGGACGGAGGTGTTTTGCTCCGCTTCTGCCCTTTGACTTTCCCTCCTTGCGAAGAAGAGTCGCCTGGATTTGGGTGTTGTAATCTCGAAATGGCTCTCGCCATTGTGGTTCTTGTCGATAGACCTGACTCCTGTAAAAAGAATTACCAAATATTTTTTCAGCCTTTCGTCCAAAGCACTCTGCATTGGTGATGTAAGTAGTCCTTCCGTCTGGTATCCGCCAGGGACCAATTCAGGGGCTCGGCTCCATCGCTCAGGGGCACGGAGGGACTGGCGCCAAGTCGTTTCAGTGGCCGAGTCGCGGCCCAAGCTCCGGCAACAAACGGGCCACGCTTCGTCAACTCATCTGGGAAACTCACTCATCAACATCACGACAGCATCTAATGAAGCATTGACAGCGTGCGATCATCCCAGCCCTGCATACACCAACCCCGACCATTTCAAGACTTACCTGGACTTGGCAGCTTCAGCGCATTCAATTCATCCATTCACGGTCTGCCAGCGTGCGAAACAGCTCACCTCACTCACCTCGCTTCATCGGCCAGAACGGCCACCAGATAACATCGCCATGCCTCTCCCAGACTTCAACTCCCCGGCGCTCTTCCCCTCCTTTGCCTCCATCCCCCTCGAGGACGCCCCACCCCCCATCTCCGCCGCCTCAAAATCCATCGTGCCCTACCCGCCCAACAACGCCGCCCCGTCCTCCTCCCTCCCGCCGCCGTACACGGCACCGCCGGACGCGGGAAACCCTCCCCCTCCGCCGTCCTACTCGCCCACCCCCGAGACGACGACGCACTTCCTCCTCGCCCAGGTCAAGCAGAACATGACCATCACGAAGCCGACGCTCATCGCGACGGACGCCTCGGGGGCGGACTTTGCGATCACCTTCGAGGACAGGGGCATCGACCTCCGGCCCGTGAAGGCCGGGTGGACGGTGGTCGTGCCGGGGGCCACGAGGACGGCGCCGTCGGCGGACGGGGTGAAGAGGGGTTTCGTGCGGGTGCCGGAGGGCAGGGGGACGGGGGTGCACTACGTCCCTGCGCCGCTGGGGCGGGTGATGGAGGTCGGGAGGCGGCTGAACGAGGTGGAGGGGACGGTGGAGGCGGAGGAGGGGGATGAGGTTGGCAAGGGGTGCATGACGTGCGGGAAGGAAGAAGGTGAGGGCGGAAGGGGGCTGTTGAAGTGCACGGGGTGCGGGAGGGTGAAGTACTGCGGACGGGTGAGTCTCGAGATGCTGGTGATGAGGAGGGGAGTGAGCGCCGCGCTGACTTGATGTGTGTAGGACTGTCAGAAGAAGGACTGGACGGAGGGCGGGCACAAGAGTGACTGCAAGGTCTTCAAGGCAATGGCAGTGACCTGGGGGTCTTGAGCCGGGGACTCGGACTGAGGACTTCAAAGGAGCTTCATGTCCACCCCCAACCAGTGGCCGCAGTCAAAGATCTGGAAGTTCACTATCCGGATCTCCATGATGGGCGATGGAGGGGCGAGATTTGGGGAAGATCTCGGGGAATCGGGTTGGGTTGGGGTTCCCCCGCACGCAGCTGTCGCTCGACGCATTGGGGTGTCGGTCGCGGAGAAGGATAGCCGGACTTCCAAGGCGACGTCAACTTAACGAAAGGGGTCAGTCGGGAGAAGGGTGAACTTCAGACAGGCCCAGTCAGTCTCAAGATACCACTGCATGGAAGGGTACCTTCCTCTGTGTCCCGTGTCAGGCGTGTAATAGCTGATAAAAACGTCTTTTTCACTATTTGACATTTCGTCAGTCGTGCATGAACTCCTTGCATTCATGGACGTCCGTTGAGCTCCTCTCACGACCCTGGCAAGCGTTTTCCGGGGTGGCGCTCTCGATGGCTTCTCCGCCCCTGAAGCTACCCCACACGCGAACCATCATGACTAGTGCCAGGGGTCGATTCCCCGGATCCTGACTTGTATGGCAGAGACCTAGCTCGAGCAATGAGGGGTCCTCCGGAACCATATATCATCATCCCTCGGCTTCTCATGCGAACATCCTCTTCCTCTTGATAGTTGAAAAGCTGTTCCTTGACTTAGCAGTGGAACCTCTCTCCTTTGCCTCACTCTGTCTCTCTCGCTGCTGCTTTGAAGTGATACCCAACTCCTAACATACGCTCTCGTCAACTCGTTTGAACACCCTCAACCGCCAACATGGTCATCCTCAAATCACAGTCCGACTACATCACCTTCGACCCCGACTTCCAGCCCCTCCCCAAGTACGGCCACCTCTCCACCATCGACCCTGAGTTCGCAAAGGTCAGGGATGCCACCGACGCCGCTGTCGCCCCCATGTGGGTGCCGGAGCTTGATATGGCCTCGTTCAAGGCCGCTTGGATGACGGCCCCGCCGGCACCCGAGGGCACCCCCGTCGAGGGCAAGGATGTCCTCACCGAGATCAGGACCTTCAAGGCCCGTGATGGTGCCGATGTCGGGGTCAAGATCTACAAGAGCGCGACCCCCACCACTGACAAGGCCGCGCTGATTGTGAGATTCCACGGAGGCGGCTGGGTTGTCGGCGGCCACTGCACAGAGGAGCCCGAGAGCCTCTTGCTGGCTGGTCTGGGAAACGCCGTCGTCGTGAGCGTGGACTACAGGATGTAAGTGCGAGGGATGCGGAAGTTCCAGCAGGCTTGCAACACTAACAACTGATCCAAGGGCCCCTGAGTTCAAGTACCCCTACGCCATTAACGACAGCTTCGATGCCCTGAAATGGGTGAGCTTACCCACCCCCCTTGATTCAACCGTAACCCCTAGGACACACACGTACTAACAACTGAATACGCCAGGCCAAGGAGACCGCCCCCTCACTCGGAGCCGATCCCGAGAAGGTCATCCTCATCGGCGGCTCTGCCGGCGCCGGCATGGCCACCATCATCGCCATGAAGGCCCGTGACGCCGGCCTCACCGGCATCCGCGGCCAGGTTCTCAACTTCCCCGTCACCTGCCACCCCAAGTTCTTCCCAAGCGACAAGTACGAGTACGGCAGCTACCAGCAGAACCATGACGCGTCCGTCGTCAGCCTCCTGAAAATGGAGTTCTTCCTCGACCAGTATTTGCCCGACCCGAAGCCCGAGACCGACCACTCGCCGCTGCTTGCCGAGTCACTGGAGGGCATGGCCCCTGCGCGTAGGTTTCCCCTGCCTGTCACTCGTGATGTTATGCAAGTACTGACAGAGAGTAGTTGTGCAAGTCGCCGGCCTTGACGTCCTCAGGGACGAGGCCATGGCGTATGCTGAGCGCCTGCAGGCTGACGGCGTCCCGACAGAGCTCTACACGTACGAGGGCATGCCGCACTGCTTTTACATGTTCGCAGCCCATCCCAAGGCGGTGGACTATTATCAGCGCGTGCTTGACTTTGTCAAGAAGACCATTGATGATAGCAAATAGCTACGGTCGGGGGAGAAGGCCAGGCTGTGAAGATGCATGGCGTGTTAAATGAAGCGTTTAGTTCGTTGTTCGAGTTGAATACATTGTGCATGCCCTTTTATAGAGAAGTTGGGATGCGTACGAAACTGTGACATGACAGGGAGTGCCACCAGCCGACGCTGAGCCCCTGAACCCCTGAGCCCCTGAATTCTGCCATGCGGTCTTGTACAATTTGGTGCTAATGTTGCCATCATACATTATCTTCACCCCGCCCGGAAGAGGTGCGTGAACTCTCTGGTTCAGACATCTTCTCCTCGACAATCTCCCGGCTTAAGTCCACCTGGCGGATGAACAACGTCGAGACCAGCCCGACAGCTGCCGCACCACAGTGAAACACCCACAGCCAACTCAGACTGTCCTGCAGGCACTGACGGACAACATCAAGCTGTGCCGCCGTGAGATGTAGCTCCTCGGTGCCCCCTCCCATTATTGAGATCATCCCGCCCCTTGTAAGCTTCTCTGCCACATGCTCGGGAACACCGGCCTCCATCACTTGGCTTCGACGCTCGCCCATCGCCGCCTGCAGGATGACCTGCCCGATAACCACCCCGATCCCGATGGACACGTTCCTGATGAATGCAAACGTAGCGGTGCCAGCCGCCAGGTCGCCTTTTCTCACCAGAGCCTGGAGCCCGATCAGCAGCGCCTGCAAGTTCGGCGCGATGCCCAGCGCGGCCACGACCTGGAACAGGACCAGGCGTTTCCAGTCTCTGTGAGAGGGTAAGTCGACGAATAGCCCCAGCGCCAGAACGGTGACCGCCATCGCGGCCCGAATGATCTCGATGCAGCGGCCCGTGAGCCGGATGGCCATCCCCGTCCCCATCGTGCACATGGCCAGAGGAAGCGCCGTCGCAAGTAGCCAGATACCGCTGTCGACGGGCGAAGCCGACAAGACCGTCTGGAAGTAGATAGGGAGAAAGAACGCCAGCCCCGAAAAGGCTATGCCGTGGAAGAACGTCGCGACATACGTCGCCACGACAGCCCCGTCGCGGAAGAGCTCAGGCGGCATCAGGGGATACCGCGACATCTTGACCTGCGTGAACGCAAAAAGCCCGTATGCCACCGCGCCAGAGCAGAGTAAGCTCAGCACGACCGGAGAGGTCCATGGGTATTGCACGCCGCCCATCTCGAGGCCGACGAGCAGCATTAGCGTCGCGGCAGCAAACACCGCCGCCCCGAGCCAGTCGATGGCCAGCAGGCCGGCGACCAGCGAGCCCTTCCCCCGTCTCGCGAGCAGATGTATCACGGCGGGGGAGTCCTGCATGAACACCACGAGAATGGCCATCGAGACCCCGCAGACGGGGAGGTTGATCCAGAAGCACCAGCGCCACGACAGCTCCTGTGCCAGGCCGCCGCCCAGAAGCGGCCCGACGCCCGACGCGAGCCCCCAAGCGGCGCCGACCATGCCGAAGTACAGCCCCCTGTCGCGCGGGGAGAAGGTATCCCCGATGACGATGTTGACGAGCGCCATGACGCCGCCGGCGCCGAGGCCCTGGACGGCCCTGCCCGCGACGAGGACGGCGAGGGCCGGCGCGAGCGCGGAGACGAGGCTGCCCACCATGAAGAAGGACTGCGCGAGGATGAGGAGGGGTCTGCGACCGAGGAGGTCGCTGGCGCGCCCCCAGAGGGGGACCGCGGCCGCGCTGGCGAGGAGGTAGGCGGCGCCGATCCAGGCGAAGCCGGCGTCCGAGGCGGAGACGGAGCGGGCGATAGTCGGGAGGGCGGTGGTGATGAGGACGGCGTCGAGGGCCGCGAGGAAGACTGAGAGGCAGAGGGCGAGCATGAGGAGGGAGATTCGGCCGCGAGAGAGGGGGGGTTCAGGCGTTGCGGGCGGCTGTGAAGTAGAGGCTGTTGTGACGTCGTCCTCTGCTGCCTCTGAGATTCTCTGTAGAGACGGCGCATAGTGACGGGGTATGTCTGGTATGTTGGCTGCTCCCCCAGTTACTGCCAGGGGCGGCATAGGCTCTGGCGGTTCGAGCCTCGTCATGGTCTCAGTTGCTTTTGGCAGGTGGAGTTATCGCGGGAGATATCACAGCCCAAGTATCGCGGACACATCTCTTCTTGTGAGCCCAGCGACACCTTGGAGAGACGATGATGGCTTAGACGAAGAGATGATGATACGCAGTCTGGGAGCACAAGGGTGTCCGCACGGCGTCTTATGACATAGGACTCTTCCAGGATGCCTGGTCCGTCCAGCACCCGATCCCCCGGACGTGAGCTGGCAGCCACATATCCGTTTCCATCAGACGATGTGCCGGCATCATCTCCTGTCCCTCTTCCGTCGTGATGCCTCAAACTCGCTACAGCCGGCACCGCATTGGACGACGAGAAATGGCGCTTAGGCAGGGCGACGAGCGATCTTGCACGGGGTCTGCAGCAAGACCAATCTGTAAGCTCAGGCGTTTCCAGGATGCATGCGCATTGTTAGTCGCGTCGTGCAGCGTTCGTGTTGCAGGAGGCGGCTGTTCACCGTGCCCTGCCACGGCTTCTCGATGATTATGGAAGCCTGGCAGCACAGGTTTAGCAGTGGCTGATGGGAGCATCGTCATGAGACCCTTAGCTGTACTGGCTCGTCCTTGCAAAGCGAGCCCCCCTGAGCGTCCCGGACCCTTCGCGGAGTCGGAAGCAGACTCAGGGGCTTCGTCCGACCCTCGCCCCCTTTTCGGACAACGCCACGTCCAACGGTCGGAACCACGACAAACCCTAGCTGAGACATGTGCCCATCACAAAGGACATTGTCTCGCCGACGGCGTGCTCGTAAAGCCAGGCTCGCTGCTCCTCCGGAGCCACCTGGCTGCCTCCTTTTTTCTCGTCGGCTGCTGCTCCGCCCTGTTGCCCGACATCCGGGATGTTCGTCAGCGCCTTGATTTGGCATTGACTCGTGGCGGCTCGGGCCGCCTGGGTCTGACAAGAGCTTGACCGTGTAGCACCTTTTCCCGAAATACAACCAGGGCACGAGGACAGGGGCGAGGCCTGCCATGCCGTGGTTCCGAGCCTGGTCGCACGGGGCCGGATCCTTGTGCTACGTGCCATGCTGTTCGCAAAGTCGTCACCTGGGCAGCGAAGTCTTGATTGTTCCCGGAGGAACTGGGCAGGCTGTTGACATGTCCGAGTCGAACGAAGGGTACGCTGGCGAGGGGGCATAGACACGTCCTCGGTCACCATAGATAGCATCACGGAGAATCAGGCAACCAAAATATGAGGGCAACGACTCAATTCTTTCTGGGCTGTGACAGCACCGTGAGCGAGTGGACGTCGATGCCGCGGCCTCTCCAAGCTTCCATGGGCCACCATGGCAGCCCAGGATCTGGAGAGACCCGAATGACAGGCAAAATCAAAAAGCAGGGCCCACGAGGCAGGCCAGACGATAGCGCATCCGCATTGTCGCCGGCACACTGCACTCGGTCCAATACGCCTGTCCCAGCGATGGCGTAGAAGCACTGTCGCTGTCGAGTTGGCGAGTGTCAAATCCTCGTCCGACAGCGTATCCAAACACGGATGGGGTATCATATAGAAACAGCAAAAAAAGCAAATCCCGCTCATGCTCAAATCCTCCCTTCCTCCCTCTGTTTTTGGTTCCCACGAGACGGACCCGAGGGCGATAGCGCTGAGCATTGTCGCCGGTCGCCGTCTCACGTTCCAAATACGCCGTTTCCCAGCGATGGCGTAAGAGCACTGTCGCTGTCGAGGATGCCTGCCTCTCGTTGCCCGTCGCTCTCGCCAGGCGACGGGTGTAACTCGTGCTTCATCTCGGATGAAATGCATATCCAAACATTAGATGGGTGTATCGTAAACCAGTGCGTCGAAAAATGATTATGACGAAGTGAAAGTGTGTGTGACCGAAAAGGAAATCGGCGGGTTGACTCGCAAGTCACGCCGATGGTTGTCGTTCGCTTGTCGAGGGGCTGGGCTGGCTGTTCGGCACGCAGACCCCTTACCTCCCCCGCCGAGTCTGACGTTTGAGAGGTCGGCCCTCTCGGACCTAGGACCTTCCAGCGGCGGGAAGAAGCTTGCCAAAGCCGCGCTGCTGGCGCTCGCGCCGGGCAGCGCCGTCCTCAAACTCGCTCGCAGAGTCGCTGTTGATCCTGTGGCTAGGCTCGTTGCCGAAGATCTTGAGGGCGAAGAACATGAAGAAGGCAGACGTAATGCTCATGCCCAAGATACCAATCATGGCGAAGTTGCTGCGACGGTACTGGTGCGGACCTGGGGCAGAGTCCTCGGGCCAACCGGTGTAGAGAGCGTAGGTGGTAACAACGCTGCCCAGGTTGCCGAGGCCAGACACGAGAGCAGAGGCAGCAGCCACGCCGACCTCGCCGTGGCGGCGCTGGAAGATCTCGTTCGACCAGGTCATGCAGTTGGGAACGGTGGGGCCCAGACCGAAGCCGACCAGGAGCAGACCGCCGTACCTCGCCCAGCCGTTCTCCAATGCAAAGGTGACCATGAGCAGGCCGGTGATTTGAATGCACACCGCCGCCGAGAAGATGAAGGGGCGGAAGCGGTGGAAGCGGTCAGACAGGGGCATGATCAGGACGATGGCAATGAGGTCCATGATCCAGATGGGCGCAAAGAGCAGACTGACTTGGATGCTCGACGCCTCGGGGACAATAGACGCGACAATGACGCCGCCGTAGAGCTGAGTGCCAATGCCAACTCCAACGACGCCAAAGTACATGAACACCAGGGGCCACAGGCGCCAGTCGATGAGAACCATGCCGAGGTCACGGAGGGTCCAGGGACGGGGGTTGTAGACCCTTCGGAGGTCGTGGTAGTGCACGATGGCATCCTCGCCGGTGAGGGCTTCAGGGCTGGCAGGAAGCCACTTGAAAAGACCGGTGCGAACGCGCTCCTGTCCAGGGGGCAAAGGACGATCGGGGAGCCACCAGAGCAGGGAAAATCCGAGGACAATGGCAACGAGACCATAGAGCAGGAACATCCAGCGGAAACCGACGAGACCACCGAGACCGTCCATGAGCTGGAAGCCGGCGGAGACGAGGCCAACCACGGCGGCAGAGAGCTGGGCCGCAGTGAAGTACATGCCGATCCTCTTGCCGGTGCGGGAGGGCGGGTAGAAGAGGGTCAGGTAGTAGGCCATGCCGGGCCACATGCCGGCGATGACGAGACCGAGGAGGAAGCGGAGGAGCTTGACGCTCCAGGCGGCCTGGGCAGCGGCGGTGCAAGCCCCGACGACACCAGTGGCCATGACGATGCGGGCCATCCAGACGCGAGGGCTCAGCCTGGTCATGATGAGGTTGGAGGGGAAATCGAAGATGACATAGGCGACGTAGAAGAGGGCCAGGGCGGTGGAGGTGTCGCGAGGTGTCAGGTTGAGGACGGACATGAGGTCGTGGCCGACTTCCCTGTTCATGGTCTGGGCCATGCCGATGTTGGAGCGGAGGCCGGAGCAGACGAAGTACAGGCACCAGAAAGCTGTGACGGGGTTAGCGCCGTGTTCGGTTTCCAGAGAACGTGGGGCATGCGAGTTCCAGGAGCCATACCAGGGATGATGCGAAGGTCGAGCTTTCGGTAGACCCTCTCGACCGTCTCGACGTCGTAGTCCTCCTCCTGCCGGTCGAGGGCCGACTCGGGCCGGTTCTCGATGTCCTGGGACGACGAGCGGACATCGTCAAACTGTTTGTCCACGCCCGAGGGCGACCCCGGGTGTACCTGCGCCATACTTTGACAGAGAAGCAATGGGAGCGCGTGCTACCGTCTTTTCAGGCGTCTGTCTACTTCTGAGCTCTGGGGTAAGGGGAGAAGGGGAATAGCGGCTGATTCTATGTATGTCTTTGGAGAGTATACCGCGCGATGTCAAGGAGCAGATGATGGGCAGCGATCTAAAGAGGGAGGGAGAACAGGTTGAGCCAGCTGCGATGCTTCTCGGAGGAGCGACGAGAGGAGGGGAGGAGAGCAATGAGGGGAAGTAGTAGGATCGAGGAAGGTTGTCCACGAGAATTTTATGCTTCCCGTCCGCTTCTGGTCCCTGGACCTTGGTATGACTGTGCCACTGGAACAGAGCCGTGTTAGCGCCCGGAGGAGCTTGAGCTTGCGCCGAAAGGCGGAGACTTTGGGTTCAACTGCCCCCACGTTGGCCGCGCTAGTTCTGCACCTTGGGGCATCCTCTTGGACTGCTGCAGCGGTAGTGGTGCTGTCTCGGTATGCACTCGGAGGATCTAGACGCGAGGGTCGACGAAACCATCAGGACGAATGCCAATTAAGCAACGAGGGTATCGAGAGAATCTGGCGTCCGGGTCAAGGGATTTATTTCAGTGGATTGCTGAAGTGTGTTTTCACCGAGCAGACGGAGGGCTCGCTCAACAGACCACACTGGACAATCTAGATCTGCCACTCGTTGACTCGTCTTTAAGATGACTTTGAGAGGCCCAGCCGGACCCAGCCAAGTGGAGGCCACCGGTGGCCCGTGGGATTAGGGCAGAATGGTGTGAAGGATGCCGGCCGATGACCGGCGGCGAGGGCCCGGAGATCGCTTACACGCGGGTCGGACGACAGCAACCGGGGGGGTCTGTGGTTGCCGAGGAGCTGGGATTTGTTGAACCGTGGCGGATCGATGAAGAGCTGGTGGCCCCAGTGAAAATGGATGCAAAGGTCAGGGAGGTCGTTCCTCGCTGCGGCGCATCTGTTCGAGGGATTCCGCAAGACGAGGTTCCTTCCGGAGAACACCCAGTTAGTTCCATGCGACTCGTCGGACGACAAACGTGACAAAGGAAAGTGGTGTGTGTCTCAAATCTCCCGTAAGGCATCAAATGTTCTGCCTCAGGAGCCAGGAGCTTCTCCTCATCAGACTGGAAACATGCAAGAGCACCCCACCATATTTCGAATTTCTGCAACTTCCAAAACCATTCAATCACCAGTTCAATATCTGACAGTTTTGACAAACCTTTTCACGTATTCATGTTCCTGCATCAATCGTATCGCATTGTATCGTCTGCACCTTCCTCGCCCAACCTTGACACCGCCGTATCGATCCTCCCGTGCCGTAGGGCATCTCACGCCACGCCTCGTCTACCAGTCCGCCAGTCTTTCATGGGGGGCCGTAGCAGCACCCAACCCGAGTCGAGTCGTTGGGACGCGAAGCATCATCTGCAAGTGTAGGGAAGTGAAATGCATAGATGGGGGACCTAGGCCAAGTGGCCAGTGGCTGAACTACAGGACCTGGACTTCCAAGTTCCAATGTCACCCACAGCGAACCCGCAGCAACTGGGAGCATTGGGCTCCATCTCACTCATTCAGCAGGCAGGTCCGAAAACCGCAGAAGCGTGTGAGGCAAGTACGAGTCCCCGTTGTGTCTTTTGTGCTCTGGAAGGAACGAAGATCCCCTTGTCTTGTCCTCTCGCTTTCAGGACTCGATGCCACTCGGGGCAGGTACGCTCGATTGTTGACGCTCCTCAATGAGTTTGTCCCACACGTCTTGTCACGTGCACCGCCAATCCGTGCTCCCTATTGGCGCCTGATTTGTCAACACCAGAATTTTCAGGCAACTTCGCACCTGCCCCGGCGAGCCGCATTGAACTCCGAGCTTAGCACCAACTTCGTACCTGCCAGCCCGGAGCTCGAGATACCGGCCTGCCGAGCCTCAAAACGCAACCTCGACTCTGCGCCAGCCGACAACCTCAGACCTGGACCTCGACACATCTCCCAACCATACCTCTCGCACGACATCGCCACCTCCGCTCCCCGTATTTCTTTTCCCCTCGCGGCCTCACCCGCTCCTTTTGGTCCCATCTCTTATTAGCATTCCTTCCCATCCCGCCGGGCGCGGTCCATGAATTTCCGTCACCACCATGAGCGTTGTCTACGAGCCCCGCGCCCTCTTTCAAGAGGGCCACTATCCCAACCTCATCGAGCACGACCCTGATCAGGATCACCACGTCCAGTACGCCTCCCAGGATGACGTCCCCGTCTCCGACCTCCCCGACTACAGCCAGCTCGCCGCAACCCTCGGTTCCGAGGATCGCAACATGATCCATGATGGCATTTCCGACATTGACCTCAACCTCGCCACTTCGGCCACCATGGCTAGTCTCGGCGCTGAGCTTCCCGAGACTCTCGCCCCTGCCGAGCCCCTCGAGGATCCCGAGAGCCCCCCTGTGACTTCGGGTCGCAGCAAGTGCATCCCCAAGCCTGAGCGCGACGTCCAGAAGCAGCCCGATGGCAAATACTACTGCACCAACCCCGACTGCACCGAGGACATTCGTGGCTTTCATCGAAAGTGCGAATGGAAGTAAGTCGCCCCCATTCCCGTTCACATCCGCTCAGAATCACCGGCTGACCCTTTGTCCTGCAGCAAGCACATGGACAAGCACGAGCGCCCCTACCGCTGCCAGGCCTCCGGCTGTGAAAAGCTTTCTGGCTTCACTTACTCGGGGGGTCTTCTGCGTCACGAGCGCGAGGTCCATGGCAAGCATGGCGGCCCCAAGAAAACCGTCAACTGTCCGCATCCCAACTGCAAGCGTCACACTGGCAAGGGCTTCTCCCGTCAGGAGAACCTCAACGAGCATCTGCGTCGCGTCCATACTGGGGACGCGTCGACCCCCTTCGCCGACGATGTCGCCTCTAGCGATGGCGATCACGACAGCCTGATGGCGGGCGGCAAGCGCAAGCGCACCTCGCGCCTCAACTCCACTTCGGACAGCGAAGACCTCCGCGAGGAAGTCAAGCGCCTTCGCAAGGAGAACGAGGAGCTGCGTGGCCAGGTCAACGGCCACTCGAGCCACACCCTGGCCTTGCTGGCTCAGATTGCCCAACTTGAGCAAGCTCACCAAACCATGCGCATCGGCGGACTCAACCCTGCCGACCTCGCCGTCCAGAACTCAGGCATGAGCGCTCCCTCCGCTGCCATGATCTAGAACCCCACTGCGCAGCAAGCGATGTACACTACCAACAACAACATCATGCCTTACGACGTTACGACCCACGACACCCCTCCGATGCCCTTCCCCCTTGCTTTCGGCACCGACCTCACCCATGGCTTTCCTTTTGACATCGCCAACGAGGTTGCCCAGGGCGTGGCTCAGCAGCTGATCTTTGACCAGCACGACATGCCCTTCCTCCCTGAGACCCCGGCTCATCAGACTGGCGCCAAAGCGGATGCTGTTTCCTCCTTGACCACCCACCTGGCCATTTCCGAGGGCGATCCCGCTGTGCGCACGATTCTCCCCACTCCTCCTGATCATCAATCCGCCCTGGATTTCTAAGCGGCTCGGCGTGGCCCTCCCATACTCTTCTCACACTTCTTCTGTACTACTACTATACACCCGCACTTCACACCTCAGCACAGCATTGGCGTCACGGAAAGACACCATATCCCCACCAGCATGGCAATGCATGGCATCGGCGGATGGTCACATTTTGCTTTTGATTTCCCCGGCTCCCATTTCTGGGTCCCTGTATCACCCCTCCGGCGGTTGGCTTGCGGAATTTTTTTTGCTTTTGGGCGTACGGCGGAGGCAGCCCGGCGCGGCACATAAAGGATGATATCCCCCTCAATTGCATGCCAGACACACGAATCAAGATCTTCACTTTCACCATGACTCCTCAGTTTCTTCGTGATGTCTGCTCCGTGATTGATGGTTTTTACCAGTTTCTACCAGGCCGAGCTCACCATGTCCCATCCTCAGATCGACCTGTTTTGGCATTGGTATCCGGATATCAAAGAAATAAAATGCCTCTAGTGTACACAGACTGCAAGCCACAACGTCTACACCTCGAAGACCTCCCCGATGCCCTCCTCGCCGCCCCGCCGGATCTCGACGAGGTCCAGCCTCCAGCCCTCCCAGTTCTTGAGCCCCCGCTTGATCTCCTTGATGCGCTCGATCCTCGCCTTGGCATCCTCCTCCTGCGCCTGGCGGAAAGCATTCTCGTCGAACTCCATGTCGTCGTCGTCCAGAAACCCCTCGTCCTCGTCGTGGTGTCCCGTGAGCGCGTTGATGCCGCTCTGGAAGAAGTCCCCGATGCCCCCGCCGGCGTGGCCGCTGTGCTTCCGCCCCGCGAGCGGCGACGCGCCCCCGAGGTCGACGTCCTGGAACCCTCCGCCGCCGGGGCTCGCTACGTCGTGATGCCCGCTCAGCTGCCGCCGCTTCTCCGCCCATACGCCGCGGCGCAGGTCGTGGACCTCGCCCTCGAGCTCGCGGATCTTCTTCTCCAGCCTGCCGCGCTCCTCGTTCTCGAGCTCGTCGACGCCATCGTCGTCCAGCCCGCCGCCGCCATCCGCAGATTTGCGGCTGCGCAGCCGGGTGTTCTCGCCTTCGAGGGTCTCGATCTTGGTCTTCGCCTCGCGGGCCTCGCGCTCCGCGCGCTCCTTGTCCTTGCGCAGGCCCTGGGTGCGGGAGTCCTGCTCCTTGTGGAGCGTGGTGAGTGTCGCGATCTTCTTCTCGAGGGCGTCCGCCTTCTTCTCGGCGTCGAAGCGGGCGCTGAGGGCGTCGGCGAGGTCGTGCTCGAGGGTGCGGATCTTCGTCTCGGCGGACGTGCGCTCGCTGCCCTCGCGGACGGCCTTCTCGGCCGTCCGGTCGAGGTTGCGGCGGACGTCGGCAAGCTCGCGCTGGGCGAGGCCGGCGGCCTTCTCGGCGCGCTCGACGCGCTCTTCGAGGGCGATGATCTGGCTGCGGTCCGTGGACCCGCGGTCGAGCTGGGCGCGGAGCTTGGAGAGCTCGAGCTCCATGGACTCGAGGGTGGCGGACTTTGAGGCGAGCTGGTCCTCCAGCTCGGCGATGGCGGGGGGCGAGCTTGTCGAGACGGAAGGGGACGCGTTGTGGCGGGACGCGCCGGAGCGGGAGACCTGCTGTTGGAGCTGGGAGTTCTGGCGCTCGAGGGCGGTGATTTCGGATTTCTGGGGGGAGCAAGGTGTTAGCTGCATGGCAGACGCCGGGGATTGAGAGACTCACGAGTTGGTCGATCCTGCTGTCGGAGGCGGGCTTCTTCTCGCCGCCCTCCTCGTCGTCCTCGCGGAGATCAGCCAGCTCTTCCTCGGCCTTTTGCCACCGTTTCTCCGCGTCAGAGGACTCCTTGACCAGGCGCTTGTTCTCCTTCTCTAGCTCCTCGATGCGGGCGACGTGCTTGCGGTAGATATCGGTGGCGGTCTCGCCGTCACCGCCGGGGCTGAAAGGGCCGGGCGACATGGGGGGACCGCTGCCTGCGGATATCGACCCCTGGCGGAACGAGGCGGATCGCAGCTTGGACTGCTGGGCAAGGGATGAGTGTGTTTGGGATGGAGATGGAGGCGCATCCTCCGTATCCTCTTCCTTGGGCTCTTCCTTGGGTTCCTCTACAGCTTCATCGGCGGCCTTGTCGTCTGTTGGAGGGGCCTCGGTCTCGGTGGCCTCGGTGGCAGAAGGAGCTTCGGCTGTGTCGTCCTTTTCTTCATCCTTGGAGGAGGCGCCCTTCTTTGTGCCCTTCTTCTTGTTCTTCTTCGCAGCCAGCTCTGCCGCCTTGGAGATGTTAGCAGAAGGAATTGTCTTGCGGCGCGGAGGGATGGCCTACCCGCTTGCGGGCAGCGGCCAGCTTCTCTGCCTTGGCTGCGTCGGCCATTGCGTGCGCGCGGCCCTCGGGCGGTGTTGATGTACTGGTGCTGTAGGAACGAGACGGCGGGAAAGGGGATTGAGGAGGTATTGGCGACAGTCTTGATGTCTGATGGTGACCTGTCGTAGGCTCGTGGTGTTGTAGGGAGGCAGACTGGAGCATGGGCCGGGAGCTTAGCTGTCCCCCACAGTACCTTACCTACGTAATAACTGGCCAGATCGAATGGACGATGAACCCCTGTTCCGAAGCATCGCTGCTTTTGGACTGGACACCCGCGCTGCTCAAGCTCCACTGACTCTCCCAGTCCAGTCCCCTGACGTGGTTCATTTTAGCGCACTCAGAGCACCACCTCATTTGGGACAGGTGCTGACGACCTTTGGCTTTCCATGACAGTGGACTTTGTACCTGGCGTATCACGTGCCTCACTGACATGGAATCCAGACATTCCTTCGGTTTCATGGAACTTCACTCGCAACTTGAAAGCTCATGTGCCTCAGCTCAACTACCCTGGCGTCGATCACGACGTTCAAGTCGTCGTACTCGGAGGGGAAGCCGGTCTCCCTACCATGGTTTCGTCGTGAAGAAGAAGGCCCCAGTCTTCTCGGGCGCAGAGGTCCAGCAACTCGGCATGAAGCGAGAGAGCACGACAGACAGACACCCACGAAACACTGCAACAGAATAGACCGACTGACCTACCCTCGATGAGGAATTAGTGAAAATGTCTTTTCACGCGCCATCTCGCCTGCCCCTCACCGCCTGCACTGGTAGAACACTCACCCAAACTTCGAGCTACACAGGGGCCCTCCACGATGACACGAGTTCCGTGGTGCTATCAGTGGGCAGTATGTTCGACCACACCAAGCTCAAGGCCGTAGAGCTGTATCGGCGGCATGGGATGCGACAAAACCGTCACCGCGTCTTGTGTTATCGAGTACTTACGGGGAATCTTCCCGCAGACCCTGGTTTTGTACGTGTACAGCAGAACACAGGCGAGCACCAACACCCTCGAGAGAATTCACGTAAGTCTGCTCATTCAGCTGGTCGAGAGAGACCGGCGTCTCAAGGTCGACCCCACGTCCTCGGCGCCCGCCCCGGAAAGACGCGTCAAGGAGGGTCTCAAACTCCTTCGTTGGCCGCTCTACATCGTGCTAGACGGCCTCGGTGAATGCGGCGGCAGCACTTTCAGGCGTGTTATCGACTTGCCTCGCCGACAGACTGGACACGGCTTGTGCAACCTCGGGAGTGGAAGGGTCACTTGGGACTCGCGGACTTGAAGACACGGGAGAGAGGGGGGAAAGAGGGAGTGGGGAGAACGCACACAGCTCGCGCCTGGATGGGACATACCTTCTGCTAGATGATATCGACGAGCTGGGTCTCTTCACATCATGGCAGAAACATGTTGCAGCTGAAGCCGACAGCCCACTGCCGAACTACATACCACTCAGCTGACGAGGGCGAGGGCGAGGACCGCAAACCCGCCACCAGCGCGGGCGTCAATGCCGAAACGGTGCAGGGAGTCACGCCGCTCAACCTCTTCGCGTCTGCGCCCAACTGCAATCTCGAGTGCGTGCGGCTGCTTCTCGAGGTGGGCAAGGCCGACGACGTCCGGGGTGGTGAGGGCATCAACGTGGCGATGATTGACGCCAAGAGGGGCAGACAACCCGGGACGGCGTCTGTTGGAGGTGTTGTGCAGTTTAGCAGGAGTCGATCCGGACCTTCGACTGTAACGGCTTCGGGCTGGCATGTTCAGCACACATGAGCGTGGAAGGATTTGGTATCACAATGGGGACAGAGACATTGTCGATGGGTTGACCCCAGGCTTGCACCGATTTGGAGATGATGGGCAGTCCGTGGCACGGCCAGGGGCAAGCCACATGGCGTGGTCAAGGTGCCAGGGACGGCCGCGTGCTGATCGTTTTGACAAGACGCAATGCGATCGACGAAAGAAGCTTCTCCCTTTCTAGTGCGTTACTTACTTGTTAGGGCCGCGCCTGATCCAACCCGATCTGGGGCCATACGGAGCTCGGGAAATGGTGCGGGAAGAAGACAATGGACGCGCCCAGAGAGAGCAACAAGACGAAGCTCGGCCACATACGTACGTGTGTATCATACGTCCTACTCGTCCGAGGCATCTTGATCATGGTCAAACGCTCCATGCGCCAGACCCTCAATGCCCGTGCGAGTGTCGCCCTCGAACTGGCAAGGAGATCAGATCTCTGGGATCTGGGGACCTCTGGACCTCTGACAGACGGCGGCGCGCACTTCCATCACGACCGGCGCACTTAATTGCTGGTGCCTAGCCGGGACTCCGCCCAGATCAGAAACTCTCATTAACCCCACCGCCCGATGCGCTGCAGCGACAAGGAATGCGAGGACGTCGCGACGCGGAACGGGAGTGGCGCAGCCATGCCAAGGAGACAGGCATGCCTCTCAGGGGGCCCGGACCTGGAAGTCCCAAGTGTCTGATGCCGGGTGTCCCGGCTCTCCTGTGGATTCGCATCTCCCTCCGCCAGAATACGCGCTCGGTGACGGGTTCGATCATGCCAAAGAGCTCAGGGGACATGGGTCCCAGGCACACAAACGTCGTCCCCCCTGGCCTGGCCCGGAGGGGTGTCGTATCGCCGTTGGATCCTTGGTATCGATAGCGCGAGGCCAAGCTTTGATATGTATGTTGGCTGACGCTTCTCAAACTGCTTTTCTTCGCTCGGTTCCCGGGTCTGCACGCTCGTTCTCGTCTCTCCGGCTCTACTCACCTCAGTCACTCGCTCCGCGACATCAACCACATCATCCCGCAGCCCGCCGCCACCAGTCAACATGAGGGACAACAACTACGGGCGGGACCAGTACGGCCAAGACCAGTACAGTCAAGGCCAGTACGGCCAGGACAGCTATGGGCAGAATGGCTACGGCCCGGACAAGTCCCCGGTCCTCGCCACTGTGGTTCCCGACCACAACCCCGACCACAGGCCCCAGTATCAACTCGACAGCGACAGCGACAACCGCAGCACAAGAGGCCGCTGCAACCCCTTTGGGTGGAGGAAGGGCGTCTGGGCGGGCATCGCCCTCCTTGCCGTCATCATCATCGTCGCCGCCGTCGTTCCCGCCGTCATCCTGCCAAGGAGGAACGGCAGCGGGGGCAGCAACAGCAACTCATACCCTGACTACTCGCCCATCAACTATACCCGGAGCGAGATCTGTGAGTCCAGCAGCGACGTCGCCGTGCCCTATTGCGGAAAAGAGAACTGACCGAGGGCAGATGGCGCCGAGGACTTCTTCGACAAGTTCGACTACTTCACTGGATATGACCCGAGTACGTCTCACTCGCGCCGCTTCTGGGCGCACAGCAACGACTTGCTAACCCCCTCGTCTCAGCCCAGGGCATGGTTCATTACGTCCCCAGACCCCACGCCGAACAACTGGTAAGCTGCTGCCGCGGACCTCTGAATACTACAGGCCACACACTCATCCCTCCCAGAATCTCACCTACTCGTCCACCGAGCGCGCCATCCTCCGCGTCGACACCAGCGTCGGCCCAGACTCGGAGCCCGACGCCTCTACTGGCCGCTTCTCTGTCCGCATCACCTCGAAGAGCACCTATGACCAGGGCTTGTTTCTCTTCGACGTCCGCCACGCCCCTGTCGGCTGCGCGACTTGGCCCGCCCTCTGGATGAGCGACCACTACAACTGGCCCGACCATGGCGAGATCGACATCATGGAAGCCATGAACCCCCCGGCCCCTGGCCAGGTCTCCGCCGCCGACGCCCCCGACGACGACCTCCACGACGGCACCACCAACATGGTGACCCTCCACACCACCGACGGCTGCACCATGGAGTCCATCCGCCGCGAGCACCACGGCGAAGCCCTGCAGGGCAACTGCCTCAACTCCACCAACGACAACGCCGGCTGCGGCGTCGCCGTCCGCGAGCACATCGGCGGCGGCAACAGCTACGGCGCCGGCCTCAACGACGCCGGCGGCGCCATCATCGCCCTCGAGCTGCGCGACGCTGGCATCCGCATGTGGCAGTTCGGCCGCGCCGCCGAGAACCTGCCCCGCGACATCGCTGACTTCGCCGCCAATGTCAACGGCAACGGCAACGGCCGCATCGAGCCCGACCCCTCGACCTGGGGCGTCGCCTCGGCCGACTTCCCCAACACCAACTGCGACATCGGGAACCACTTCAGGAACCAGACCATCATCATCAACATCAGCATCTGCGGCGCCGCCATCTACCCCCGCTGGGAGGCCTCGGGGTGCCCAATGGACACGTGCGAGGAGTTCCAGGCCGAGAACCCCAACGAGTTCCGCGACGCGTACTGGGAGTTTGGCGGGTTCGAGGTGTACCAGCCGAAATAGAGAAGGGATGAATCAGAGAGAGGTGTGGGGAAGAATAGAGGATCATGATGATACCAGGCGTTTGTGCCATTAATGTAGACATTGTACACGAAGATATGCATGGCTTGTCCTGCGATTACGAATCTGCTTCGCCCGAGTGTATCCATCCCCAGATCTTGAGGAGTCTTTCGCGGTCCAGAGGCTTGACCGCGCGCATCGAGGGCAGCGTCGACTCTGCCCGAGTGGCTGAGAAGACGGGTAGTCCTCGGTCGCCGTCCATGTCGACATTTTGGCCTCGAGATATCATACCCTCCCACAGGCCGATCAGGGCTTGTGGGGAGTGATGTCCTGACCCAGATGTCTTCTTGAGCCGATCCAGCCAGTCCGATGCTGCGACGATCTCGATCTCTGGCCCTGTGTTGGCTTCTTTGAGCCACTGAAGCATATCTCGCCAAGTCGGTGACTGATTTGGATTCAGGACGTGATACACAGGAGGACCGCCATGATCAACCCTTCCCTTTCCCAGTTGGTTTCGGGGAGCATCTTCAAGTGCAGCCTCGATGACAGCTTGAGCAGCGCACTCAACCGGCAGCCAGTCAAGAACAACACCAGGCAGGTCTGGCAAGCACCCCGTCATGCCGGCAGTCGACAGCATAAGCGGATAGGCCTCGCTCATATTCCATACTCCCTGCTGATTCCCGCAGAGCTGACCGACGCGGAGGATAGATATCCTCGGCTCACGACCCGAAGGCCAACTTGAACGAGCATGGGTATATGCTACCTGGCAAACTCGCTCTGCCACCCATTTTGACTGTGAGTAGCCCAGGGGGGAAGCATCCGCGGGATCTCCAGATGGGGTCTCAGGAATAGGCCTTGACGGTGCCGAGCTGACAGCTGCCGTAGAACTGACAAACACGAGCCTCGCTCCAGCCCGCGCTGCCGTTTCGATGAGATTCCTCGTTCCAGATATCTGGTCTTCGAAGGACTGCAGCCTCAAAGTGAAATTCACTGCCCAGGCTGAGTGTATCACGACGGTAGCTTTGCCCAGGATCCATCGCCGATCATCGTCAGACAGGCCCAGATCAGGGGCAGAAAGCTCGGCTGGGAGACACACAACGCTCGAATCTCGGCTGTGTCTCAGGTCGAAGGCTTCGAGGCCAGTCATGCCTCGCTTGGAAAGAGCCCTGTCGACTCGCTCATGGGCTGCGATGGCCGTTTGGGCCCTGACAAGGCAGATGACCTTCTCGATGCGCCGGTCGTGTCGCAGGAGATGAAGCACATGGGTGCCCAAGAAGCCTGTGGCTCCGGTGAGGACGACCACCTCTCCCTGCTTGCAAGATTCAGCCCACTGCAGGTCCCGGAATTCGCTGTACTCCGTTTCCATGTCTTTCATGGCCTGTATTTGCGACTCGGCATCGGCCTTTCCATTCGTGTGCCCGGCGCGCAGCTCACGGAGATACCGCACCACGGCATTGATCGTCCCCTGATCGTACAGAAGATTCAGAGGCAGCTGCCGCACACCCTTCGGCAGGCAGCTCGACTCGATCATTTTCCGGATTCGAATGCAGGAAATCGAGTCGACGCCCTGCTGATACAGGTCCTTGTCGGGGTCGATGAATCTTCCGAGGACAGCGGAGAAGCAGGCCGTTACTTTCTCAGGCAGCTCCTCGTCGTCAGTTCTGGGGATTTCAGACGAGGCTCGCCCTCCCCCGTACGCAGAATGAATAGCGTCCGCGTATCTTTCTTCCGCTCGCAGTCGCAGAATGGTGCCTTTGCTGCTCTTCTCCAGCGGTTGCTCTGTATCCGGTCGAACAACCACGGCCATTTCCTTGGAGATGCGAGCATGGCTTTGGGAGTCCCTGTTGATGGCCTCGAAACGAGCCCAGACGGCTTCCAGGACTTCTTCATCAGACTGTTCAGTCGAAGCCGGGAACACCAGCGCGCCCGGGTACTCATGCCCGCTCCCGAATATGAGCACATCTCGAAGAGAGTCTGTCGATGCCAGGATGGCGCCCTCGATCGGCGCAGGGTCGAACTTCTTCCCGTTAGCCAGGGTTATCTGCGCATCGGCTCGGCTGTGATACAGCCACGCGTTCGGGACTGAAGGGTGAGGCTCGAAGAGATCCGCCGTCGCGAAGGATCCGTCACCTCTATTTGCCTTTGACACGAGAGGCCAGCCGGGCTTGACGACAAGCTCGGACAATCCGTCATCGCGAGGCTCGAAAGACAGCAGGTCCGGATCATCGATGGGGTGCAGATATTGCCAGTCCCTATCGACGGCATAATCTCGATGGGAGGACATGAGAAAGCCGCATTCCGCGCTGCCAAAGCGGGATAAGAGGCTCACGCCGTTGCTGACAAGGTAGTCTCCTACTGAAGGGGGAAGGGCGGCGCCCCCGTAGCCCACGAGGTCCATGGACTGTAGCAGTTTGAGGCCTTGGTCGTCTTCGGCAAGCATCTGCAGAACGTATGGCACGGAGGAGAAGTACCTGACCGGGGCAGTTCTCTTCTCCCGGCTGAATGCAATGGCCTTCTTGAGATTAGCCCCTGTTACAGGGACGACGCCCTGGGGGAAGAACCAGATCATCGCACCGCTGGTCCAAGCCCGGAGACAGTCTGCGATGCCGCCGTGATAGAGTGGTGTTGCCGAGAAGGTGGCGACTTGGTTCGGCTCTGAGAAGGACGGAAGGGCCGAGACAGCCGCATGAGTCTGAGGAATGGGTTTTGGCAGGCCGGCTGAGGTTCCAGACGTGTGGAAGTAGAAGGCAATATGAGGGGTCGGACGGAGTTGTGAGACGGTCGCCGAGGTTGTAACCTGTCTGTCATACTCTGGGATGCCCAAGATGATCAAGTTGCTGGTTTCTTTTGCCGTGGCTTCGCAGCGCCGGTCAACGATCAGTGTCTCGGCTTTTAGAGTAGTGCAGAGGTGTTCAATGGCCTGGGGCTTTAGTTGAGGGCTGCACAGGTCAGCTCATGCTCAGAGGCTGCCGAGTTCTCTGGGACTCACGCCAGCAACAACACCGAGAATCCCAACCTCATGAGACCCAGCCAGGTGATAGCAAAGTCTAGGCTGCTCGTGCAGAGTAAACCGATGGTTGATCTTGGTCTGGTCCCGGGCGGAGCCACGAGGCCTGAGAGCAGATGGGCTGCCTGTCGTGACAGGTCACTTAGTTGGCTAAAGGAAACGGACGAAGCTTCTCCTGAATCATCATCAGTTCTGCGGAACATAGGGATTCATCCAACGGGACATACCCGGTCCATCGGAGTCCGACAAGAAGTCGGCAAATCCAAGAGCAGGCAGGTCGGGACGCTGCTCGGCCTGTACGTCGATGAGACGAAGGATCGTCTTGAAGGACCCGTCGCCGGTCTTCTCCTTCCTCTCTGCTGCTTGTCCTAGCGTGCAGGTGAAGTAGTTCTGCCGAACAGAAGACATGATGCTTGCATCGGATCAGGGGCGGGGGAGTCGAGGAGTCGAGGCCAAGTTGAGGGTAGACCTTGATACAATGAGGGCATCGCGAATCCAAGTCTTGTAGAATGCCATCTTCCACCTTGCCATGACTTATGAGTTACGAACTAAGACAAGTAGGTGTCGGGTGTGCCTGTCATTGGTGAGCCACCGCCAGCTAAGGTCAGGTACTTTGCAATACAGTATCCAATGCAGACGCAAACGGCCCCAGCTAATAAGGTACGGATGCATGACGTCTCGACTAAATCTCCATTTTGAGACACCACGGCCCAATAATCTGGATCATACTAATTAGTAAGTAGGTAAGTTCCTACCTAATACCAGACGTCGCCGAGGGTTGAAGAGCGGAGAATCACGAATCCACCTATGAAGATGAGGTCATTGGGACTGAAAGCCACTTACATGTTGAAGTACCTACGGTCAGGGGTCTAACTCAACTTCAACTCAACCCATCCCAACACACCACACCAACTACTCACTCATCTTTAACCACTCAAAATGGCCCCCCAATCCATCAACGACACCCTCACAATCTCCAACTCGACCAAGATCCCCCAGCTGGGCTTCGGCGTCTACAAATCCCCCCGCGATGTCTGCGTGAGATCATGCCACTCGGCCCTCGACGCCGGCTACCGCCACTTCGACACGGCCCAGTTCTACGGCAACGAGGCCGAGGTCGGCGAGGCCATCTCGCTGTCCCCCATCGACAGGAAGGACATCTACATCACCACCAAGATCCTCGTCCCCGCCGGCTCCGTCGACGCCAGCTACGACAAGTGCATCGAGAGCATCAACAAGCTCGACCCCGCCTCCGGCGGCTACGTCGACCTCTTCCTCGTCCACAGCCCCAACAGGGGCGCCGCCGCCCGCAAGGAGATGTGGCAGGCCCTCGAGCGCATCTACGCCGAGGGCAGGGCGAAGAGCATCGGCGTCAGCAACTTCGGCATCGGCCACATCAACGAGCTCAAGTCCTTCGCCAAGGTCTGGCCGCCTCACGTGAACCAGCTCGAGGCATGTCACCCCGTTCATGTTAGCATCAAGTCAACCACTAACAAGACTCTCACAGCTGCACCCCTGGGCCCAGCAGAAGGAGATCGTCGCGTACTGCCAGGACAACAGCATCGTCGTCCAGGCATACTGCCCCATCGTGAGAAACCAAAAGGCCGACGACCAGACCCTCGCCGCCATCGCCAAGAAGCACGGCGTCACGCCCAACCAGGTCTTGATCCGGTACAGTCTCCAGAAGGGTTGGGTGCCCCTGCCCAAGAGCGACAATCCCGAGCGCATCAGGGCCAATGCGGATCTGTACGGATTCAACCTGGACGACGGGGACCTGGCTACGCTGAACGGGCTGGATCAGGGCGCTGCTGGAGCCATTGTCCAGGCGGCGGATAACAACTGATCGATCACTCCTACATCACAAATCTAATCAGCCTAGCATGACTTTTTCACTTGCCGGTCGTCAAGTTGATAAATAGCACGGAACCTAGCAGCTCGCAACCCCTCAGAGGCCCCGGCAAAATCCGAGCCGTAGATATCATGTCGCTTCCGTCGCTGGTAATGCAAGCCCACAAAGACTCATCGCTTCAGAAACTGTACTCATCGATCAAGACTCAGCAAGCCCTCGACGTACTTCCTCGTGTCAACTCCAATGCCTTGAGCCAGCCTCCCGGCACCCTCTGACCAGGCGCTTGGATCAGCGTATGAACTGCTTCGGCTCCTCGACGCTGCGTGATCACTCGACCTTCGTACCAGGAAAACCTCCTTGCTCACGGACGGAGTGGGCGGGCGGCCTATCGCATCCTTGGCGCGTTCCGTGCCTTCGTCTGTCTCCTCGTCCCCTTCGTCCTCGACCAAGATCTCCGGCGGCGTTCTCGCAATGGCCGGCTTGTCTAGAATCCGTGTCCAGACCACCCACCACCCTCGATTTGTTTTGCAGGTGCGCTCCAGCTCATTGATATCAGACCGCGTCATGGAAAAGATGTTCACCATCTGCATGTGCGTGTTTGTCGCTTCGGCCCGAGACCAAGTCGGTCGGGCAACGTCAAGCCCCTGCAGCTCCCCAGGCTCAGGTATATTGGGCACGGACGTATGAACTGTCAGCGCAACAGGATCCCAGACTATGTCGTAGATCACCGAATTCGACAAGCCGACCTCGGGTCGGCTCGGCCGATATGTAGTCGATGTGAGCAGCGGCTTCCGCAAGGGAGCCAGCTGATGATGGAGGGACTTGTACAGGGTGTCCCAAGCGAGCGAATCCGTCCTGAGCTGAAAGAGAAACGTAAATATGAACGGCTTGTTGACGTAAACCACGACGCGTAGTTTCTTAGACTTGTTGCGATCCTGTGATTCGAACTCGGCAGTTTCGACCCCTACGGCACCCAGAGGAGTCACCTCGTTCGCCAAGCTTCCTAAATCTTTGACGATGTTGCTTGCCGACATGTTCCTGGCATTCTCCTCGAGCTCGACGTGGAGAGTACGAAGCATTGTTCGAGAGTTACTGTCGGTATTCGTGGCATCCCCAAAGCGTCTGCTGTCGTCACTCTCGCTGCCGCCGCTATCCTCAACATCGCCCAGAAGGCCGATGAGGTAGTGACCGGCCGCATCATCGGTGACTTTCGGCTTCTTGGAATCTTCTGGAGCTGGGGCATCGCGGACGGAAGATTCGCCCGTCTTGCCAATGGACCAGTAAGTCCCGTAGCCCAGTTTCATGTAGCTCACCAGCTTGTCCAGATGCCCGTCGCCGTTCTCGCCGGCCTCGGCCGGGTCAACGATCGGCGGCGTGCCTGTTTCGGGAGTTCTGGCTTCGGCCACTGTACCAATAGGTTGGCCTCGGCGTTCGGCGAGCGTTTTGACGGATCGGGAGCTGCTGGTCTCGCGAGACCCCATAGGAGGGCGCACAGGCTGGTCATCGGTGGTCGACCTCTTCTTGCGAGCCTGTCGCGACGACGTTGGACTCTCGATGACACCATACGCATTTTCGCCCCAGGTGTAGACATCCTCCATCCAGTGAGTGACGTCTTTCAGTGACTTGCGAGACAGAGCGCCCGTGCCCAGGAAGATCGCACCATCATCAGGGCCAGGCTCGCGGCCGGTGCCGAGCCAGGGCTGCTTTGCATCCTCTGTGCCATTCCGGTCGTCCTCGAGAGTGCCAAACTTGGACACGACAAGGTCCACGAGGCCTTCAATCCTACCGACCAGGCCCTCGAGGACCTCGCGCTCACCGCTCCCTCGCTCTTCTTCGCCAACGCCAATGCCGAGCTCACCCGAGGCGCCGATGTTGATCCCCCCGAAAATGCTTCGGGCGGGGTTGTCGTGCAACATGACGTTCCATGTCGACAGGTAGAGATCCCAGTATCGGGTCAGAACGCTGACGAATCTGGTCCGCTTGGTACGGACAAATAGCGAGCTCAGAGACGTGTCATGATGCAGCAGGAAGGTGGAGTGCGCGCGCAGGAGGTCCTGGAGGAGCAGTGCGGCCGGTTTGATCTCCTTTGACGAGTACTCGACCGCCGCCTCCGTTTGCTCGCCAGTTTTACCGGTGTGCAGCTTCGGCGGCAGAGGAAGTCGCGTGAGGTCGATGGACTTCGCATGGTCAGTATTCGTCGGCTGGAGTGCGTAACGGTGGCAGAGAACTCACGGCAAGGATCCACCAGTTGGGCTCGAGCTCGTGCAAGACGACTCGCGACTTTTCCGTGTCGATTGTGTCGACAGCGACGCCGCCCGAAAAGCTCCTTCCGAAATCGACCATGCCCTGGGCAAGGCCTATCTGTCGAAGGCGCTCATTACGCTCCTCCTGGGACACGTGTTCGGTGGGTTTTCCGGCACGCGACCGATGGCGGCGCTTTCGGGTTTGTGTAGAGACCGAGGCGTAGTAGACGATCTGGTCGTCAATGGTCTCGTCCGTGTTGCCCAGCGAGGGGTTGAAGATGGCGAGGAACCCCAGCTGGGCCGGAACGACAGCTCCAGGCGATGCCATGATGTACGTCGCGGGTGAGACGAGAGTGAGAGGCAGCAATTCACCGGATTCCACCGGCCCTTTCTCTCTAAGAGCGACGACGCGGTTGCTCCCCGAGCCAGCGTGATGTGACGCGGAGCGTGAGAGGAGTTGACGTGCGGTGAGGCGAGGTGAGGCGATTGCTACTGTGGCAGGAAGCCCCTGCTTTTATCCAAGCCACGCCCAAGAAGTGACCGTCTTGAGTGACTTGTTGATCGTCGCGGAATCGGGCAGAGGCACCGAGTGGGTTTGCGTCATTCATGGATGGATTCTCGAGGGAAAATCCAGGCCTTGGACCAGGAGGCCCGTGTGAGGAGCAGACATGAATCGGATCCCCCCGCGATCGAGATTGCGTGGTCCAGGGCGTGGCCTAGAACCGCGAAAGTGCAGAAGTCGGTCACACTCGTATGGGGCTTTGCTAGTTGCGCTGAATGGGAATTCCGTCTTTCGAAGAGGGCCTGGACCCAGGGCGTGACGTTGGGGATGAGAAGAAAACCCGATCGAATCGAATCCCCCCTCTGTGACGGTGGTTGTTCCAACCAGTGCCCGCATTGGCGCTGGACATCACAAGTGTGGCAGGTGTTACAGGGGCGGCCGGAGCACTCCTTCCTGGGGCGTCGCCTACCCATCTCAGCTCATTACAGCCCCCAGGTTCGGCACCGAGCAAGTCTTGGATGAATAAGCATGGTGGTATTGAGCACCCCTTTCTCAACACCAACATCATCCCATCTACATCTACCAAGGTAGGCAGGTAGATGTAGTAAGCCCGACAATGTCATTCAACAATTCAGGTTGTCCCTTGCATCTTTACATAGATTCACCCGGGATTTTCTCTGCTGTCCGCCTTAAAACGACACGGCTTGGCTTCAAGGCCTCCAGCTCCTCTCCATTGTCCAACACGAGCGGTTCTCCCAGGATGCTGGACCTTGCACCACGAGTCAGCCGGTCGCCTCACTCTTCGATGTCTTATCAAGGTTTCCCGTCAATCATGAGGTAGTCCCGGCATCGCTGCAACGGCTGCAAAACTCTCCTCACCATCTCTTCTCTCCACCGTCCCGGCCCGGACGGCACGGTTCGGTTCCCACCCAGGCACCACGATACCGCCTCTGAATACTCGATGCCAGCCTCCTCAACCACATGCTCTTGCCAGTCTCGGGCTGCCATGATGTCGAACGCCCTCCTCTCCGTCTCGCTGTCTCCTGAACGCCATTGCTGCCGGCAGGGTTGCTCCTCCAGGACGTCCCCGAAGCAAAGCTCCAGCAGCAAGATTCCCAGCTGATCGAGTGATCGGCTCAGGCTTGCAGAAGGCTTCGACTCTTTTTCGTCGGTCGTCTCGACGAATTGCCGGGTCACATGTGGCTCGTCGAGCTTGAACGCCCTGGCGTCCTCTCCGTCCTTGAAGAAGACAATGTCCGACTTACCCAGAGACTCCGGCAGCCATGGAGTGTCCAGTAGCTGCACGAAAGACGAGGCCAGAATCAACGAGATGGCATACCTCTGCCGGCGGGTCGGCCGAGGACGTATTTGGCCGCGGAGCATGTCATCCAGCGTCACAGAGGTCTGCCATCCGCCGCATCCACCTGCTTCGGTGTAGACATAATAGCGGCAGTCCTCGTCGCTCAACAGATACCCGCAGCAGAACATTTCGGGCCCTTCTAACGAGGAACAGAGACTGATAATGGGCCGGTTGCCTCCCGCCAGAGCCCCATCTGCGCCCACCCCCGACACCTTAATCGATGGTGGAGGTCTAAGGATCTATCATCAGTCTCGGTTGCAAGCATCGATCGGCACTCTTCTACTCACGCCAAAAACCCGACATGGCCTCTTTTAGCCGGTCTCGTCGATTTCAATGCTGATTTCGTCGCAGCTTCAAGCTTGGGGCTTGGTTCTCGAATGCGCAGGCTTTCGAGCCCTTTCGACGGTCGAACCTGTTCCTGGTCTCCCGCGATCCTTGCCCTGCGTTTTTCCCACAGCAGGGGCGCCGAACCCGTCGTTTCAAACAAGATTGAAAACTCCGGCTTCTTGCTCGTGCGGTGCTGGAGTTGCAATCTCGCATAGTGCTGCTGGCGGCAGTGGCAGTTCCATGCTGCCGCGAGTATCTGGAAGAGCCGCGCCGCTTGGACCCAGAAGCTGCAGATTGTTGCATCGACGGCTCTGGTCCTTGCCCCGGCGATCTTTCGCACGAGCTGCGCATCCTTGTCGCTGGAATCCAAAAGCTTCTCGAGTTTTGTGTTGTAGTCCTGGAGCTCGCCGAACAGCCTCTTGCGAGTGGACTCGCCGTTGCTGAATTTCAGTCGATACAGCTGGAATTGCCGGCTCTCTTTCGTCCCTAGACGGATCTTGCTGACTGAGGGATGCTGCATCTGCGATTGAACGGCGTCGCCATCTACCGATAGCTCTCGATTGAGCTCATCCATGGTGTGCTGCATCCCCTGGACGTAGCTGAGGTACAGCTCATACGAATCCTTCAGCCGGTCCTCCAGCATTCTCGCAACGGCCTCATCTCTCCAACCGGGGCCCGCCGGGTTGGAAAGCAGCTCATTGATCCTGGCGTCGTCGTAGTTGACGGCAAGAGGGAGGATGAGCTGCCTCAGATGTCGGGTGAGGTACAGCTGCTGACAGCCCAGATCGTCCATGCACTTTTTGTGCTGGAGCTTGATCTTGTAGAACAGACCAAGCCTTGTGGCAACCTCACGGTACTTCTCGAGGGCGGATATGGCGAGAGGGAACGCGCCCAGGACGACCCCGGCGAGCTCAAGACCAGACATGCCGCGTGGTCTCCAGCGACACAAGACGACTTGACGAAGGTTCTCTGCGGCGAAGCCAGAATGGGCGTTTTCCGGGCCCTGCGAGACGGGCAATCGATGGAGATCGGATCCTGTGTCACCATGCAACTGCACATTGAGCAGCCTGTCGTTCGCCCACGCTGGCTGGGACAAGGCGGAGTAGAAGAAGGCAGAATAGAGGCGCAGTCTTGTCGGGCGATTATCGATGGCGTGCACCTCGTCAGCGGTAATCCTTCCCACCGCCGGACCAATCGTATGGTGGTATCGTCCCTTTTCCACTTCGCGGGGCGTGCGACTGCGACCAGGGTGCACGGCACTCTTGACCACCACAGAAGCGAGATCGCTGCCCCATCCATGGACCACGCCCAGTCAACAAGCAGCGCCACGGTTCGGGTCAGTCGAGAGCATTCGAGGTCTTCGGGTCTTCCCCGCCGGGCCGCTCATTATGGTAATACAACACAAGTGGCATGGCTGTTCCTTTCCCGCCCTGAGATCGATTCATCACCAGAGCGGCACTCACTGAGGAACGGGGATCTGTGATTCGAGCTTCGAAGATCCCGGCCTTGACCCCAAGCAACAATGGTCGCGAGCCTCGCAAAGAGATGCGTTGAGGTAAAAGGCATACTCCGGGATTTGCAGTCGACAACAGGGAAAGACGGCGCGCCGATCACGACCGAGGATGTGGGAGACCTACTCGACAGGTTTCTTCTGTGGGCGGGCAACCTCGGGGCATTGCGCAGCCCGTCCTCGAAGCTGTCGTTGGACCATCGCCTGGCCGAGGCGCCAGAGGTCCGCCAGCAAATTCTGCAACAGTTCGGCGACATCGAGGAGGCAGCAGATGACCGTCAGTCGACGAGCTCCCCTGGCTGACCGCAACTGACACTCCGTAGTAAAAGCCATCATACTCCAAACCCGCCCAAACCGTCGGATGTCAGTTGACGACTCGTCTCTCACAGAGGGTGATGGCGACAAAGACCATGCACCCGTATCGGAGGCCGACAGCGATTCGGATGATGAAGCACACATGACCCTGGAGATTATCTCCGAATCGATCAAGACCTTGTTCAGGATAGCGATTCTTGTGAGGAAGTCCACGCCCGGGGACCGATTCGCCAAGGCCTTGCAGCTATCCAAGGCGTCGTTCCCTGATTCCTTCGACATCGACTATGTGAAGCACAAACACCCAAAGCTCGAGGAAGCAGGCGGCAGCGCCCCCGCGGACCGCCTCGGAGGTGCCATCGCGAAAAGAAGGCAGGTCATCAAGTATGGACGGGACCACCGGGCGAGGTTGGCCCGGGACGAGCACCACGAAGAAGAAATGGCCCCTGAAGTCGGGGCGAGTACTCACGCGAAGCAGCTTATAAGGGCAAGCGACCGAGCTTCTGTGCCAGCACCGACGGAGATGGTATCGAGCAAGGCTACCACCTTCCACCTTCAGGCAGAGGCCATCCCTGAGTTGCTCTCGCTTGGGCATCACCACGACGAAGAGGACGAGGAGGAGGATGTCTCCGTTATGACGGCTTCTACCACAACTGACACACTGGCAGCCTTGAAACTGCCTCGGCTTGACGACTTGTCTACTGACGGTGCGCCGTTCGAGTGTCCTTTATGTTTCGTCATGCAATCGTTCACAAAGGAGAGGGCCTGGAAGTAAGTGCTCAGAACAGCATCTTGTCCAACGACGACCAGAAACTGACAACTCCCAGGGCCCACGCATTCCAGGACCTGAAAGCTTATCTTTGCACAGTCGGCGATGAGAACTGCGACGACATGGTGTTTGGAGACCGAACTGCTTGGTTCGAGCATGAGATGCAGCACCATCGATCTCTTTTTGTTTGCCCTCTCTGTGACGAAGGTCCCATGCCGTCCCGGGAAGCACTACGATCTCATCTTGATGAGCATCATGGCTCCTTCAGCATAGAGCAGGTCACAAGACTTGAGGCTGCTGGTCAACGAGCACCTCAAGCATTCAAGCCGCAAGACTGCCCCTTCTGCGATGACTGGGCAGAGGCCCTTCGACGGAAACACGCGACCGTGCGACAGCCAGAGCCTGCTTTCGAGTATACAGTGACTGCAGATCGATTCAAGAGGCACGTGGCCATGCATCAAGAGCAGCTTGCGATCTTCGCCATACCCCGTGCCGAGGGCGGAGATGGAACCCCCGATTCAGGATCTGTCGCTGGTTCTTTATCCTCCAGAGCCGGATTTGATTCTGACGCCGAGTGTGGATCAGAGCCGTCGAACCACACACCAGCAGATGCTGATGAGATTTCCGGAATGGACAGACTGCATCTCACTAGCAATGACGATGGCGTTCACGAGACGCGGGAAACGCAAGAGCAGCTCCCCGATATAGCTCCTTCTTCAGAAACTCCTGTTGATCGGCCAGGTCTGGGATGGTCTACGCCCCTGGAGATTGCGGCTGGAGCGGGACAGCTCCGTGTGGTGTCTCTTCTGGTCGATGCTGGCGCAGATGTGAACAAGCTGAGCATTTTTGGCGACACACCTTTACATCTGGCTGCCTCAAAGGGGCATGTCGATGTTGTTCGGCTACTCATCGAATACGGCGCCGATGTCAATCAGGGAGGAATTGCCGGCAATTCGCCCTTGCACGTTGCTGCAACCCCTGATGTTGTCAGACAACTCGTGTCATCTGGCGCCGATATCAACTCAAGGAACGATTCGAAACGGACGCCGCTGTTCAATGCAGCCGAGAGAAATCACCTCTTGATCATGGAGGCTCTTCTCGAGGAGGGTGCAGATCCCCTGGCAGACGATGGAACCGGTGCCATTCCCTTGTCGGCCGCTTGCCGCACAGCAAGTCTCAACACAGCCAGGTGTCTGATACCATACGGAGGCATCAATCTCCGGGATCAAGATGGTCGGACCCCTCTCTGGTACGTCGTAAATTCCGGGCATGCAGACATGGTGAGAATGCTCAGGCAGAACGGCGCCGACCCAAACATCCCGGACCGTAAAGGGGTATTCCCCCTCGGCGTTGCCGTTGCTCAGCTTCGCAACACCATTGTGGACGATCTCCTTGGGGATTCGTCCGAAGTCGCCATGGAATCAGCATTCTTTTCCTGCCTTTTTGACGGCCGACCTAAAGGCATGCGAATCATGCTACAGTCAGGATTCAGTCCAAATCGGAAATACGGCCCTGCGAATACGGCACTCTACCTCGCGGTAGGCCGGAAAGACGTCGAGGGCGTTCGGCTCTTGCTGGAGTACGGCGCCAACATCGGCAGCAAGAACACTAAAGGGCGAACAGCCCTCGCAGAAGCCGCGGCTGTTGGATCTGCAGAGCTCGTGCGTTTGCTGCTAGATAAAGGAGCAAATCCCCAAATCGAAGACTACGCCAACAGGACACCCCTCTTTGACGCCGCAGAGGGGGGGCATGTCAGGGTCATCCACGTGCTGCTTGAGGCGGGATGCGACCCATTGGTCGTGGACAAGCTTGGGATGACCGCCCTAGGAACCGCCGCTCGCGAAAGGCATGTGGCTGCCTCAGAGCAGCTGGTGGAGGCGGTCGTGGGCGCATCAGCATCGCCTAACCCGACTGCGCGAGGTATCAAGTGGTTGGAAGCCCTCTGTCAGGCCATCGTCGGCGGCTCTATGGACATCGTTCGCATGTTTGCGGAGGTTCCTGCCTTCAATATCAGGGGCCAGCTGCCGAACGGAATGAGCCCGCTGATGCACGCGGTCCTGAAGGAGGATGCAACCATCGTAAAGGCTCTTCTGAATTGGGGCTGCTCCCCGAATATGCCAAACAACGAGGGCGAGACACCGTTGTTCTATGCGGCGGGGGCGGGCCACGAGGCCATCACCAGGTTGCTCCTGGATGCTGGGGCCGATGCTAGCCACAAGGACAACTCTGGCGGGACAGCTATCGACATTGCGAGACGACATGGCCGCAATACCGTCGTTGAGGTGTTGTCGCAGTGGCCCGAGTCCTCCAAAGTGCCAGCGGCCTTGGTCGAAGAATCCCAAGGCCACAGGTTGGAGTACGCATTCAGGTGCTTCTTCAACGTGCGCGACCCTGCCCATACGGCGAAACTCGTGGCCACACATCACAGCTCATGTGTCGCTTTGTTTCCCAGCGTCAAACTGCTTCAGTATGTTTGTTATTACTAGGTGCCTTGAAAAAGCTGGTGGGGTAGATGACCTAACGTTTCTCGCAGCGAGCATCTCGTACGAACACATAGTCTCACGCAGAACTGCGCGGGATGCCGGGGTATGATCACCAATAAAGAGGAAGCACCTGCGTTTCGTGCTCGACACGCCGACTGCCAAAAGAACCCCATTCAGCCGCCGCCCTCGGGACCGATGCCGGTGCTCCTTGACAAGATACAGACTGCGGCATTGGATGAGTTAGACATGCGTTCTACAAAGCCCAAAGACGAGATGATTCGATGCCAGAAGCTATGGACGGCTCTGTTCCCTTCGGAGCCATTCAAAATCGCCACGATTGACGCCATTCCAGCGGTTGAGGAGGCCATTTCTGACGCAGATGATCGGAAGGTGGTCAGATCTCCTCAAACGCCTGCAGATTTCGTCCGTGAGGTGGACGAACAGCCCATCGCAGACAGCGGCTCTATGGCACCCCCTGAGCCCGGTATCACGGAGAATCAACCAGAAGAAGGCGTGGGCCGGCTGTGTGCTGCTGATGGCTGCTTGTACTCTCGCCTATCTCAATTCCAATGGGATGGGAAGTCATTGTCTTCAGAGCATTGCGCGCAACGTATGTTTCCACGCAAAACTCCTTCGGGGCACTGTTGACTGACATGGTGATCCATCCAGATACTTGCTTCAACGCTTCTTCTGACGGCAGATTCTGCACAACACCTTCTCTCCTAGGAGCACAGCACTGCTTACAGCGTAAGTGGGCAAGAGCAGGATGAACGATCCGTACTGAGATTTCTCTAGATTCGACCTGTATTGCTCCCGGATGTAAGCACAGACCCTTTGGCCAACCGAAAGACCCTCGCGGCTTCACTTGTCAATTACATCAGTGCCCCAAAGAGGGCTGCTACAGCATCAAAAATCCGGTCCACGACGCCTGCGAACGTCACAAGTGTGCCCAGTTCGGCTGCTCCAGGGTTGCCGACAAGTGGGTGCTATGCAGAGCCCATGCCAGTGCAGTCGAGCGCAGCAACAAGGCCGACACTGGTGTCCCTGATCGCCAGCAGCCATGCCGAGAGCGTTCGTGCCTTCGCTTTACGGAGAGGCAGGACGGATACTGCCCCCAGCACGGTGACCGGGCAGAAGAGATAGGTGCTGCAACTCAATGGAGCGAGAGCTGGGACCTTGCGTATGAGGGATACACAGATGACGACGAGGATCAAGGCATCACCGACGACTTCTTCGAGGTGAAGCGCATCAAGACTCGAGACTCGCCGGTCCTGCTGTTCTGGACCGAGCGCAAATGGTGGCGCTTCGTACGAACTGGCCTGGGTCGCGCACCGAGGATGGAGGTATGGGGACACAAGGACGACGCCCTGGCCCCGTGGAAGGAGTCTGCGGGTGAGAAGGAAGGCGACTTTGTGTTTGATGACGTCGTGCGGATCGGATACAACGTTGCCACGCGCACAGCGGCCATCCATCTCCACGAGCAAGCCCGGCAGAGGGTGCTCATGGTCGAGTTCAGCAGGGAGCGGACCTGCAAGCGGTTTGTGACGCTTTGCCGAACTCGCGGCATCCGCGTGGGCTTCTACAACAGGTGAGTCGGATGGTTTCGGAGCCCCTATTGCTGAGGTGTTGCTAATAATGCTGCGTGCACCATAACAGAACGCTCCTGGACTCGTTCTGGGATCATGCCGATGCGATGCTGGAGGAAGAGAATCCTACAGCAAGGGTATGGAGGTGATGACATGTCAAGAGGGGAGGAAGGTCGATGCAAGAAACGTAAAACTTCGTCCATTCAGATGACCTCCGACGTATCCTTGGATACAACGCGACCATGACCATGATACTAAGCATTCCATCAATGTACAACTCGCCCCTTTTGACGCTTCATCGCCCGCATCCCCTAAACATCTCCAATAAGATAATCAACCCGATATTGCCAGCGAGGCTAAACAATTATTTGAACTGGTCCTCCGTGACGCCCTTGCCCATGGCGGCGGTGCTGCTAATGCCGCCGGTGACCATCTTGAGCATCTCGTCGACGTACGTGGCACCGCTCCACTTCTGGTGCTTGACAACGTCGACGCCGCCCTCGATCTCGGGCTCCTGGACGAGCTCGCCGTAGGCGCGCATGCCCTGCTGGCTGTAGGCGCGGGCGAACTTGTCGCTGATGAGGGCGGTGGTGTGCAGGCCCGCGAGGGTGATGAACTGCCAGCAGTAGCCGAGGCCGGCGAGGCGGCGGATGTACGTCTCCTGCTCGGCGCGGGGCATGGCTGTTTTCCAGTTGAAGGAGGGGGAGAGGTTGTAGGCGAGCCTGACATGATGTTAGTATCTGACTGAGCGGGACGCGGTGAGGCGACGGCGGGTGGATACGGAGATGGTGAAAAGGGGKGAATAAGGGGTGGATAGGGGTAAGTGGAGATATGGGCCACGGGACAAAACTCACTTCTGCTCCGGCCACACGGCGTGCACGCCCTTGGCGAACTCCTCGGCCTGTTTGTAGTCGGGAAGCTTGCTCTCCATCCAGATGGCGTCGCAGTAAGGCGCGTAGGCGATGGCGCGGTTGACGGCGCAGTCGCAGCCGCCCTTGAGGCGGTAGTAACCCTCGCGGGTGCGGGGGGCGTCCCAGTCGAAGAAGATGTCGGAGCCGAGGACGCCGCGGGCGACGGCGCGGGCCTCGAGGTTACTCTTGCCCTTTGCGCCGGCGAGGTAGCGCTTCACCAGGGCGTCCTTGTCGCCCTTGGAGCCGGCGCGGATGGCGTCGACGACGGCGTCGTCGAAGCGCTTCAGGGACGCCTGGGAGAGCCAGGAGTCCTCGATGGCCTGGAGCTCGGCGCCGGACTTGCCGGACTGCTCGGCGGCGACCATCAGGTCGTTGAGGGGCTGCAGGGAGGGGTTGGTCGAGCCGAGGATGAAGGCGTGGTCGCGGGGATCGATGGTGGACATGATGAGGGTGGCGGCCTCGGCGTCGGTGCGGGCGACGGCGAGGAGGTCGGAGCCCATGATGTCGGCCTGGGCGCGGATGGCGACGAGGCGGTTGATGTGCTCGCTGATGGGGACGAGAACCTTGCCGGCCATGTGGCCGCACTTCTTTGTGCCGGGGGCCTGGTCCTCAATGTGGATGCCGGCGGCGCCCTTCTCGATGAAGAGCTTGGTGAGCTTCATGACGGCCGTGAGGCCGCCGTGACCGGTATCGGCATCGGCGATGATGGGGCGGAGGTAGTCGATGTTGGCGAGCTTGGTGCGTTCTGCCTTGGACGCGGACACGCGCTCGTGGCGCTGCTTGCGGTCGTGGAAGACCTGGGCCATGAAGAGGTGGCCAACCTTGTTGGGGACGGTGGTCTGAAGGGAGTTCAAGTCAGACAAGACCCGAGGGAGACGGAGTGTGTGCACTTCAGAGGACTCACGTAGGGATAGTCAGCCAGATCCGGGCCAGGCTCGTCCGAGGACGACGCCGTTGACGAGGACTGCCAGCCGGAGACGTAGACGGTATCAAGGTACTTGGCCATCTGCGTGACCATTGTCGGCTCGAGGCAGCCGTAGGTGTAGCTGGCATCGCGGTTCTGGAAGCGGCCCTCGAGGATCTTCCACAGCTTCTTCGCCTGGGCGTTGCTCGGGTACTCGATCTTGAGGTTGCCGCGCTTAGATGCGATCTGTTCCGCGGTGAAGGACCGCTTTGTGTGGCGCCATCGTGAGTCGCTCCACCACTTCTTGATGTCCTCAACCTCGCGCGCGAAGAGCTCGTCTTCCCTTTCCGGGTCCACGGAGACGCTGAGCATGTTGCTGGAAGCCATGACGGGCAGGTGGCAGAGTGGAGAGAGGGTTGGAGGCGGACAATGGGTGTCTACGAGGCCAATGGATGGCAGGGAGGTATGTGTACAAGTTCAGACTTTGGCTCCAAGAATGTACGTGAGGCTTCAGGGTATGAGTGAAGCTACTAATCAGGATAGATGTCCAGGCACGAGGGTGTCTAGGTCGAGCAGATGGGAGAGAAGATATGGAGGAGAGGAGAGGAGTCACAAGCCAAAGTAAAAGTAGTAGCTTTCGAGGATCGATGTCATGGCCACTCGATCCCGTTAGCCCTAGGCGTCGGGTGTGCTCGGCCAAAGGGGACGTGTCTTGGACTTGGAGGGGATCGAGGCATGTTTGGATCACACACTCTTCCGGCTTAGGTCCAGCCACATAATCCGGGGGAGACGGTTCGGAACCGACTCAGGCCTGTGACTGGCCCGCGTGACTCACGTCACTCGTCTCGAACCCAGCTGGAAGAATGCCGTTCCCCCTGCAGCCCGGATCGTATCGGTTGGCATGGTGGTCGTCCTCAGGGTTGGGTTCCCTCGGGAGTAGAAGAACAGCCGAAGATGCCGCTCTCGCCCACCAGAGGGCCGTGAAGAGTCACACTTGGATGAACAGCCGTGTAGCGCATCAATTTAGCCCAGGAGGGCCCAGAAGATGGGCACCCGTCAGCCCGGGCGAGCGCGTGTCTTTCTGCCATGCCAAAAACAGTGACGTTTCGACACTTCGGCTCAAAGGGGAACCACTGTATCGCCTCCCAACTGTCGGTCCCGCATTGCCGCCCATTGGCCGAGGTGCCGAAGCTCGGGCCAGCCCCGCCAGACATGCTGCTCCCGGCTCGGCAGTGCAGGACCCCATGCAGCCCGATAAGCCCCGATAAGCCGGATGCTGCGCTGCATCTCCTAGGTCATTCTTAGCTCAGCACTCTCGGCAGGGCTGGCACCGGGCTTGGATTTCGTTCCAGCGGCTTCTCTCGGGGAAGAGGGGCCGGGAAAGAATAAATTGAAAAAGAGTCTACCCCTTCTTTAATGGGATCTCAATTCCAGTTTCATTGTGCTCGACTCGTTCAATGGAAGCAGCTGAGGCTGGCTGGCATGTGCCGCTCGCTATTCACGACTTGACTGCTGGCATGTGAAAGCAGTGGATGTCACCCTGCCCCTCCAGTGCCGCCTCCACGCTCTCCAACGTGCAGTGGCGGGGCAACTCCCTAGCCACCACAACTGACAAAACCCTTGGCATCGTCCCGGCGCCTTGTATCGGGCACAGAGCCCCCGATACCTCGGCTTCGGCCCTGAGCCCAGTCAGCGAATCCATTTCAATCGGAGAATCGAGGGACGGCTCGGCCGAAAGTCGCAAGCTCGGGATTGCGAGCCCTTGCTAATATGACTTGACCTCGGAGTTGACTCAGAGTAAGATGGATTTCGATGAGGAACCGGGAAAGCTTTCCGCCTATGCTGCACCTGTATCTCCCAATCTATGAACATGCCGTGAGGAAGCTTCGCAGCCAGCCTGGCGACCCTTTCTCGTCCTCTGTACTGCCTTGCCTCCCCGTGAGCAGATGTTTCCCCCTCGGTGTCCATGCAAACCCCCTTCACAAGACTCCAACATCATCTAGCCAGTCGCGAGAGCTCGATTCCGCACTTTAACATGTAATTCAACCCTCATGTTGCATCTTCTCCGCTGGCTGCGCGAGGATAAGAGACGAAGAAGCCTAGCGAATCCTCAACGGCCCCTGGGGCCTTGACGGGACTATGCCACCCTCTACCTCAACCGCCGCCAAGATGCAGCCTCCTCAAGCCAGGTCGGCCAGATGCCTTTCATCAAGCTGCTCGACAGCCGAGTTGAACGTATCGAACGGCGTAAGCGTGCCGAGAGCACGCCGCATGTGGGCATTGACAATCTGCAAGCCATACACGTAGCTGGCGTTCACCCAGCCAAAGCTGTTCATGGTTAGCATGCGGATCTCTTCGGCGGGCGTCAGCAAACTCACCCCTCTTTGGCAACACCCTTGAAGTCCAGGCCCTGGTTGCCATACTCGGCATCAACCCGGTGGGGATCGACAGGACGGGTCACGTCGTACTTCTCCACGACAACACCGTTAAAGTCCACAAAGGCCTTTGTAATCATGAACAGCCATTTGTATGCCAGTCGCTCGGCATCCTCCACAAAGCTGTACCGAACCAGTCCAGTCCAAGCCAGAATCTGCTGCGGTGCCCAGCCATAGGGGTAGTCCCATTGTCTGTTGGGTCGCTCGAGGGTGATCTTGCCCCGAGACTCTTCAGTGCCAGAGACCAGGCCACCGAATGCCTCGAACTTAGGGAGTGCCTTTTGCACCATGGCGGCGGCCTGCTTCGGGGAGGCAACGCCAGCCCAGAGTGCCCAGAAGGTCGTGGCGCTCTCGTACACCCCCTGCTGCTTCTTGGCGGTGTCGTAGTCGAAGTACATACCCTCCTTCTCGTTCCAGAGGTACTTATCCATGGCCAGCTTTCTCCGCTTGGCACGGCGGTCCCAGATGGCAGACGTCTCCACCGAGCCGGGTGTCAGCGAGCCGACACCGAACTCCTCAGGGATGACCAGCTTGTCGCCGAACACGTTCCTAATTGTCCGCGCAATATCGTTCTCATACTTGAAGAGGAGAGAATTCAGGTCGATCGTGGCCATGTTGGCGCAGACTCTCTCCAGGCGGTAGGAGGTATCGTGTCCCGACTCTCGCACGGCCCTGTCATGCAGGAAGTATTCGTCCAGCTCCGGCTCCCTGATCTCCTGCGCATTGTATGCCTGGACGAAGTCCTGCCACTTCATGTTGTGCTTCTTGGCGTACGGCTCCAACACATGGATGAAGTGGTCGGCTTCGGTCTCAGGGGGGACTCCTAATCCCTCCGGCCTATATCGGGAGAGGCCAGTGATCGGGTCCAGACGAGGCTCAGCGACCCAGACGCTGTGGTATTCTTTGATAGCCGCCAGCAGAGCGGTACGGAGGAATTCCTTGGCATCCGGTTCGTGCTTGATCTTCTCGTAGACCCGGAGAGCCATATCGGTGAGGAAAGGTGGCTGGGACCGGCAGAGGTAGTAGGAGCGCGTGGCGTTGAGAATCTTGCCATAGTGCTGAATGCAGAAGCAGAAGTTGAGGACCATCGACTTGGCCAGATGCGCCTTGTCGTTAACAAGGAGACCCAGTGCCGTCATGTAGCTGTCCCAACCATAGAGCTCGTTGAACCTTCCACCCGGGACAACGAAGGGCAGGCCCTTCAGAGTCTCCTCGCCAGTCTTGGGGTCCTTTGCTTTCTCCATCGCAACGGCCAAAAGACCCGGCTTGTTGTTCATGTCGCGGACCAGCTCGGGCGTAATGACCTCCGGCAGCAGCTGAACGTCAAGTCGGAGTTCAGGCCTGTCCTTGGCGACCTTCAGGTAGAACTCGTACTGCTCAGGCGCTCCGATGGGCACGTAGATCCGGGGTCGGGGGTCGTCGGTCCAATCCTTGGGATCCTTGGCGGCAATCTCGATGCTGGTGGCGTCGATTCGGCGGGTCAGGCCCTCCCAAAAGTGATCGCGAATCAGGCGTGACAGTCGGTTCACGGGATTCTCGTTTAGACGGGCTTCGTCGAGCACAATCTGCTTGCGGCCATACTCTTTGGCCAGGGTCAGCTCTTGCAGCAGGTTCGACAGCATGTAAGTGCCCCGAACATCAAAACGGTTGTGGCCGCCGGAAGCCGCCGTTCGAAGAGACCAGACCTGGGACGATGTCAGCAAGTGGACCGGCCCTTCCGCATTTCATGTTTCCGCACCTTCGGGCCTGTGTCCTCGATTGTGATTTGCATGTTCCCGTCCGTATCCTCCTGCTGCTGCAGGCTCTCCAAGGTCGAGTCGACATCGATGAGGAAGCGGCGTCCCTGGCTCACGGTCTCGTCTGGACTCGTCCGTCAGTTTTTTGTTTGAATATATGCTGGGCAAAGATGGGTCAACTAACCATGGCTACCCCGCCGGTACGGCTCCTTCAGGCCAATTCGCTCGAGTTGTTTGGCCAGGCCATTCTGTGGACTTTGTCAGCACTGCGGTGCCATCAATTGCAGTGGCAATTGGGATCGTTACCTGGGAGTAGGTGCGAGTGCGCGCTCCTGCTTTGTGGATGTGTCGGTCGTCCGAAGCGTAGTAGGTTGGTGCAGGATCAAAGACGCCAAGCTCATCGGAACTATGAGAAAGTCGCTTGATCCGACTGGCGGGAGAAGTCATGGTGATGGTGATGCAGCGGTCAGAAGAGAAGGAAAGTCGTCCAAGAAGATAAAGGACGACGGGATGGTGGTCGAGAGGGTTCGCCGATCAGCGAAAACCGGCCCTCACCGACACGAGCAGAAACCCTCGTCGGAGAGCAATCGATCGATGCTTTGGTCTCTCCAATCCCGCAGCTTCGGGACCCGTGTGGGGGGTTGTCTCGTCTCGCAATTTGGGGGCGCGGGTGAGGAGGGTCACGAGGCCTGAAATATGTTGGACCTGCTGAATGTGGCGGTTCGAACCCCGGCAACTTCAAAGAACGGGCGACAAGCGTTCAGTGTCGGAGTCCGCGTTCGTGTAACACGGTGCGTGCGTGTCTCAGTCGGACGTAGGACAAGAAACGCCTTCCGAGTTGATGGAGGGCGGGAAGAATTGATTCTGGTCGGGTGTTCCGGGGGACGGCGAAGGGCTCCGGGTGCTGCGTGCGTGAGGAGACAGGTGATGGATGGAAGAGGAGGTGGCGGTCTGCTGTGCCTGAGGAGGTGGTGTTCCTTTCAGGGAGCTCCACGGCGATTGGACCCTGAGAGGGGCAGTGACGACACACGATGGACCTCCTGGCAGTTTTTCTAGGCCCACTCAATGAACCGGGAGTCTGCTCAGGGATTCAGTTCGAGATCGCGGAGCCTCGTCAGATTCACTACTCGACCAGGCCACTCAAATTGCCTTCAATGACATTTACCCTAGATTTTTGTGGTCTGCTCAAGGTCGAAGAATGCCACCCGCTGGAGGCTTGCAAGGAGGATTGGTGCTGCTGACATGAATGTTTTAGTGACCTCATACCCCTCCTACCCATGCCCCCACGTTGGCGGGGACCTTCACTGGCCTCCACTGCTGAGACTGATGCTCCATCACACCCGCGGCCTCTGTCGAGAGGCTCGACTCCATGAATATTGAACTTCAGGAACTTATTTGCCTGCCGACAGACTTCAGAATTTCAGTGCTCTATCTATCAATATGTTGCCCATTGGTTCATGCTAATTTCATCCCTCTCTTCTTGGACAGACTACTATACATTGGCACCACGATGAGCGGCAACGGAATCCGGAGACACCACACTTACACCATCTGCTGACACTTGAACATCAGGGGTTGTCCTGCCTTTCCTCGGAAATCTCAGCTATGATACGCGGGTATTCGTGCGCCCTCATGCACCTCAGATCGTCAGCCCCCACGGGGGTCTCCCCTTCAGCCCTCTGAGATGCTGGACGAAGAGGTCATGTGCAATGCTACTTGGGTACGAGTAGCAGCACACACAGTACGTGGCAATTCATCACAGAGTTTTGAGTAGTCAAGGCATTTGGTCGCCAATTTACTGACCAACCTCCGGGGCATCTGGGCCAGATTCAGGAGGACACTTACACTTCACGACTTGCCCTCCCGAGTCCTCGCAAGAAGAACTTCGAAGATCCTCGCGTTCATGCACGACTAGGCGGGTTAGTTGATCATGAAGCCACCAGCCGCGACACAGCTAGGTAAGGTCTCCGACACTAAGTAGTCATGTCTGAAGGTATCGTCAAGTACTGTTCGGACTGATGGCCGAGCTCTGACTCTGGTGAATGAATCTCTCCCAGTTCACACCTTTCCCAGCAACCAGCCTTCGAGCTAAAATAAGTGCACAAGTAATTCATGAGATGGATCGTCTCAGATTCGCCTGTCGATCCAGCTCCTCCGTGGAAACTCTCCCTGGCTTCTAGAAACCTTCTCGAAGATCCCAAGGTTCAGCGGCGCCCAACGATCACGAACCCGGCTACCTCTAAGCTTTAGCGGACCCAGAAACCCCATCGACCACGAAGGACCTCGTGCCTCGTGTTTGGTATCCATCTAATGTATGGTATCGGACTCATTTGCCGGCATCGATCGACGTGTCGCGATCAGACCCTCTGAGGGAGTGTGCGGATCATCAGACCAGGATATGCCCCCTTTTTTAGGTCATGAGGACATCGTGGGTCAGAGTACGACTCAGTCGGAAGTATCGTTAGCCTGGCTCCTCTCTGCGACGCAACATGACTCGGCTTGTAGGGCTGCCCAAAGCTTAATCGGGCCAGGATGTGAAGTCATGCCCTACGTCGCGATGGTAGGGACCCGTGGGCATCGGGAGTAAATGTGCCGTGCTGGTCCCAGTGTATGCGGGCGGGAAAGGGTTGATCAGTGCTCTTGGTCTCCACGTGTCGACATGAAGTCGTGGCTGTTCGTCGAGCAGCGCTGATCAAACGCAAGTACTTCCCAGCGTGTGTTGGGAATTATGGACAAAACATGCTATTTTGTCCGTCAAAGTCAGCTGAACTTTCGTCCCGAGTTGGTCTCCCAATCCATCCAGAGCAGGTTTGGCAGGGTATCAGGACGGCTAGGACGGGATGTCTAGACAGAGGTCAAGATTCCGATGCAGTCAAGCCTCCGGACACGCACCCCGTCCCTTCTCCCGGGCTGGATGGAAGAAGCGGTGTGGGAAATACGGAAGTTCCAACGCAACAGAAAACAAGCCTGCATACCAAGCGGGTGGTAACAGCGGAGCGTTGCGTCGATAAACTTCGGCGCTCGAGGTCGAGCACGGCACAGGACAAGTGGGGTTTGTCTCTGGCCGAGTACCAGTCCAAGCAGCTACTCTGCTAGTCGTTTATTAGCAGAGGGACCGGACGTCTCTCGAAACGCCAGCTGGCAGGCTGCTGCACGCCTGCAAGTCATACAAGACGGATACATGGTCCCGTCGACTTGGCCGACGGACTACGCGCGGAGTCCTGGCATGGGGCGTGTATCGTGAGATAATGATGCCTTCGCCAAGATGTCAGATCGACGGATTCAGCAGCTTGCAGGTGGTTGAAGAGTTCCTTGTGAACGACGTGCATATTGCATGAGGCTAGGACTTGTGGCGTGAGACGCAGGAAGGAACTTCCAGGAGCGGGAAAACAACAAGCGTTGAGAATGCGGTGGGAGTTGACAGCGTTGCATTGGTGTTGTCCGTGTGTGAACAGCCAAGATATCTGTCCTACTGGACTGTTTCTCGTCCCCAGGCAATGGAAGGGATTCCTTCCAACCGGTGATGCCCTCATTCACTGCAGGCGTCATCAACGTGGGTGAGCGGGAGATCACCCGAGAAGGTACGGAAATAACTCAGAATGTCACTCGGCAGCTCGGAGATAACGACCCCCAAAATGCAGGGCGCACGGGCCATCTTCCTCCATCCCTGCCAGAAAGCAACATCTGATTTCATCATGGTGCAGCTACGGGCAAAATTTCCAATGGCATCAGCCCAGCGTCACCCCAACGAGCAACAGCAACCCACGACGTCTGGTCCAAGACGCACTGGCAGGCGTCAGAAAGCCACGCGAAGACCCGAAATCTGAAAAAGACAAAGCTCTGGGAGGGCCTGCAACTCATATTCCCGTCTCCGGGCTAAGCGGAAAGCCCGATACGTCCGCAATTGCCACATCTGACAGCTCGGGCGCGTCCGGGCATTCCGATCGCATCGAAAGACCAACGAGCAATCTCACAACACTCTCGTTGATTTAGATGGATTATCGACGATAATCAATCTCCTGCTCACAATATTCGACCTACAAGCGCCAAGGAAGGCCGACAAAAGAACACATCCCGACTGCAAAGTCCCGAGATCGGACGAGATGTTAAGGAACACATTCAGAGCCTCCCCGGCGACACGGAAGGCCGCGACGGCAGAAAGCCTAGCTTTCTGGAAGCAAATATGGATGGGCCAGGCTATTCCGAGGCAAGGCCCTGCAGCCTTCGCCAGGGCACTGAGCAGCAGCTCCCGAGCTGCCAGACCGGTCTTGCGCCGGGGATTCTGGAGGCCCAGCGAGCTCGGCAGGATGATGCGGACGAACAGCCGCGGATTCCGCTTTACGGCATGGAGAGCCAACGCGCAAGCTGGAAACGCTGCGGAAGAGAGCCTCTCCCTGAGCCAGCGATTGAAGAAGCTGTCCAAGGAGTACGGCTGGACGGCCGTGGGCGTGTACTTTGGGCTCAGCGTGCTGGACTTCCCCTTCTGCTTCCTGCTCGTGAAGGTCGTGGGAACAGAGAGAATCGGTAAGAGACAAGACTCATTATATATCATGGGGCGCGCGTCCGAGTACTAACGATGCGACAGCGGCACTGGAACACTGGTTCGTGTCGAACGTCTCCGTGTACATACCCGAGTCGGTCAAGAACAAATGGGCAGAGTTCCGAGCCTCCTTCAAGAAGGCCGAAGAAGAGCATTTGGGCGATGACAAGATCAGCCGAGGCGTGGAGAAGGCTGGCTGGGGCGTGGAGGAGGCTCAACAGCGCAACAATACCGAAGCGAGTGAGTACCACCATCCGCTTGCGTTTGGTAAGGATGGTTACTTACCTGTGTTTCTCTAGGTCTCGGCACGCAGCTCGCCCTGGCGTACGCTATCCACAAGAGCTTCATTTTCCTGCGGGTGCCCCTCACCGCTGCTGTGACACCCAAGGTCGTCAGGCTGCTGCGGTCCTGGGGATGGCAAATCGGAAAGCGCAAGTCTCCTTAAGCGGGGGGGCGTGAGGTTTGGGATCGGCCGGAGATGTTGCTCACGGAGGTCTGAGGTTCCCCGTTCTTTATATCGCTTGGGGGTATTTTCTGCCGTAATGGCTTCTGGATAGACTCACCCACTCATAGACTAGACACTTGTACATCATGTATACTACCTCAGGTACTTTAAGTCCCAGATCTGTGACGCCGATGCCAGATGGTCTCTTTCCATCCCACCACCGGGTTTCCTTGTTTCGCCATCTGAACTTTTTGCATCCCCATCTGAGAGTCAGAGCAGAATCCGATGTCATGAAGCGGGGACCAGCGTGCCGTCGACTCAGGCCCGTTGGGCCAGCCACGTTCGGGAGGCCGTTGGCGGTGGACCCTTCGCAACAGGTCACGGTGGCTCATGAGGCTTGACTCGGCACCAGGGGCAAACACAGCGACTTCGATTCGTGAAGCCTCCGTTCTAGGGGCATCTTGTCCGGGTACCTAGGTACCGGCTCCAGGGTACAGCACGGACCTGACTACATCATCCCGCTCGTTGTACCTGACACGTTGGACTGTTCGCTACTAGCCCCCATTGCTCCCCATAGGTTCTGCAGTAGGTATGGTACGTCTCACCGGACACAGGTGAGACGGAGGAAGAGCCACGATCTTTCAGACATGAACGGGCGGCTAGGGTCTATAACAGGCAACCTTGCTCTTCGGACGACCGGCGCCGACGGCAGTTGCAGTATGCCAGCGGGCAAAGGGGCGCCCAGTTCGGCCAAGTTCTGGAAAAAGCGGCCATAACCGGAGCCATCGCCTCAGGTGGGACGGTGCCTCATGCCGTTCATGGTCAAGATCAGGGGCACGGCGAGCTATCCAGCTGCGTCTGCTTGCGCGGTCAGGCTGTCCAGTGAGCCAGGAAAGGGCAAATGGAAAAGTTTAGGTTGACACGAGCATCGGTCGTCTCGCCTCAGAATACATTCAGCCTGAACCTTATTAATGACGACGGGGCGGGCCTGAACTTGAAGCATCGTAGAGCGGCATGTCGACTAACCCTGATTTGGTCTTCCCCAAATCCCCAACAAGCCGCGACAAAATACCGGCAAAGAATTTTCCCCCCAGAGCACCCGCGAGACTCCGATCTTAGCTCGTTCAATCCAACCTCGGGAATTCCTCGCGATCTCCTTTTCCCGGAAGGTCCCCCCTTTTTTTTTCCCGCACGACGACCTGACGAAGAAACATCAAGCAGTCAATTGATCGAGCCTTCCGGACCCAGACCGAATACAAGTCCAAGAAAGACCAAGACAATACAAGACACTGCCAACCGCGTGTGCGACGACGATGATGCTTCGAACCGTCTCAGCATCCCGAGGCCCTGCCTCCGTGTCCATGAGGTCATGGTTGGCTGCTTCCAGTCGCCTCGGATCGGGCACATGCGGGCAGCTACTCCGACGTCCCTCCTCCCCCGCTTCGCCTACCATCATCATCAACAACAACCCCTCCTCCTCCTACACAACAACCGCCTCGATTCTTCCCCGCAGCAGGACACAGAACATCTCCTACAGGTCACTGCACACCACCACCGCCAGAATGGCTAACACGAGGACCGAGAGCGACGCCTTTGGCGAGATCCAGGTGCCCGGCGACAAGTACTGGGGCGCCCAGACCGAGAGGTCCCTCGAGAACTTCAAGATCAACCAGCCCCAGGACCGCATGCCTCCCCCCATTGTCAAGGCGTTCGGCATCCTCAAGGGCGCCGCCGCCGCCGTCAACATCCGCTTCGGCCTGGATGAGAAGATCTCCAAGGCCATCCAGCAGGCCGCCGCCGAGGTCGCCGAGGGCAAGCTGATGGACCACTTCCCCCTCGTCGTCTGGCAGACCGGCTCCGGCACCCAGTCCAACATGAACGCCAACGAGGTCATCTCCAACCGTGCCATCGAGATCCTCGGCGGCCAGATGGGCAGCAAGAAGCCCGTCCACCCCAACGACCACGTCAACCGCTCCGCCTCCTCCAACGACACCTTCCCCACCGTCATGCACATCGCCGCCGTTCTCGAGATCGAGCGCGAGCTTGTCCCCGCCATCAAGTCCCTCCGCGACGCCCTGCAGAAGAAGGTCGACGACTTCGACGCCAAGGGCATCATCAAGATCGGCCGCACCCATCTCCAGGATGCCACCCCCCTGACCCTTGGCCAGGAGTTCTCCGGCTACGTCGCCCAGCTCGACGCCGGCATCGCCCGTGTCGAGTCCTCCCTGCCCGACCTCCGCCTGCTGGCTCAGGGCGGCACCGCCGTCGGCACCGGCATCAACACCTTCGAGGGCTTCGCCGAGGCCATCGCCGAGGAGGTCACCAAGATGACGGGCACCGAGTTCAAGACGGCGCCCAACAAGTTCGAGGCCCTGGCCGCCCACGACGCCATCGTCCAGGCCCACGGCTCGCTCAACACCCTCGCCAGCTCCCTGAGCAAGATCGCCCAGGACATCCGCTACCTGGGCAGCGGTCCCCGCTGCGGCCTCGGCGAGCTCGTCCTGCCCGAGAACGAGCCCGGCAGCAGCATCATGCCCGGCAAGGTCAACCCCACGCAGTGCGAGGCCCTGACCATGGTGTGCGCCCAGGTCATGGGCAACCACGTGGCCACGACCATCGGCGGCATGAACGGCCAGTTCGAGCTCAACGTCTACAAGCCCCTGGTCATCCGCAACCTGCTGCACAGCGTGCGCATCCTGTCCGACGGCATGCGCTCGTTCGAGAAGAACCTGGTCGTCGGCCTGCAGGCCAACGAGGAGAAGATTGCCAGCATCATGAAGGAGTCGTGAGTTCTAGACCCGTTTCCATTGCCTAATAAGTAGTAGCCGAAGTGTGCTAACGGAGAGCCTGCAGCCTGATGCTCGTCACCTGCCTGAACCCCAAGATCGGATACGACATGGCTAGCAAGGTGGCGAAGAACGCGCACAAGAAGGGCACGACGCTCAAGGAGAGCGCGCTGGAGCTCAACGCCCTTACTGAGGAGGAGTTCGACACGCTCGTCAAGCCCGAGCTCATGGTCGGCCCCGCCCCCTACAAGAAGTCCTAGATGCCAGTACCTCAAGAAGTTATTGGACGAGACGCTCATTCACCTCGGGTGGTATATAAGGCGAGGGCCCCTGTATTCGTTTGCATGGTGTATGATTAGCGGGTAGCAGGATAGTAGACAAAAGGCGCACGGTGTCCCGTGTAGATCAATCATGCGTTGAAGCGGTCCGTTGGCAGTTTATTGCCGAGGACTCGCAGTCACAGGAGCCAGCCAGCTCTGAGGTGCAATGATCAGCAGAACTCCAATACAAGGGAATTTAGCACCGCCTGGCCTGTGATGTTAAGACCAGCCGGGAAGCACCGGGTCGGTTTTAGGTGACATCAGTTGAGGCGTATTTACAGGGATCAAGATTGGCATTTCAGGTATGTACTCTGGTCTTCTTCAAGGAACCGAAAGAAAGGCCTCCGAGGTCGGATCAGCCTCCGACGTCCCCGACAACAAGAAGGATGACCTGTGTTGTCCGTCCTCTGGAGAAGAAAGAAAAAACGGGGCCGGCTCAGGAATCTTCCTCCGATTGAAAAGACCAGACGAAGGATCCTGGCCCGTCCTGTGCCATGTGGAAGCCACAACCTACTTTAGGCGTTTTGGACTGGAACTTTAAATCTGGCGGCAGGGAAGCGAACGGGTGAGAGCAGCTGGAAGGGGCTACATCCTGGTTCTAGTACGAGTCGTGCTGCGAGCACGGGCGCGGTAAGTCAGGTACCGCAGTACATAACCGGGATGGCTCGCGCGCCGCAGATGACGCGGACAGGCTGACAGCGCCATCAATAGGGTCAGGGTCGCGAGAGAGTGAGTGAGGTGGGCGGAATTCTGCTCATGCCAGGGCCGGGCCAAGACCGTCGCTCGCACGTCGTCGACTTCCCTGACCGCAGAGCAAACCCCATCCATGGGCCTTCCACTCGAGAAGCCGGGAACGCCGGGGAGACAGACTCGTGCAGATGTCCTTCGACCATATGCTGGAGATTCCGTGGCGTCGACTCGGCGTGGAGGGGTGGATGAAGATACCTACCTACCTAGTGGATAGCATCCCGCCTACCGGTCTACTGGCATTCTGCTGGTCACCAGCCCTTTTTCTTGACCGGCCCGCGGCCGGAAAGGCGTTCTGGTCCCTGAGCCGTCACCCGCCCACAGCCTGTCATTTATGAGTTCTGAGATATGACCATGCACACGCCGCCTCACAACTTCGTAGGTCAAGTGTAGGTACTTGTACGGACGCAGGAAGCACCGTTCCCTCCTCGCTTGCATCTCTTCTCCTCCCACCCCCCGCATCACCACCACATAGATCACTGCAGGCCAAGGCCTCCCGTCGACAGGACGCTGCGAGTGCGTCCATACTTTTATGCATGTGGTCCCACCCTCCGATGCTTGGCTTCGTTAATCCTGCGCGAACCTGGCGCTTCTCCGCTGATGTTAATTTCCTTGGCCGAGCCTCTGGATGCTATCGGCTCAGTTCCAGCTGGACGGCACAAGATAGCAAACACTCGTCGGAGCTGCGACCGACACCCCGGGTCGATCTCTGACAATTCACCGCCTTGACAATGCAGAAACCCGGGCTCGCAGGGAGAATAGAGTTGAAGACAAGAGGATTCTTCTGGCGAGGACAAAACGCAGAACGGGATGACGACAAGTCCGTGTCCGTCCCCCTGGATCGCAGAGACAGACGCCTGACTAATACCGGGACGGCCACAACGCAGCCTCATGACTCGGGACAACGGTTACGCGGCAGAGAGGAGAGGGGCCTTTTGGGGTTAGACTTTGTCAGTGCTGTAATTCCACCCACAGTCAACCGCCAGCTGGCAGCTCCGTGGCATTGTGCATCCCGGTAGCGGCTTGGCAGACATATCATCAGGGAGTTTTCACCGGTGGAGGGAGGGGGGAAATGGTCTACTTCCAGTTCTTCTGGACGAGAGTTGGACAGGCTGAAACTGAGACCACACCCGACCCGCTCCAGTGACAAGGACGCGTCGCCGTAGACTTTCAGCAAGCATTCTTGGCCATCTCAAGGTTTACGCCTCGCGGTGCAAGTGACCTATGCCCTCGGCAGGTGATCGGGGATGACGCTGGCTAAGGTTAGGTCAGGACGAACACCACACTCATTAGGGAGGCGGCTACGGCTTGGTCTCCGGGCCATCACCCATTTCAGCGCATTACTCGCAACCGGGGATCTAACGTTTCGACTTCAGGGCCCGCGTACCGACAGTACTGGTGTCCTGTATGCCGCTGGAGTCGAGCGCTCCTGTTGCCAGCATCGTGGCCGGTCCGCGAGGCCACAGGAGCGCCGTGCGTGCATGGCGGGGATGGTTGTTCTCTCGTGCAGCCCGGGGCAGGCTCGGGATGCTCGCCAATTGTAGAGCTTCGCCGAGAGAATAAGTGCTCACTTCTCGGAGTCGCGGCTAGTAGCAGGTCGGCTTGCGAACTTCCGGCGCTGGGCCAAAGCACACAATGGAATGGCCTCATTAGTAGGGAGTTAGGGGAGAAAGCCGACGACAGCAGGCGACCGGTCTCTTGGCCCCAGATCGATCGAGCGCTGGGCACAGCATCGCCGAAGGGAGACTCCTTTTAGAAGCGGCAGCGGCGGGTAGACCATCAACTCACTTGCCTTTCTATTCGTTCCATGATGACTTCGAGCCAGATCAGGCGGATTCGCGGCTGTGGGAAGCAACTTACTTACACTTGTTCGCCCATTAGCACGCCCCTTTTCTTGCAAGCTCCCGTGGTCCCTCAAAAACAGCCTCCGGGCAGAAAGGCTGCCCGGGACTCCTCTTCCTTCTAGAGTCCTTCCTTTTGCCTGACTATCAGAGTTCAGCGGAGACGGACTGCCGGGATAGATGGGGCGGCTGTGGTTTGGGGGGGTGAAGTGCACAGGTGAGCAAGTTACACCCGAATCCAAGATTCGACCCAAATCGGGAAAGGGTCCGGCACGACCACGCTAGCAGTCGTTAACAAAAGAGACTTTGGACCATGTGGACCTGTCCCATCCCTCGACTCCACGATCAAGCTTTCGCTCTGTGACCCTCCGTTTCGCGCGGCGCAGAGACATCATCCCGCGGCGGCGCATGTCGTCTCTCCTGCTGACAGGCATTCCGAGCTTGCCAGCCTGTTGCTGTGCTGTGCTGTCCGAACCGAACGTCGCGGCGGTCCACCTGCTGCCCGCTTGGCGTGGGAACGGATACTTTTTGGTACAAACCCGGAGATGGGACTTTTGTAAGTCAAGTCATCCATCCACCCACGCGCAGGTTCCAACTCTCCGCTTGCCGTACCGTTGTTACTGATGATCACGACCAGAGGTGCCGTATTTTTTGCTGCTTGTATCATCCATCTATCACGTCGAGGTCCAAGCACCGGCGGATGGATGCCATCGAAGAGTGCAGTGCAGTCAGTGCAGGACCCCCTCGGATTCCCCGTCCTCCGTCGGCTCTCCTGGCGCGTCCTGTGCTCCTCCTCCTGGGCTAGGCGCGATCGGGCAACCGGCGTCGGGTTGAATGACAATTCAGTCCCAATCGTTCAAATCTCGGACGTCGCAGTTCAGCCCGTCCAAAGTATCCTGCCAAGACCTCTAAGTTGGAACCTACGTACCTTACTTACTCTGGTGACGGCGGCCACCCACCCACTTACTTGCGACTATCCAATGCTTGCGTGGTCCCGCGCTTCACGCTTGGAACCCAGTCCGTTCGGGGGCTACTGTACCAGTTGTACATCCAGCACTCCTCGAGAGCAAACATCATGCCGCTACTTGCAAGGGTTACCATTCTCTAGCCGCCCTCGCCGCCTCAAGTCATTCTCCTCCTGACTCCTCCGCTAGTGGGTATTCAGACGTTGCGGCCGGTAGTCAGTCCGTCAGTCCGTCAGTCCCGTCAGTCAGACAGCCTTGCCCGCCACCCAGTTCTGTCCCCCGTCTCCATCTGATCCCACCCCCTTTGTTTTACATACCCGTTCGTGTCCATCCCGCCGCCCCTAGGTTGCCTTGAATGACTTGGGGGAGTCATGTCTGGGCACACGCCCCCTCCCCTGCTTTCTCCCGGGTCCGCCTCATGGCTTCGATTCCTTCTATCAGATACGCTAACAGCTCATCGTCCATCTTTGAGAGCGGCGCTCATATAAGAGAACGCGGGTGTCCCTCCCTCCCCCTGCCCGGCCTCGCCTGACCTTGTTCGATTATGCACTTCCTCCCCAAGCACATGGCCTTCCCTGCTCCGTCAACGGAAGCCAAGGACACACCTCACACTTGACTGTTCCCCTGATTGGAAGAGTCCACGCAGAACCACTCTTGTTCAAAGCTTACCCTCCCTGTCCCTGCCTCGGGCTCCACGTCGCAAGCGGCTCCTGAACCACATACACAAACATCACGGCTCTGGCCAAGGTCCGACCTGTCACCAAGAAGCAGTCCTCCCTGGCCTGGCCTTCCCGGCCTTCCTGGCATCTACACCTACCATCCCCCGTCTACCCCCTGCCGCCTCGGCCCTCTATATATACCCATATATCAACCCAGAGTACGATGCTTTCCATCAACCCCCATCCCGATCATCAGCGCCATTCTCCTCTCGCCATTCTCAACTCGGCCAGAAAATCCACAGACCTATCCCTCCTCGCAGCCATGGCCATCGGCAGCGGCACAGCAAGCTCCCAGGTGCACCACACCAAGCTCAGCGCTCATGACGGAAGCGTAGCACAGGCGCTCGAGATCGCCAGAGACAGCCCGGACGGAGCATCAGACCCAACCGTGCGAAGCATCCTCGAGAACGCCATTGCACAGGTGTGGGCGAGCATCTCGGCCCAGCCGGACTCTTACATCATGACGAGGGATGAGTTTGCCATCTTCAACTACTTCCAACACCGCTTCGTCGGCAACCAGGTTGCTCAGGAGGCCAGGAAACGGTACTGGGACAACATGTCCGCTGCCTAGGTTCCCTCCTCATCAAGGGGCCCCTCACAGGCCCCGGGGGAGCGCAAATTCGGCGTCTTCACTGTTCTCGCATGTTCATTTCGACACCTCCGTCTCGATATTTCACCCTCATACACCTTCACGGGAGCCTGAGGGGCGTCACAACAGACGACATTTCACCAGAACCCGCTCATCCCGCCGACGATCTCTCCGCGGAACATGCCCGTGTCCCCTAGCCGGCAGTCCCTCACCGCACACTGACAGCCCAGCCGGATGCACGTCACGCACAAGGCGGCCCGAAGCAGGTCAGCGGCCCGGGTCTTCTGCTGATGATCTGTCACCGCTCAAGCTCAAAGCCCCGGCAGCCGCTGGACGGCCGCTGGCGACAGGCACCACGTCTCCTGTCACGCGCGAGCAGGCCAATCGGGAAGCGGCTGTCCCACCCCTCGGGTTGCGGCCATTCGGGAGGGAGACGTCACGCCATGTTGACCGGGGGTCAGGACGGCGCGGGGGAGAGAGATCCCACGGCCCTGTCACTTCATGCAGACTATGCAGATGGGGGAACGCCGACATTGGTACTTTTCGGGTCTTGGGTTCGCCTTTCTCCGTGAAGGGTGCTCCTCAATTTGCCGGCTTTCACTTGCCGACTCTGGGCACTCAGCGAAGCGGCCCATCTGGCCTGGCTTCCTCCGGGCAGCCAACTTGGCAGGGCTTGTGCTACGCGAGCTCCTTGGTTTCCTGAGCCGGGCGTCCGTTTCTCTGGCCTTGTCGTGCGGCTTCAGTGTTCTGGGCATGCTGGTCGTCGGCCGGGGTGTGCAGTTGCTTTCGGTTCTCCTTTTATTATCCCGCAACTTTCGGGCGGAGGGTTTATATATGTCATCTCTCGGCGTTTTTATTTTTTATTTTCTCATTTCATGAGGTTGAGCATGGATGCGTCCGGCTACTTCAGCACATGGCATGCGGCGGCATTTTATTTGGCTTTTGGAGGGTATAGTAGATCATCATATTGTCATGGGAATACACCAGTGTGAAGTGGACGTCAACCCCTCTCTCCTTGGCCTTGAGTCAATGTGACCTCAGGTTCGAATCGCCGGTACCGTTGGAGTTGCTGTCGCATCGGGCACGAAAATGCGCCAGACGGGGGGAACCGAATGAGTCCTTCCGCCTCCAGGTTGTCAGTGTTTCCTCCCGCCCGTCTCTGACGGGAGGTGATGCCTGCAAAGAACAGGGGCACGAGGAAGGTACCGCTGGTCAAGAGGACGGCATGTGTCCATGGATGTCGTACGCGGGGAGTTGCATCCCGCTGATGACAGGCCGCTGCACCCTTGCTCCTACCTTGCCCGGGGTGATCATATCTGGCGCCCGACCAATCAAACACCCGCAACCAGATGGTACCTGTCTCTCCTCCCAGCGCCTCAACTTCCCGTTCGTCATTCACCCTCTCGCTTGCATCCCTCCGACTCCCTCGTCCTCACAAACACCGCCGCCGCCAACAGCATCCATCCTTATCGAGGCCTCCATCAAACTCGCACCGTAGTCTTGCCGCGGGATCATCTGAGACAAGACGCCGCCGCACACCCACCAGCGACGGCTCACAACACGGCGTGAGAGGGTCAGCGCATTGCTCAATATGTCTCGGTAGCTGCCTGGCTCATCTTGATCAACCTCTATACCATCGAAGCTTAACCCGCCAACCCGCCCACCGCATACCATCCTCGACAAACTCTCGGGATCATCTCCGCCTGCATTCGTCCACCACGCCTCACTCTTGCCTCCCGAGGTATTGGTTGACTCAAACGGCGCCTCGAGTCACCTGAACACCCTGCCTGCACACCCCACGCAGGCTGACGACCCTTCGGAATCACCCACCACACCGCCCCCAAGGCCACATGCAAACATTAGCGCCGTGCCTCCTATAGACTTTACCCGAGCAAACGCTCCGTCTCAGGGGCAAACGCGTTTATTCCAGCTCCATCAACCGTCATGCGGTCCGTATCTTTGCTTCGGTACTTGGCAAGCCTGGCCTGCGCCTCCGCCGCCCTCATCGTCGCCCACCCGCGGGATCAGAAACCCATTGGTGCCCTTGATCCGTCGACTCCCGTTTTTCTGCCCGAATCTCGACCGCCAGTCGGGCCTTTGGAGTGTCTGCAGGTTGCGCAGCCGGTGTTGGGGCCCAATGGGCCCCTCCTACGTGCGTCCGGCCACGACGATGAGTCGTCTAACAAGACGTCTTGCTCCGCCGTCTTGATGGAACACAGCTTTGGCTTCAGTTACGGCAAGCCATTTGTTGGTAAGTTTTGGTCCGCCTTTACCAAGCATCTCGGGCTCTGCTAAAAGCCCGTTAGCTGATTACACACCGCCCAATTGCGAATTTGACCGCGTCGTCTTAAACCTTACTGTCACTTCAGCCGGCCGGCAGTTCGATCGGCTAGCCGTTATGTTTCTTAACGACACGGAGGTCTGGCGGACGTCCACAGCTGAGCCGAAACCGACCCCTGGAATCGTCTGGACCTATTTCAAAGATATGACGCAGTACTTGAGTCTTTGGAGGTCGCCTCAGAAACTTATCTTTGATCTTGGCAACCTTATTGGTATTTGGCTCATGCTCACACCCTGGCCTGCCCGACCTGCTAATAGAAACCTGATCAGATGACAAGTATACGGGCTCGTTCAACTGTACTTTGACTGCCACGTTTTTCGCATCAAAGCAGCATGAAACTGATCGGCAACCGGCTGACCTGATCATCCCCATCTCTGCGAAGAGGAGCTCGTCGGGCCAAAGCAGTACCTGGAGCGTGCCGCAGCAGAAAGCCACCGATACCACGACCTTTCCACAAAATGCAAATAGAGCGGTCTTCTCAATTTCAGCCAATGGCCAGATGGCCGAGGAATTCTGGTGGAGTAACCTGTTTCAAAGCGATGCTGGGGTCTTCAACGAGACCGTGGGCCGCATGCCTGGACTGAGTCCCTTCAGAGAGGTTCAACTCTTCATCGACGACCAGCTTGCCGGAGTTCAGTGGCCATTCCCTGTGGTGTTCACCGGTGGTGTATCTCCGGGCCTTCACCGACCTATTGTCGGCATTGAAGCCTTTGACTTGCGAGAGCATGAGATCGACATCACCCCATGGCTCTCGGTCTTATGTGACGGCAAACCACACAAATTCGATATTCAGGTCAAAGGCATATACGACAACGGGGAGCTCGCAGAGCTGACCGACAGGGTCGACCATTATTGGGTTGTTACGGGCAAGATCTTCGTCTGGCGCAACGAAGATGACGTGATGACGACAGGCAGGCCACCCAAGGTTGAGGCATCCCCCCCAGTGATCCTCATGACCTCCAAGGCGGCACAGAACAGCTCAGGCATCAACGAAGCACTCGAGTACAGCCTGCATGTCCAGCGCACCATCTCCATCTATGGCGAGACCTTGAGCAATGGCCGGAAGCAGAAGTCTTCGTGGAAGCAAGAGCTGGCCTACAGCAATCTCGGCGCAGTCACCTCCTTTGGCTCATGTCAAATCAACGACATGAACATCACAGGATTCGACCAAGCTCGGGGTCCACGACAATACGACCGCGCTTACTCATTTCCGCTCTGGGCAAACCAAACGATGACCATCAGTTCCGCCAAGAACCTGAGCATTGATGCGCAGCTGAATCAGAGCTTGAGTCTCGAGGTAATTGGTCATGCTACATTTCCAACAGGCATAGAGGCGTTCCAGTACGAAGACGAATTCGGGGCTGGTTTCGTGGGCTCGCGACTTGCGACGAGCCGAAGCGGATACGCCGCATTCTCCCAGTCTGGCGACAAGAAACACAGCAGTGGTCATGGGTCAACCCAACAGATCTTCTCGTTCAACGGATTAAGATCTGGCGGCTCACCCCTAGCGGAAGAGTTATACTTTCGAAATGTCTCGGCAGCCAACGACACGATCGTATTCGACCACGAAGTCTTGGGGCATCAGCTGCACAGCCTGAAACTCAGGGAGCCACCTGAAGCCGACGATGAAAACGAATACCAAGGACACTTTGCGCCGGTAAAAGGCAAAACTTGTGTTCTGCCTGACTCGAAGAATTTTGACCAAGACATTTTGGGAGTTTGAACCGGGGGGCTCAGCAGTGGTCACTTTGGTGTGGACGAGGACCAAATGCTAATGCCACAGCACACAAGCAGCAGAGGAGCCCCTGACCCAACGACGACAGCCCACGATTCCCCAAACCTTACCTCACCCGGGTAGTTTGGTGGCATCGGCTGATCCGAGAGACAGGGTCGCTACTTTACTCCAACTGTGGAAAGGCCCGAGCTTCCGTCCTCATCATTTGGGGAAGAGGCATGCAAGCATGAACTCTAACAGCCGGCACACCCACTGACATGCCCTTCGAAAGCTAAAAAGCCACTGTGTGCCCACGCCATTTGCCCTTTCTGGAGATTCCAAGCGCATGTCGTGCCCTTTCGGAGGCAACCCCGACGCTGACACAGACGACCCCCGTCGGAGGCTTCTTCGGGTAAAGACCTGCTGAGAGGTCGAAAAGTAGCCAGCATATCTGTCATCCAGGCTCCTCGGTCCGTTGTGCGCCTCGGCTACGAAGTGCTGGCAGGCATCACGAACTCTATCCGACTTCGCCTCCCCCTTTTTGTCCACATCAAGAGGAGACCCCTGGAGCAGGCCTTGTTTCCCATCCACATGAGCCAGTCATGCGGAATCCCGCGGACGCCCATGATGCCGACAACGAGGATTAGAGTTTTGCACACCCATTAACTCCGACGAGTCATTTCCATTTCGCCATAGGATCACGGCCAACCCTGAGTTGATAAGTGACAGCCCTTCTAGAAGACTGGCGGAAAGGAGGAATAGGCCCGACCAAAGCTTTTCACCCGAAGTCCAATCCCACCATCTAAGATGGGACGGACGATGCTTGCCCAAAGCTACCTGGGACTAACTAGTAGCTGGTCCCCGACAAACTGCTTTTGTCTGCCCTTACGTAAGGCAGTTCATCCTGTGTTTTCCGGCAGCTGTGGACCGTCCCGTGGCCGGTCTTCCGCCTTGCCGCCCCGTCCGCACGGCGCCTTCCGGCCGGCGTGCATTGACCCGTTGGGGGGTGTTGGCCGACCACGCAGGTCGGCGACCTTCACATGCGCAGGCCATCTCTCTGCAAGCCACCAGTCACAGAAACACCCGGGGGGAGAAGAGCCTTCCGCGAAAGGCCCGCTGGACACATGCAGTCCACACCCAATGAGGTGTTTATCAGCCAGTACTATACTCGCAGGCTGCATAACGCGGAACGTGTTGGATGGGAAACATAACATCCGGGGGTAGCTTTAGGGATATCTTCGGTATCTATCCCCCCTCTCGCTGCCTGGAGAATTGGCCTCGCTCTTTGTTAGCAGGCGAGGATCTTCCACAGGGATAATCCATTCGCCCGTCCTAGCAACACCAATCAGGGAAGTGCGGCTTCAGACCGCGCAAAGGCGAGAATTCCAGAAACACATGCCTCGTTCTGGCAGCCCCTGCGAATTGGCTGCAGCGAAGACAAGGGTGCACTTGTGTGTTGGCGGGTGGGATGGCCTGACATGCGGGATGCAAGTGCGAAAGGGGGAGGGCACAGACGACTGGACCCTGGATCATCTGATGACGCCCCCGTCCAGCGGCAAACAGCCCCCTTGCCCCTTCAGAACTTTAATCCAAACTTCCGCGTAGCATTGCCTATCAACTCCATCCGTGTGCGTCCCTGGCGGAACTTAACCATCATGATGTATCGCTTGGCATCTCCCCTGGTAGGCCCGCCACCTCGTTACATACGCACTTCAGGAGTATATCGTCCGAAACGGTGCTGTAACGGGCAACCGTTTGCACGAGGGGATTCGCCTGCAGGATCGAGCATGTATGCATGTATGTACCTGCTGGTACCTCGCCAAGTACCACGGCACACAGAGTGCATCACGCTCGAAGCTTGGCTCGTGCCATGATTCCTCCTGGCCGAGGTTGAAGCAGCCTACTGGCCATGGGTGAGACGGGCAACCATGTTGGCGGAGTCGAGTTCTGCCTCATGGACACGAGACACCTGGACTTGGGGGTATTCGCGGGGATGGACAGCGCGAAAGGAGCACAGGAGGACATTACACGATGTTCATCATCATCGTTCAGTAGAACCTAAGCCTCCCGTACCCAGGCGCCCCGAGCCGCCACTCCTGCCTGCCTTTTAGTCCCCCGTCCCATCCATCCCGCTCCCGACCCTCCTTCGCGCCGGGGGGTATACCCAAAGACTCGACAAAACGACAACAACCTCGACAACCAAAGGGGGGGCGCCCATATCGAGGAATCCTTGCCCCGTCTATCTGTATGTGGACATAATATGCATAAGCCTGGCTCCTGAAAACCCAACCGCCGAGGGGATCCCGCAACTCCGTTTCAAGGTGTAAATCAAAAAAAGGGGGGGAGGGGGGCGAGGAGAAGTGAAGAGATTCTACGCAAGATGGGGGAGAGGATGCTCTGCAGAGCCGGCGCGTCGCCGGATGGTCATGACGTGGCCGCAGCAAGCGCCGCCACAGAGCGTCCAGCCAGCCGTTCGGTGGTGCAAGGCCATGGACTCCTAGTCCGCATCCGCCAGCTGCATGATCAACCTGGCCGCCATGTCAAGGAAGGGGAAGGGGCTCGTGATGTCCTTCTCCTCGAGCAGGCGGCGGTCGGCCGTCTCATAACCGGAGCACTTGAAGTCCACGAGGTAGACGCCGTGCTCCATCTCATAGATCTGAATGCCGAGGTGCAGCGCGACAGCGTCGCCGCCCTTTCGGGCGTCGCCTGGGCTGTCGGGAGCCTGTCCCTCTTCCCGCCAGTGCTTGCGAAGAGCTGTGTCTGATCAGCGGTTTTTTCTCTTTGGGGTGAAATGGGGGGGAAAGGGGCCCTTACTCTTCACCTCCCACCGCACCTTGATGTGCCACGGGTCAGCGGGGAGCTTGTACCGCATGAGCGGGTCGATGCTGCTGCTTGTGCTGCCGGCCTGGGAATGCGCGTAGTCGTCGACGAAGCTGCCCTCGGCGCTGTCGCCTTGGTCGGCGTCGCCCTGCTGCTCGCGCCTGACGCGCTCAAAGTCCTCGTCGGGGAGGTACGTGGCGCCGAGCTTGTGCAAGGCCTTGTGGATGCAGAGCAGGGCCTCCCAGGGGGCATTTCGGGAGCGGATGCCGAATTGCCAGCGGACGGGCTTGCTCTTCTTAGCTGGCGCGCCGGTGACCGGGGTCATGTGTTGGGGCCGTTTGCTGGACTCGTCGAGGCGGACCTGGCTGTTCTTCGAGTGCGGCTTGAGGCGGCGGGCGGTCTCCTCGCGCTCGGCGTCGGTGCGCCCGGGGCCGCCGGGCTCGTCGATGATGATAGTGGGCGGCGGCGGGTCCTCGATGCCGGCCTTCTCGCGCTCGACGTACTCCTTGTGGTAGTTGGGAAGACTGCTTGGGAGGATGCCGACCTTGCTGATGTACGGGCGCGGGGCGCCTGTGGCGGAGTTGCCGGAGCGCGCGGAGGAGGCGCTCGGCAAGGGGCTGCTGGAGCCGTCCTGGTCTACGGCAAGGGACTGCATGGCATCTGCGCGGGGTCAGCGGGTTGCTTGTGTGACGGTGTACGGGGAGGGGGGAGCGTGGTAGCACATACCGGTCACCTGCATGAGCTTGTTCTCACGAACGATCATGTAGGCGTCCTTGATTGCGGAGGGCTCGTCGGCTTCCAGGGCCTCCTCGACATCCTTCTTGCCGTAACCCATGGTTTTACTGATCTTCTCTGTGACCTCGTCGTGAAGCTTCTCCTGGATCTTGGGCGGGGCGTTTGGTGCGATATCGCTCATGTTGATGGCCTTGTTGGGGTCGGTGCCGGTGTTCATGAACTCCTCGACCGGGGGTTGCAGGTAGGTGGGGAGGTCGGTAAGGAACCAAGGATCGTTGCGGATGTCTTCGATGGTGGCGCGCTGGACGGGGTTCACGACGAGCATCTTCTTAATGAGGTTGGCGGCGCCCGAATTGACCCATTGCGGGATGCTGTATGTACCGCGGGCAATCTTGGCGAACAGGCTTGGGATGTGCTCGTCGTCGAAGGGGAGGCGGCCGACAAGGAGGACGTAGAGGATGACGCCGCAGCTCCAGACGTCGACCTCAGGCCCTGCGTAGAGCTTTCCGCCGATGACTTCGGGGGCTGCATAGTTGGGGCTGCCGCATGAGGTCTTGAGGAAGTTGCCGTCAGTCATGATATTGCTGAGACCAAAGTCTGCGATCTTGACATTGAGCTGGTCGTCGAGCAGGAGGTTCTCGGGCTTGAGGTCGCGGTGGACGATCTTGTGACGATGGCAGTACTCGACGGCGCAGAGCATCTGCTGGAAGAAGCGGCGGGCCTCTGCCTCCTTCATGCGGCCGTTCTGGACGATGTAGTCGAAGAGCTCGCCGCCGGCGTACTCGAGGACCATGATGATCTCGTTCTGTGTCTTGATGACGGTGTAGAGCTTGATGATGTGGGGGTGGCGGAGGAGCTGGAGGTACTCGATCTCGCGCTCGACGCGGCCGGCCATGTCGCGGCTGATGAGCTTCTTGCGGGCGATGATCTTGAGGGCGACATGCTGGCCGGTGCCGTTGTGGATGGCGAGCTTGACCTTGCCGAAGGAGCCCTCGCCGAGGGTCTTGAGGACCTTGTAGGCGCCGATGCGCTGCTCCGTCTTGATCCTCTCGCGGGCGCCCGAGATGATGACGGACGGAGGGTTATCGGAGGGAGCCATGGCGGCGGCGCTGTCGATGACGTTCACGGAGGGGACGGCGGGGTTGGTGTTGTCGTCGACGGGGGCGGATGGAGAGGTCGGGCCTCGCCAGGCTTCATGTACGCGGCGGCGGATCTGGGACGGGGAGAGGGATATGGCTATCGACGCAAGGAGTTAGTGATTGCCTCGCATGGATGTGTTGGGAGCAGAGCCATGTCGCAAAGCTCCGGGATAAGGAGATGTGAACTTGGGGAGAACGTACTGAGCTCCTCGTCGTCGAAGCCGCTCGGACGAGCCATGTCGTCGGAGGAAGCGCGCAAAGCGGAGGGCTGGAAGGGGGGGTGGGAGTGGACAAGAGTCACTCAATCCTGTCGGTCGGGCGTTCGGGTCGGGGAGGGTGGGGAGGGCAGGCAGGCCAGGCAGCCCGGGGAGGGGCAGCAAGGCTGGGCGGGAAATGCAGGATGGACGGATCCTTGGTATTTGATTTTCCGTTGCGCTTCGGCGGGCGTTGGTGCGGTGTGCGTCTGTTGTTTCCGGGAATCAATCAAACAAGGTGGGTTTTGGTTGGAGATGTGGGCTGGGATGGCATGACGAGGTTGCCGTCGAGGGCGGGGACAACTGCTTGAGGGAGGTTGTGGTTGTGTTGCTCGAGGGTCCGGTGCTTCAAGTGGTCTAGCGGATCCGGAGGTGGTCCGAGCTCGGGCTCGAGGTCCCGCACGTTTGGAGGGGGTTGGCGGGGTCTTTCAGCGGGCTTGTCGCTGTTGACGGCGCGAGCTTCCGCCAGAGCTCACTGAGGGGCCTTCCACTTATATACCGGGCAGGCTGGTCCAACCTGGAACTGGAACTGTAACGTCGAATTCTGTCCGACCCATTATGGATGGACCTTCGAATTACGAGATGCAGGTATGGACCTAGGCAGGTACACCGAGATGGACGGTTGGACTGCCAGCCTGACTCAGCTGAACGGCGATCACCACCAATGATCTTGGGGCCCATCTACACACACCTGGAGAATCTCGTATGCCGGCATTTCCTTATAMCACAGCACAGCCATTTCCCGCTTGGCTGCGTCCTACTCTTCCCTGCAAAACCCATCGATGGACCACGCAATTGCCATCCCTCTTTCCTCTCAGCTGCGTGGATTCCTTCGCAAGGATTCCTTCCGATGGGCTGGGCTTGCGCCGGCTAATGGCGATATGCAGCCGCGCATCCTTGGTTCCTAAAGGATCCCGGTTGCGTCTATATGATGTTCCAACTCGCGAGAGTTGCGCGCTCAACGCCCAGGACGAAGTCCCAGCAGCGAGTGATCTACGCCTTGAGGATTGCTGACGTGCGGGGAGCGGAGAGAATCTTGGAACCACGGGAGCCATGTTACACGCCGAGTTGCCACACGTGCCGGGAACGATGGATAGCGTCCAATGATGCCAAACATTCAGCGGTATCATACATATTCCTTCGCATGTCTTACACTGATATACAGGTCTTCGGCGGTTCATCTCATGCGGCCTGATCCTTCTCCTCCTCCTTCCTCAACCTTTCCACCAGCTTCTCCCGCAAAAAGGAACTCAGGCCCAGACTGCGTTGTATCATGTCAGCTTCACTTCTCGCCTCTCTCACGCCAGAAACCAACACTCACATTCCCTCATTGGTTAGGATGCGGTACGTCCCGCTCGGCTCGAGGTTGCCAATGATGCTGCCCGCGCCATCCACCTCGACGCTGCCCAGGATGTCCTCCGGCCACGCAATCCGCCCGTAGTCGGGAGGGTTCCGCGAGTCGCTGAGGTGCACGTAGCCTCCGCGTCCCGCACCGCCAGCGCCTCCCTGGCCGCTCGCACCTCCGGCACCGCTGCCGCCGGCACCCCCTCCGCCGCCCTGCTTCTTCGAGGAGCCTCGCCGGCTCTGCTGAGGGAAGAAGCTGCCGCCGGAGCCGAGGTTAGCGCCGCCCGGACCGGCGAAGGCTTGGGCCTGGGCTCTCAGGTCCTTGTCCTGGGAGGCGTGCTCGACGAGGACCTCGTTGAGGATGTTTAGGAAGGCGTGGTTCTCAGTGAAGGACTGCGGCGTCGGGGGGTCTCTCGTGGAGAAGCCGATGGCCAGGCGCTGGTTGGGGGGCTCGGCGTCGAGGTAAGTGAGGAGGAAGGAGGCCCGCGAGGCATCGGAGGGGAAAACTTTCTGCGGGAGGTCAGTGTTGATGTTCAAGCTTTAGAGACCGCAGCTTGGAAAGATGAAGATGCCTCCTTACGATGTGGGGATTGGAGGACAAAGTCGAGACTGTCCGGACAAGGCCAATGTCTCTCCTCAGTCGCGGAGCTAGCCGGGTCACTGCAGACAAGAGCATGTTGGCTGTCGAGGGTGCTGCGGCGTCAATGGAGGAGGAAGAGATGCTGGAGAAAAGTGACGGCATCGAGAGCTCCAATTGAGAGAGCACCCACCTACATATCGCTGTTTTTGAAACTGCTTCTCTCTGTGCCCTGTGAATCGCCCAGTTGCATGATGCTTAGCTAAAGCGGCAGTTTTACTGCGGGGTCGCGGGGCTCCCAAAAGCTGTACAGTGGACGACTCAAGACGCGTCTCGTCGAACCTTGGACGCGTCTCAATTAAACCACCACCAGCACCACGACAACCACCACCACACGACCTAAGCAACAAAACCGCAACAGCGCAACTTCACGGCCCCAGGCAACGCACGATCTAGCGAGCATATACAACATCCGCTACGACCATACTTTCTCTCAGACCGCCCGCCCATCATGGCCGAACCGCCAACGATATCGCCGAAGAAAAAGAAGACCAATCTCGCACACATCTTCAATGGCGCCAGGACGCCCGGCCCCCCATCTTCGGCCATACCCTCCTCGTCCCCGGCGTTTGCAACACCGGTACATCCTCTCAAGCCGTTTTCAGTAACAGCGCCCACGAAGCACGCCATCCTCCCCATCATCCTTCCTCCAGCGACGCTACGACCCCTCGCCTTCCGAACTTTCACCAAAAAGCACAGCCTGACACTCACCTCCTCGGCACTTCAAGAACTCGCCACCTTCATTGGCAGGCACTGCGGCTCAGGATGGCGCGAGGAGGGGTTGGCCGAGAAGGTCCTTGAGGAGGTGGCCCGCTCGTGGAAAGCCCGGAATGGCGGGGTTATGGTCGATGGCTCCAGCAGCGAGCTGAAAGACATCCTAAAAAATCTCGAAGGGAACATGAGCGGAGGAAAGATTGCCCCCGGCGGCAGAGGTCTGGCCCGACAGGGCAGCACCTTGACTCTCGAAGCGGAAAAGGAGACCGACCTGTCCAATACCAGATTAGGCCTGAGGCCAAACCTCGCTCTCACGAGAGAGGACAGCCAGCAGAGCTTTGGAATGTCGACTCTGGAAGTCGAAGAAGGAGACGATGACGAAGGCATACGGGATGCTCGGAGGTGGCTCAAGGTGGTCGGCGCATATGACCAGCCACGGATGTGCTATAACGTGGCAAAGAAGCACTTTGAGAGGTATGATTTGACACTCCCTGGCCTAGAGTACAGCCCGAAATGTTAATAAGCCCACAGAGAGACAACCAAGCCCTCCCTTCTTCCTCCAGCGTCACACAAGACGGCTTTGTTCCGAAACCGCTTCAATGTCGTCCACCAGCGCCTCCTCCGCAACGAGGCCTTCCAAACCTCAGCCGTTGCCAGCACAAAAGCGCCGACATTGCGAAGGTCGTCATCAAGCCAGCAAAGTCACAAAATCACACCAATAGCCAACCTGCTGGGTCGCCATGGCAGCCACCACATGCTTCTTGGCATGCTCGTCGTCCTGCCAGCAGGAGGACTCGCCATCAGCGACCTGACCGGCACAATCGCCTTGGATCTTTCGCAGACAGTCTCTATCCCCGAGGACTCGGCTTGGTTCTCCCCAGGCATGCTGGTCCTTGTGGATGGCGTTTACGAAGAAGAAGAGGAGTCAGTTGGCAAGGGCTTAAGCGGGAGCAGCGGCGTCGGCGGTACTCTAGGTGGCCGATTTCAGGGATTCTTCATCGGCCAGCCCCCTTGCGAGAAACGGAGCGCAACCCTCGGCATCAGCGGGCCCGATGGAGGTCAAGACCACACCATAGGAGGTGGCTTCGGCTGGATCGACTTCCTCGGCATCGGCAGCGAGCGAGCTGTAGGCCCGCGCATGCGAAGACTGGAGCAGAACCTCCTCCCCCGACGGTCGGAAGACGACACCCCTGGCCGCGGCCGGATGATCATCCTCGGCGAAGTCAACCTCGACCAGCCACGGAGCCTTCAGGCCATGCGCAAGATTTTCTCACAGTACGCCGCTGAGCCCGAAGGCCAGAGCCCCATGACCTTCGTCATCACGGGCAACTTCACACAGCATGCTGTCCTCGCCCGCGGCGGCAGCGGCGGTAGCATTGAGTACAAGGAGGTCTTCGACGCCCTGGCCGGCACCCTCGCCGACTTCCCCACGCTCCTCTCTTCCGCCACATTCATCTTCGTCCCCGGCGACAACGACGCCTGGGTCTCCTCCTTCGGCTCCGGCGCCGCAGTGCCCCTACCTCGCAAAGCCGCCCCAGATGTCTTCACCTCCCGCATCCGCCGCGTCTTCGCCGCCGCAAACGCCGAAAACCGAGACCCTGGGTCAAAATCTGCAGAGGGCGAGGCCATCTGGACCACAAACCCCAGCCGCGTCACCCTCTTCGGCCCAAACCACGAAGTCGTCCTCTTCCGCGACGACGTCGCCGCTCGCCTCCGCCGGACCGCTGTCCGCCTCAAATCCTCAACACAAACGGGCACCGAAGACCAGGGGGACCTGCCCCCACCGGGCGAAGACGACGTCCTCATGTCCGGCGCCGTGGGCGGCGACGCCTCCTCCGCAGACAGGGACATCATGGACCTCGATGCCGAAAAGTCGTCTGACCCAGAGGTGCCGCAGGACATCCACACGGCGCGAAAGCTCGTCAAGACCCTCCTCGATCAGGGGTACCTCGCGCCGTTCCGCCACGCCGTCCGCCCGGTGCACTGGGACTACGCCTCGGCCCTGTACCTCTACCCGCTGCCCACGTCGCTCGTGCTCGTCGACACCTCCGCGCCGCCGTTCTGCGTTACGTACGAGGGCTGCCATGTCATGAACCCCGGCAGCCTGCTAGTCCCCGGTCGCACGAGGGTGGGCCGCTGGATCGAGTACGAGGTTGGAAAGATTGGCAGGATGAAGGAGGTCACATTCTAAGTCGGGGCTGCATCACTTGCATAGGGTGGGTGGTAGGATATGACCACCAAAGTCCAAGGATGGTACGGAGGTGAATCTGGTAATGACTTGGCCTCAACGGCAAATGATCCATTATGACCAACCACGGCCTCTCCCCAACGTGAATCTAAGAGGATGAATGCATGCAGCATCGCAATAATGATTTCAATACCAATGCTATGCTCCACTCTCGCACCCATCAGCGAGACTTCAGGCCCATGCGTTATATCCAGAAGCGACTGTACTCCAATGCCATGTTTCTCGGACCATTCGACGTGTACCTGGTCTACCTGTGGCACATCAAGGAAACGGGGTATAATGTAAAGGGCAACAACTCAATACCACTTCATCGCAACAGGAGGGAGTCTTTGTCCAGCGTGCCGAACAGGCCCTCGACCTCCTTCTGCACCACTTCTAGCTCGTGTGCCACCTGCGACGTCACAAGGGTGTACGCGTACAGGAGCGCGTAGTCCCTCTCTTCCACGGGGACGTGTTCTCGCAGGGACAGCGGGGGCATCTTCTGTTTCGCCTTGCCGTTGGCTTTGGCCTTGCCGGTGTCTGCGTCATTCTCCTCTTGTTCGTGTGTTTCACTGTCTCGGTCTGCCTCGAGGATCCCGGGCAGTGAAGGCTGATGTTCGGCGCGGAATTGGTGGATCTTGCCCAGCAGTCGGTCTTTCACGCCAGCGACTGACGGGATGGCATCAGTGAGGGGATACTCCAGCATGAAGGAGCTGGCAAGGACCTCGAAGATGTGGCAGATGCGGTCACACAGCTGAGCGCGTTCTGGTGCCGTGTGTCTTAGTAGGGCGCGCTCTCCTGGTGATAGGTTGCCTCGCTTAGAGGTGACGAGACGCATAGCGTGGAAGCCGTCAAGAATGTTCTGTGTTGCCGCCATGATTCGGGCATATGAAGCGTCTGGGAAGGGTCCGCGAAGCTCAAATTCGGACTTGGCCGAGGCGCGGAGGCTGTCAAGCTTCGATGCTAAAGAGAATGCTCATCAGCGGCGGGTCATGACTACGACGGGAAAAAACGCTTACCATAGCGCTGGATGGCCTTCTCCTCCCCTGACTTCATGTAGGACTGAGTGCTATCGCTTCTAAGCAGGATAGCAAGCGGTCCTCTCTTCCAGATCAGGCCGAGTTGCAGGTAGAGCACCGTAAGCCCTTCCTTGAACTTCTTCCGACCGGAGATGGGCCAGATGGCCCGGCAGACGATGATGCCCCAGAGGATGCCAAGGTTGACGGAGACAAGGCGATGATAGACAATCTCTCCCATCAGCGGGTTGGTACCACCTTCGTCGTCATCGTCGTCGTCAACGCGCTGCGACAAAGAATAGCCATACAGAACCGTGACGTTCCAGGCCAGCAGCGTGGTGCGACCCAGAGGGGGGTTCGCCAAAATGAGCATGGTGTAGTAGCTGCCGAAACTAACAAGCCAGCCAAAGAAAGCCAGGGCCACAGCATTACCTGCACTGATGGCCCAGAATATCAAGGCGAAGACGCCGCCGAACAGCGTCCCCAGCGAGCGCGCCGTGCCTGTAGTATTAGCGGCTCCAACTGTCATGCTCGTGACAATCATGTACGACAGCAAACCCCATTCGCCTCTCCAGTGCTGATAAGTCGGCCTGGTGGCGGGGAGGAAAGCCATCATCGCCCAGAGCATGGCGCCCAAGCCAACTTTTATCCCAAAGCGAACTGGGCAAGATGTTAGTCCATCAAACACGAAGAAGATCCTGCAGCGAGGACTCACTGTCGTCCCGGGCAAGGAAGCGCATGAATTTCAAGCATCGCTGGGAGATTTCCCGCATGATGATACTTGCATTGGGGGCAGCATCCCAGTTGAAGGTGTCCCTCCGGTGGGTCAGCTCGGCCGGGATGCCCGAAGGCAGACCTGTCTTTCGGACAGTCGTAACATTCGGTTCGGCGGGCTGAAGAAGGGCCTCCTGGTCAGGGTCTTCGGGGTCTGGCTTGACCTCTGGCTTTCGGAAATATGTCCAAAACTTGGCCCAATTCCATGTATGCCCGCTTGTTGCGCGGGCATACCTGAGATCCTCCAAGACAGTGAGGTAAGCATCAATGTCCTCAGCTACATTCTGTAGGCTGAAACTGAAGTGGCCGCACGCCGCCGCCACCTCCTCGATATCAGCTTGAATCTGCTCAGAGCGCGATCTGCCAAGTTCTACAGACTTGTAGAGCTCCTGGAGCGCGCTACTCCTGTGCTCGTTGTAGATGCTGAGCGCATCCTTAAGGCTCTGTCTGAAGTTGTTGTTGATGGAAATGTCGTACTTGGGGGCACCACCAAAAGCAGGTTCCCTCAGAATCTCGGACAACGTAAAAGCCAGAGACTTCATGGAAGGTCCCAGAAGAGTCATGAAATGCTCGAAGATATCGGACGGAGTGCGGAATGGTCCGGGTGCCGATGTGACCTCTTCCAACGGCTCGCCAAGTGTATCGCGATCATTGTCCGGAACTTCATACTCCTCCGAAATGGCATCTAGCGAGCCAAAACCGTCGCGAGCGATCTTGAGGTTGTTCGACATGGTTCGCGTCAGAGTCGGCGAGTAGATATTGGTGCCAGGCGATAGGTGTCCAGACGCCATATCTTTCGGGATCTCCTTCAAGAGAGCAAATTGCGTCTCCGCAGCACTCTTGAGACCACCCATAGCTTGGACCAGGACTTCGATGGTCCGGACAACCTCCCGGTCCATGCGATAGATTGTTTCGCGACCAACGATGTAATGCTCAATCTTGGCATCTTTTAGGTTCGTGGAAATCTTGCCCCAGGCCGCCTTGAACTGTTTCTTGCTCTGGCCATATTCCTTGGAATGCATCTCCTCCTCGGAGCCGTTTAGGAAACTCCGGGTGATCATGGCAAGCATGTCTCCGAGCGCTAGAGTGGCTGCGCCCATTGAGCCATGAAGGGCGGCGCGCGCGGATGTACGCCAGAAGATGAGGTTGCAGAGGAAGGTAATGGTGACTCCCATGACGAGGATCTTGAATATTTGAACGACCTTGATGGAGGAAAGGTAGCCATCCTGGACGGCTTCCTCTTTGGTGACAACGGTGATGATGTTGATCGAGGCCAGAGTGCAAGCAACGTTGACGAGAGGGTTGTTCATCTTGGTCTTCACCCATCCCAGGAAACCGAGACCGAAACCAATGCAGACGAAGAGAACCATGACGTGTGCGACAGGGCGAAAGCCTACTTCGGTGCCAAGCAGCGAGAGACCCATGGCGAGGAAGGAGATGACCTGGGCATAGAAGATGGCGCATATGGCCATCAGGACAGCCTGGACCATGGAGCCCCATGTCCGATGGGCATGGAAGTAGACGGTGATGGTCGCAACGACATGTTTTCCGTCAGGTTTCCCGAGAAAATCGGATATCGGCGACAAGTATGTTGCAAGGCTCCCGAGCAAGTATGCGAGAGTGCACTTCAAGACTCCCTTTCCGCCAGGGGAGTTTAGGAAGGCCCAGACACGATCGAGGTACGCCCGGACTTGCTCCTTGAGAATGCTGAGCCACTCTCCCGTGGTTTCTGCATGCGAGAGGGACGGGGAAGTGTCGACATCATCGCTCCTATTGCCGTCGAAACTCGATCGCAGGGTAAAGTTGCGGTGGCTGTGTTCGCCAGTTGTTGGAATTACGACGGTGCCATTCCTGAGTTTCTATGTTTGGGACATCAGGCGTCAGTCAAATGCAGGCGATGATACGGGGTCGCAACAGGCATACGCCTCTCTTGGACGGCCGGCGCGGAGGCCAGTGATTATTAGACGAGGAGCTCATGACAGTGACGGTCAAGAGGGAGGGCGGCGCATTCTCTGGCGGATCCTCAAGCTGGAGCTGGAAGAACGGCGACAGTGACGGGATCCGGGGGTCAACCGGCGCAATACCCGGCTGTCGTTTGCGATGGAGCTTTTCAAAGGTCGAGCGAGGCCTAGAATGGTTGTGAATAAGGAGAGATCGCGGTCGAGTCGGTCAAGAGACGAGGCGCAAACAATGGAAGCCAAGGAAGAAAGATCAACGGGCGCCCGAGTCGTGCGGTGGCAGGGACGGCAAGGGAAGATGTGGGGACCTCCTTCCCAGCGGTTGGGTCGGCAAGTCGGGTCGTGGTTGGTGCGGTCGACCTAACGGCACGGAGATGCACGACTGGAGTTCATAGGTCCACTGGAGCTGATCCCTGTCCCGCCGGGCGGGTTGCTCCTACCTGCATCGGGGGTGGTACCTGCCCAGTGGTGATGCCGCCAAACGTCCGGAGCTTGCCCCGCTCCACCTCGATCATCCCGCATCCACGTCTTCAGCCATCCGATGGTCACCAACTCCAACTGATATCCCCGTCCATTCGGTTTGATTGCGCCTCACAGGACCTCCCCAAAGCAACCAACACCCGTCCGGGCCTGCATTGGAACCTCAGGCGCCTGTTACCCTCCAACAGCTGCTGTACAACATCACCTCCCCCGCACTACCACCTGGATGCGCAGGTTTCTCTCCACCATGGCTTCCTCCTACACCCCGCGGCGTTTTGCGCCCCTCAAGCCAGGCGCTTCATCAGATGCCCCAAAGCTGCGCGGTGTCGTCTTCGATGTAGACGGTACTCTCTGGTATGTTTCGCTCTCACCGAGTACACTCCTCCCGTGCCCCCCCTGTCCCGCGGACCGCCGCATTTCACTCCCATCACCTATAAGTCACCAGCCACACACACCCCTGCCAAGTCCAGCCTCTCTAACACATCCCCAGCGAACCCCAAACCTACATGTTCGGCCAGATGCGCGCTGCCCTGCAGATCGACAAATCCATCGACATCCTCGACCATGTCTACGGCCTCCCCACGCCCGAGGCCCAGGAGACCGCCCTCGAGGCTATCCGCGCCATCGAGCGCGAGGCCATGAAGTCCCAGGTCGCCCAGCCCGGCCTCGAGGACCTCATGCGCTATCTCGACGGCCGCGGTGTGAAGAAGGGAATCTGCACGCGGAACTTCGACGCCCCCGTCGCCCACCTCCTCGCCAAGTTTCTCTCCGGCTCCGTCTTCGCGCCCATCGTCACCCGGGACTTCCGCCCGCCGAAGCCGGACCCCGCCGGCATTCTTCACATCGCCAAGAGCTGGGGTTTGCTCCAGCATGGCGATGCTGACGTCGTCGCTGACGCCAGCGGCCTGATCATGGTGGGCGACTCCATCGATGACATGACTGCCGGACGAAGGGCGGGTGCTGCCACCGTGTTGCTGGTGAATGACGTGAATGTCCACTTGGCAGACCACGAGCACACTGATCTTGTCATCCGTCGACTGGACGACCTTGTCCCCATCTTAGAGGAGGGCTTCAAGAGCCGGGATGAGGTTGTGGAGTAAGACGGCGGTCAACTCGACCTGGGTTTGTAGATACGGGCAGCGATACCAATGGCATAGAGCATAGACATGTTTATGGGCGAGAGGTAAATCCCACTAATGTGTCAAGTCACCAACAAAAAACTCAGCATAAGCAGGACCCAGCAACTGTTTCCGTCTATCAGGTAGTAGGGATGTTCCGCCGATATGACCAGCTTTCAACGCGAAAATGATCGCTAGATACATGATCTTTGAACTCCTATTTGGTTCTTTGAGACTTTCCAGCGTGTCGACAGTCGGGGATATAGGTGTGATGAGGGAGGAGGAGGACCGAGTCCTCGCTTTGGCGCCGTCAGAAGCTCAGCGGATGTAATAGAACGACGGGCAAGTCCAGACAAGGTCATCGCCATGTGCGAACGCACCTCTTGCAAAAGAAGCCAAATGCTCCGGAAGCGCCTTCAAGCCTCGCATGTGCCCCTTGCCTCGCCAATCAGCTGCCAAGAACGAAGAGCCAACTCACTACCCCCCTATGCCAATGCATTACTTTGGTTGTAGTCTGCCCTCAGAGTCCTGGTTCCATGCCAATATTCACACCTGATCCAAACGCATGCGCTCAGCCCCTAGTGTCATCGTGATACCACTGACCAATGTGCTTGACAGCTCAGTTGGCTCCGTTGTAGCCGTTGTGAGGATCGTTGGCGTATCCCCGGTTCGGCGGGATCCCAAAAGTGGCTTGTCTGCGGCTCTCACCAGGTGTGCCCTTCCGCGGTGGAGGGGGGGGCAGTGGTCCGCCAGGAGGAGCAGGGCGGACGGGCAGACTGAAGGTCCCTGCGCCTGCGCTGTTGGGATAGTCCGCCTGCTGGGAGCCTGACGAATTGGAGGATCCAATGCGGCCCATGCCCGGATGGCCTGAGCCGGTGGAGCGACCAGAGGGCAATCCATTCCTGGTAGGAGATCGGTTTGACTGACCATAGTCATGCCTGGGGGAGATGATGCCCGATCCGACGATGGGGATTTCTCCGGACGTGGGCGTGTCATAGGGCCGATCATCCGTGGTGTTGCTGCTGCTGTGGAAGGTTGGAGAATCGCTCGAGTTGAGAAGCTCGCGAGTGGCGGGAGAGAGCTGAGGCGCCAGGTGAGACTTCCTGTTGTCCCGCTCCATCAATCCCACGGCCCACTCCCTCAGATCGACAGGAGTTCGCTTGGCTGCCTGGACGAAAGAGTCGTGGTCCTATAGAGTGTCAGCGTTCAGTGGCTGAGAGACATGTGAACAAGTCAGAAGTAGCGCCACTTACGAACAGCTCCTGAGGTGTAGGCCTCTCGTCGGGAACCTTGTGCAAGCAATTTTGGATCATGTCGTCGAGGATTGACGGGAAAGCATCGCTCTTGGGCAGCCTGGGGGCAGGTTCGTGGACAATCTGCTGCAGGAGGTCGAGGATACCCGCAGGGGCACCATCATCCTCAGACAACTGCTCACTGTTGCCGAAGGGGAACTTGCCAATAGCCAACTCCATGATGGTGAGGCCGAAACTCCACACATCGGACTTGACGGTATACTTCTCGCCCTGAATACGCTCGGGAGCCATGTAGGTCGAAGTACCCACGAACGTATCAGCAACGGAGTTGATCAGCTCTCCGGAGACACCAAAGTCACACAGCTTGATGGTGCCCCTGGAGTTCACCAGGATGTTGGACGGCTTGATATCTCGGTGCATGATGTGGTGTTTGGTGTAGAGGTATGTCAGGCCGCCCAGGGTGGCCTCGGCAATCTTGCCCAAGACGTCTACTCGAACAGGGCCGAACACGCGCGAGACTCGGTCGAGGGAACTGTTACGAATCGTCTCAGCACTCGCGATGAGGAAGGTGAAAGAGAGGGGGGGCGACATACCCAACGTCCGCGTATTCCATGCACATGATGACATCGTTGTTTTCGTTCATAAAGGCGCCGTAAAAGTTGACGATGTATTCCGACTGGCAGCCATGCATAATCTGGAGCTCTCTGACGATGCGCTTCCGCATCTCTTTTTTAGCTTCAACATGGATCACCTGGAGTCGTGGTGTTAGCTAGATCGTCGTTGAAAAGGGGGGCGGTCAAAGCGGAATTGCCCATCACCTTTCGGGCCATGACAGTGCCGGTCAGGACATGTCTGACTTTGCTGACAGTACCGCCATTGCCGGAGCCGAGCTCTTTAAGGACCTCGAGGTCTTCTTGCTTCAAGTCCAGCTTGTATTCGATACCGATCTCCAGCTGGGCGCTCTGGTCATTCTCGCGGGGGTCGAACTTTAAGCTCGTTTCGGCGGTCGGGGGAGGCTTGGGAGCGGCAGGTGTCAGGGCGAGACCCTTGACGTTCTTGCGCTTCATGGAGCGCGGGGCGAAGGCGTCACTCATGCTGGGCAACGGTGGGACGAGGGGGGCTCGTGGCTGTGAGGGAAATCGCGCGACGGGGGAGATGGGTTCGGACAGCAAGGTCGTTCGACGATGCAACGAGGATGGCGAGAAACCAAAACCTCAGCGGACGACGGTCCGGGTTGCTTCTGGGTTGCAGACGAGCCTGGCGGGCGACTGTCCGGCGGCGACTCGTATTATGAAGTTGAGCGTGCAGGGGAGACGCAGCTGGCGACTCGGGTTCCACGTCGTTCGGGCTCGGGTTCGAGCGAGGTTCAGACAGGAATCGTGGCGATGGTCCAGGTCCTACAAAGGCCGGGCGTGGAGGTGATGTGCCGAAGAAGGCTGTCGGACAAGACTTGCTGCAAGGTGATGTCCAGGGGGAAAAAATGCAGGGCAGGCAGGACGTGAGGAGTACCAAATTGAACGGCTTTCAAGGCTCCTGGTCCCTTCCGGGATGTGTGAAGGTGGGGGTTATCGGGCGGCAACAAGATCGATAGTGCCGTGCCGACGGAGAGTCCAGGCGCTGGGTATTGAGAGACTGGAGCGCCAGGGCCGATCAGTCGTGCTTTCGCTCGTCGGGGGAAATGTAACGGGAACGCTGCGCTTTATGCTGGATCGTATGTTTGAAGAGGAGGAGATGACGAATCGAGAGGATGCACCCAAGACATGGGCTCTGCGGTGAAGTCTGAAGTGATGGAAGGACGCGGAGTGGAGGAGGGGAAAGTCGACGGGTGCCTTTCTGACACTCCAAGTGGAGGCGGCCACCAACGGGTTGGAAGACGTCTAGGGGGGTCTTTTTGGGGTGCTCCAATCACGTCCCACGGTGTGGCTGCTCATTTGCAGCGGCGCATCAAATGGCTGCCCAAGATGCGCTGAAAGTCGCTGTAAGGAGGGGTGCAAATCGAACCACAGAACAAACGCCACAACGTTGGTCACTGTCTGCCAGTGGACGACGGTCTGCCTGAAAGGTACCGTACCTACAGAGAAACTCGAGATGTGACTCGTCTCGTCGCATCACATCGAGAGGATGGCCTCTGATCCCATCTGCTCGCCAGGATATTTCGTGGGAGCTTCTAACCCCCAAAAGCCCTGGAAAACCGAGTTGCAGATAGAGCACCCCTTGGTGTCCAGGAGTCTCACCATGAGCAAATCCCGTTCGTGGTTCGTTGTCCCGTGCGCTCCCATTCCCCCAATGTCCATCAGGACCATCTTCATCCCCCTGAGCCGTGTCCAATGGCCAAACAGACTTGTGTCTCAAGTCACGCTCACAGCTTCCATTGGTCCCGCGCAGGGTCATCCAAGGAGTCTCGATTCACCACACAGAGCTTCTCGTCGTCCATGGCCCCAGGTTCAGGGATACCCTATAGATAGAAGCTGCAGGCCTACCAAGCCCAGCGCTTGTCGCGCGACCACCCAGTAGCTCGCGGGCTTCCATCCAGAGTCGTCCTGGTGCTGGGGTCAATGCGGGCCATGCATGGATGGAGTTGAGGCGATATCTTCAACTGGGAGGTCGTCACTGTAGATGTACCGAGAAATGACTCTGATAACTTGCCCGGATGGAAAGGGACCCTGGGCTCACTTGCAGCTTCCAGAGTTGCTCTTCCGATGACTAAGCACCTGCTTCGATAAGATATCGGCAGATTACCGGCGAATTATACCATCGGCCGTCCAGCACAAGGCTGCAGGGCAGGCCGGGCCAAGCCCATCACTGCATCGCGCGCCGTGGTTAAGCTCGTCCAAAAAAGTCCCAACCCCAACAGCATTTGCACCTTCCTTTGACAACAAACCCGATTGCGGGACGCCTATCGCCCGTCTCTTCGCAGCGCCAACCTGGGCCACCGAATTTTCCYCCCYCCMCCTCTTTCTCCCGCCGCTCACGACACGCAATTTCCCACAGCCACTTAAATCTCCGTCTCGAACAGGCTTGCTGCCTGCTTTGCCATCCCATTCGAAGACCGTCCAGTCGCAAACATGAGCTCCTCCATCAGGGACATGGTCCTCAACGAGGCCGACCTCGACGACGAGGAGGATGATGAGTCTTACGATGAAGAGGGCGGCGCCACTCGCGAGCCGCGCAACGCTCGCCTCGAAGATTCCTCCGAAGAGGAAGACGACGACGATGATGAAGAAGAAGCCGCCAAGGCAAGTTTCGCGCTGACTTCCTGCCTCGCCATGTGCGCTGACGTGTTCCCCAGATCCGCGAGGGCTTTATTGTCGACGAGGATGAAGACGAGGAAGAAGGCGATGACTCCGATGCCCAGCGCGTCGTCAAACGCAAGAGAGAACATCGCGACCGAGAAGAGGAAGAACAACTGGACGAGGATGACCTGGAGCTCATTGGAGAGAGAGAGCCCCGGGCTCCTGTTGAGGTATGTCCATTGCCTGGCCCGGCCATCTCTCGCGCCCCCTGCTGACATGCGGCCACCATCAGTCCAAGTTCAAGCGGCTCAAGCGCGGCCATCGAGAAGACAGCGAAAGGCCCGCCGCGCGCGGTGGCCTTGAAGATATATTCAACGATGACGAGGATGAGGCGGAGCGATCCTACAGTCGACCGGGCTATCGGCCGCGAGAAGACGAGTTCGAGGACTTCATCGAAGATGATTTCCCCGAGGATGACGAGGAGCGCATGCAACGCCTCGAGGACGCCGAGGTTGCTCGTCCCCGTGACAAGGCCATGACGAGCATCGTCGACACCTCCGGCCTCGATCAGGATGCTTTGGACGACTTCCAGGCCATCTTCGGCAACGGAGAAGACTATGACTGGGCTCTGCAGAAGGAGCAAGACAGAGAGGAGCAAGAACGCGAAGAACAGACTATTGAACTCAAGGACGTCTTCGAGCCCTCGCAATTAACGGAGAAGCTTCTCACCGATGAGGACAACGAGATTCGCTTCACGGACGAACCCGAGCGCTTCCAGCTGGATCGTAAGCCCTTCAAGCAGCTTCAGCTGAGCGCCGATCAGTTCAAGGAGGAGGCCCGCTGGATCACAAACCTCATCTGGCCCAAGAAGGGCTTGCCCATGGATTTGCACGGTCCGTTTACCAAGGCCGTCGGCAAAGTCCTTGAATTCTTCGTGGTCGACGAGGTCGAGGTTCCCTACATCTTCCAGCATCGCAAGGACTATCTCATCCACACAAAGAAAGTCCGCAACCCGGCTCATCGAGATGACCCCGACGCGCCAGAGTTTGTCATCAGCGCCGAGAAACTCCTTACGCAGGACGATCTCTGGCGCATCCTCGAACTGGACATCAAGTTCCGCTCACTTATGGACAAGCGAAACGCCCTGGAGAGGACTTTCGAGGGTCTCAAGGCCGACCTCGGCGTGCAGGATGAAATCCTCGAGGACATGATCCCCCAGGCAGCCAGCATGGAGGAGCTTCAAGACCTCCAAGACTATCTTCACTTCCAGTACGCGGCTCAGCTCAAGGATCTCGCATCGATGAATGGCAACGCCAAAAACACCAAGCGGCCAGGATCCAAGGCTGCCTTGTACGACAGAGTCCGCAAGAGCAAAGCCTATGGCTTCGTGCGTGCGTACGGCATCAGCCCTGACCGCCTCGCCCAGAATGCACTGCGTGAGGGCAACAAGGTCTGGGCCGATGACGACAACCAGCTGCCTGATGATCTTGCCGACGCTCTGGTCGATGATTCTTTCCCCAGTGGCGACGCGGTGCTGAAGGTGGCCCGCCAGATGTATGCGGAGGAGCTTTTTGTGAGCCCACGCATGAGGAGACATTTCAGGGCGAATTTCTACGAAATGGGCGACATCAGCTGTCATCGTACGGAGAAGGGTCTGCGAAAGATCGACGAGTCACACCCCTTTTACGAAGTGAAGTACCTCAAGCATCAGTCCTTCGGCGATCTGGCCAGACAGCCCCAGCTCTTCCTAAAGATGATGAAGGCAGAAGAGGAGGGACTGATCGAGGTCAGCGTCGCCATGGAGAACGACGACGGTTTCAAGCGCCAGCTCCGACAGGAGTTTATCTCCGACAACTACAGTGAACGGGCCGATCGCTGGAACGAGGAGCGCCAGCGGGTCCTCGATGCAGCTGTGCCTCGCCTGCTGAAGCACGTCGCCAAGGGTGTCAAGGAGACGGTGCGAACTGCTTGCCAGGAGGAAGTTCTCGTGACATGTCGCGAGGAGTACTTCAATAGGATCGATCAGGCCCCCTACAAGCCCAAGGGCATGATCTTGGGCACCACGCCACGAGTGCTCACCATCTCCAATGGCGGCGAAGATCCCGGTCGCGTCCCTCTTTGTTGGGCCTGGGTTGACGAGGACGGCCGATTCAGTGACCACGGCAAATTCGACAACTTCATGCGCAATGAGACGTCGCGCAAGGAATTCTGCGACCTTGTCCAGCAGAAGGCACCGGATGTCATCGGCGTCAGCGGCTGGTCAGCAGACACCCAGCGATTTGTGCGCGAGCTTGAGAGCCTCATCAGCGAAAGGGGCCTCATGGGTGCGCCCTTCGACGATCCGGAAACAGGCGAATACAGGATTGAGCCTCTCGAAGTCATCATCGTCAATGACGAAGTTGCTCGTCTCTACAAGGACAGCCCGCGCGGAGTCAGCGAGCACCCCAGCCTCATCTCGCTGACGCGCTACTGTATTGCTTTGGCCCGCTACATGCAAAATCCGCTCAAGGAGTACGCTGCCCTGGGTAAAGACGTCACGACGTTGTCGTTCCACCCCTGCCAGCAGCTTTTGCCCCAAGACAAGCTCATGCGGCATCTCGAGTCTGCGATGGTCGATATGGTCAACCTCTGCGGTGTGAACATCAACGAAGCGGTCGGGGATCCCTACACGGCCAATCTCTTGCCGTTCGTGGCAGGCCTGGGTCCTCGCAAGGCCACCAGCGTGCTCAAGGCCATCAATGCCAACGGTGGCTCGGTCAATGCCCGAGATGAGCTGGTTGGTGACCCGGACAGCAACAAGCTTCCCGTCGTAGGCCCACGTGTCTTCAACAACTGCGCCAGTTTCCTCTTCATCGAGTATGAGCCCACAAATCAAAACTCGGAACCTCTTGACAACACTCGTGTCCATCCTGAGGACTACGAGCTGGGCCGCAAGATGGCGGCCGACGCGCTCGAGCTTGACGAGGAAGATGTCAGTGGTGAGATGCTGGAGGGCGGTCCCGGAGCTGTTGTGCGAAAGCTGTTTAAGGAAGATCAACAGGAAAGGGTTAATGAACTTATCCTGGAAGAATACGCCCAGCAGCTGGAGGACCGCTACAGCCAGAAGAAGCGTGCGACCCTGGAGACCATCCGTGCCGAGCTCCAAACGCCGTACGAAGAGCTGCGCAAGAACTTCCTCAAGCTTGCGGATGACCAGGTGTTCACCATGTTCACCGGCGAGACCAAGGAATCTCTCGCGGAGAACATGATCATCCCGGTCAACGTCCGCGTCGTTAAGGATGACTTTGCCATCGTCAAGCTTGACTGTGGCATCGAAGGCAGGATCGAAGCTACGGATGGCCCTGACGGCGATGGCATCAGGGGCCGTATCTCTACAGGCCAGATTGTGCAAGCCAAGATCCTCTCCGTCGAGACCAAGAACTTCTTGGCCAAGCTATCCATCCGGGACCGGGACGTCAGGAATCCGTACCGGAGGCGCATTTACCATCCCCACGGCCAGTGGGACGAGAGGCTCGAGGCACAGGACAGGGAAGAGCTCCGCGAAAAGGACAAGACCACAGGGCGCACGCAGCGTGTCATCAATCACATGCTCTTCAAGCCGTACAACGGTGTCGAAGCAGAGCAGTGGCTGGGCAGCCAGCCGAACGGCGAGATCGTCGTCCGCCCCTCGTCCCTAGGAAACGACCATCTGGCTATCACCTGGAAGGTCGCCGACGGCGTCTTCCAGCACGTGGACGTCCTCGAGCTGCAGAAGCCGAATGACTTCTCACTCGGCAAGCTCCTTCGCGTCGGCCGTACGACGTATCCTGATCTCGACGAGCTGATCCACACGCACATTGAGGGCATGGCCAAGAAGGTGGACGAGATGATGCAGCACGACAAGTTTGAGAAGCGGTCCAGGGCGGAAGTCGGTACGTTTCCTCACAATCCCTCCTAACCGTACGTATTCGCAGGAAGATGCTGACCCCTTAAACAGAGAAGTGGCTCACGACATACCTCGACGCCAACCCGACCAGTTCCGCGTACGCCTTCTGCATCAACCCCAAGCACCCGGGTTACTTCTGGCTGCTATTCAAGGCCAGCAAGACGTCGAGCATCAACTCGCTGCCTGTCAAGGTCATGCATGAAGGCTACGAACTGCTAAAGAACAAGTATCCCGACATGCGCGGTCTTTGCAACGGGTTCAAGATGATGTACCAGAACCAGCTCCAACAGCAGAAGAAGCAGATGCAGGGAGGTTACCGCTAGACACGGTGACCGAACAACCGCAGTCTGCAGTCTGGTTGGCAGTGGAGAAGCAAGGGAAGAGACATTGCAGAACGTGGATGAACGTCAGCAGGAAACGCATGCGATAGGCATTGTATTATGTATTACTTTTTTTCCTCCTAAAAGGCACTCTATTGCCACGGCTTGGCTGGGGGGGGGGACGAAGCGATTCCATAGAATGGTAGGCAAAGCCAACAGGGCATATCACGAGCATCGTGTCCTTTATCTCGTCGCGTCAGTTGTGTGTGCACTGTCACGGAGCCGTGGCTTCATTTCGAAGCGAAGTGTTTGATTATTACAACGATTAAGAATTCAAAAGACTATGTGTGGTATATGGTGTGTCCTGCCGTAAACGTTTCCTTCGTGAAAATATCAACCATAGGCATGATATGCGAGAGACTCTTGTGGCTGGATACATGCGTGGAAGGCTTTTTACATGGCAAGAAGAGCGGCCGCGGCGGCCAAGACGACGGTGAGGCCGGCGGCGATGCTCGGGTGAGCGGCACCGGCGGTCTCGGGGATGTCGAAGTCGTCGTCGTAGACAGGGCCCTTGGGGGGCTTGGTGTCGGGGACGGGGATGGTGATGTTCTTGCTGATGGGCTTGGACACGGGCGGGATGGGGACGACGGTGGCGGTGTGATAGACGTACTCCGTCGTCGTGGGTACGACGTGGCCCTTGGAGGGAGTGTAGTCACCGTCGTAGTCCTTGTCGCCGTAGTCATCCTCATCCTCGTCGCCCTCGTAGTCGTCCTCGTCATCACCGCCGCCGTAGGGCGAGGTTGGCTTGGGAGGGTTGTCGAGCGTCTTGGTCACGGTCGTGACGAAAGTCTCAGTGGTCTTGCTGCCGTAGGGGCACTCGGACGAGGGCACGCTAGGCGGGCAGGACGTGATTGCGTGGATGTGTTTGAGGGTCTTGGTGCTGATCACGACGGGGCAGACTGTGGTCGTGATCGCGATAACCTCCGTCACAACTTGCCCGATGCGGTCAGGGCAGTCAGGGATGTAAGGCGGGCAGGCCGTGATTGTGGTCACACGTGTGGTATAAATCGTTGACGTAGTGAGCTTGGTGGTCGGACCGTTGTCGCCGGTGGAGGTCGAGGTCGTGGTCGTGGTCGGGGGAGGGACGGTGGTCGAGTTGGAGAAGTGATATCCGGAAGAAGAAGCAGAAGAAGAAGGAGGGAAATAGGTGGGGGTAGGATTGAAGACGGGGTCGGACTCGCTAGCAGTGCTGCTGGCGGAGGAGGAAGCCGACTGGATCGAGGAAGACGCCTGGATGGAAGAGGAGGCTTCGATGGAAGAGGAAACCCACTCGATGGAAGAGGAGGCCTCGACAGCGGAGGAGGAGGAGGCGGGCGCTTCGACAGAGGAGGAGGCCTCGACAGCAGAGGAGGAGGCCTCGACAGCAGAAGAAGAGGCCTCGACAGCAGAGGAAGAGGCCTCAACAGCAGAGGAAGAGGCCTCGACAGCAGAGGAAGAGGTCTCGACAGCAGAGGAAGAGGTCTCGACAGCAGAGGAAGAGGTCTCGACAGCAGAGGAAGAGGTCTCGATGGAAGAAGAGGAGGCCTCGACAGAGGAGGAGGATACCTCGGCGGAGGAGGAGGACTGGGTCGAGGACGAGGCCTCTGTGGAAGAAGAGATTTCGCTCGAGATCGTCGACGACACCACAGGGGGGGGAGTCAGGCCGAAGTGGCGGATGTCCTTGATCTGCCAGTAGGTGTCCGCGAAGGCCTCGGGGTTCTTCGCAACGTAGTTGCTGCAGAACTCCTCGCCGGTCGAGCCACGGCAGCTCTGGCCCCAGATGCCGTCGTTGCCGGCAGCCTTGCCGCAGAAGGTGATGTTGATGACAAGCTTGTGGTTCCTGAAGTGGGAGTTGATGTTGCAGCGGTCGTTGGCGAGGAGCAGGGAGGGGGTGCCCCAGGTGCTGGTGTCGGGCGTCTCGCTGTCGATGTTGGCCGGGCGGTTCTCCCAGGTCCACGAGTAGAACTTGATGGCGGTGTCGGTCCACTCGACGGCGTAGATGCCGCCCTCCTCGAGGCCCCAGGGGTCAGCGTGGCGGGCCTTGCTGGTGCAGCCCTGGTGCTCCCATTGTCCGGCCCAGGTGTCGCAGTTGGCGTGGACGACCTGGGAGGTCTGACCGTCCTCGCTGATCCTGCAGGTGCCATTCAGCGCCTCGTGGTTGGTGTGAACGACGGGCGTGTTAGTCGTCTGGTCGTTCCAGCCCTCGTAGAAGTCGAGCTCTCCCATCTGGGGCCAGGGGTCACCGAACGACCAGCTGGGGGGGTCAGTTAGTATGAGATGATGAAGATTGGGTCCCTTGAGGGGCGCGTCGTCACTTACAAGGCCGGCCAGGAGCCACAGACGGGCTTGGGAAGATGGCTGAAGCGGGCGATCATGAGACCCTGGTTGTAGATGCTCTTGCTCTCGATCCTCACGCTGTCACGGCCAAGGGCACGGCCAATGCCGGGGACGACGCCGGGATCAGCGGCGTTGACGCCAATCCTCATCTCATCGCCGACCTGCTTGATGAGGCCCAACTGATGGGCATCGTGTCGGTTCCTATAGTTAACGTAGCCGCTTGTAGGGTCTACATGGTTGTAGTCGGGGTGGTCGTAGTCGCTCTCGAAGAAGTCCCACTTGTCGAAGAAGTTGGTGTTGTCATAGGTCTCGTCCAAGTAGAACTTGGTGGCGGACACATCGCCGACGAGAGCCAGAGCGGCGGTGCAGAGGGTAAGGAGGGAGGGGGCCATGGTGAGGGACTGGGATAGGGGGATGGGGTTATCAACGAATGACACGAGTGAAGACACTCGGAGAGGTGGTAAACGAATGTGTTGACGAGCGATACGTCACTGGACGAGCAATGGAGCTCAAAGGTTCTACGCTGGAAGGCGAGAGGCTTGACTGACGGGATGGCAGAGCGCGAGAGAAGGAGAGAAGAGAGGCCAGCACTCGCGGCACCCACGCGGGAGACCAGTTGGTTTTGATAGAGGCCGGCCAACACGGCATCGCCAACAGCGGTGTGGCTCAGGGCTCAGAGAGGCACATATCTGGTCCACTGGACAAGCACCGCACCAACAGCGACCGCATTTTACCGACAGGGGACGGGCGTCCGGAGAAAGAGGCCATCACCATCCCCGTCACATTCACGCAGGCAGATGCCAGGTACCTAACGTGGTGTCTGGCAAGGACGGAAGCTCGGTCTGCCCAGATCGGGAAGGGAGGTCAGATGTGGCGGCGGGTGACTCCTCCAGGGGTCCCTCAGAGGGAAAGGCTCGGCCCTATACCAAGAACTGAGTCTATCCGTCCCAACCGACAGTGCCAGGCACGCCCAATCACCATCGTGACAGCTTCTAGCGGGCACCGACTGGCCGGTTGTGGTGTTGTGATAGTTCTCAAAGCGGCTCAGGGGGGTGGGGGGATGGGAAATTGCGAAAAGGGGGAAAGATCTGCACTGATTGGACGTCAGCATCACTCCGCGTCGTTTTCTCCTCGCCGGATGCCGCGCCCGGAGGAGACAAAGCGGACATGGCATGGCTCGGGTGGGGTGACGGAGGGATCTCCTCGGTTTCTCGCTCGCTCACACTTGCAAAAGGGCCTTGGGGATATCAGAAATCAGGGGTCAGCCTCCCAACGTCGGCCTGCAGAGCGCGGCGCGGCGCAGCCCAACCAACTGCGCGCACTCGAGTCGTACTATTGAACTTCATGCAGGTACCGGAACTGCACTGCACTGCGCTCGGCGGGGGCGAGGGCGACGGGGAGGCGCGAATTCCCCCAGAACCAGACTGTTCTCTTCTTCTCATTTCCCGACGGGGCGCAATGAGGCCACTGCAGTTGGTCGTCACCCTTCTTGCAGGGCTTCACGGCCGCCCGGCAATGCAGGCAAGCTTTGGCTAGGCTGTTTGCGTCTCACCGAGTGATGGATATGGGAATGCCAATATAAATGGAGTCTTGGACTTCAAAAGGCCGCCCATGCCGCGCCCCCCTTCCCTCGACCGTTGGCAGGATTCGATCCCAAAAGGCCCAAACAGGCATGTCGTGTGTATGTCCTCGTTGGTCACATTGTACGCAGGTGGCTCGGTTATTCGGACTCCGAATCCTGCGCAGTCGCCGACTGACATGCCAGAATGAGATTCATGTTTTCTTCAATGGGTATCTGTGCATTGCTTCTGGATAACAAGTGTGGCCCGTTCCAAGCGGGTCGGTCCTGGAAATCTGTACCGGGTTGCAAACCGACCGGCCGCACGCACCCGGTCCTCGGCTTGCCAAGGGCAAACTACAGGTCGATAGACCTCAGCTGGGGCTCAGCGCTTGGCTGCCGGAGTCTTGCTTCTTCGTCTGCCCTAAAGGGGACCGTGGGCTGATGACCAGCGTCGCAAGGCATCACCTCCTCCTGAGGTAGCGCCCTGCGCAATTACGGGCGATTCGATATCCTCGCGATGTGCCGGGAGGCGTCGGCGCCTAAATAAAGCCGCCACCATACGCCAGGCCTCTGCGTCGTAGAGTCAGCATTTTGCTCAGATGAATGTCCAGGCTGTAACACTGATGCGTTGGTATGTGATTCAGACAAAGTTGAGAAGATATGGTAACGCGGTTGTCTTCGGGCACTGCGATTTGCAGAGTCTAGAGCAGAACCCCAGACTCCCAAAACGCTTCGCTGGCCCCGCGTGCGTCATCATGCAAATAAATAAAGGAGAGAAAAGAGATGTACTGACCTCGTGAAGAGTCGGCATATGTTCCCGACGCAGGCCGACGTTGAGGTATAGATCCGAGCGGTGCCCCGACCTCAAGACTCGGGCCTGAACCGCCCACGCTGCTCCTTCATGGCCGTCACCTTCCTCCGATCCTCGTCGAACTTCCTCGCGAGAGCAGCCTGCTCGGCCTTGCGCTTCTCGCGGACCTGGAAGCGGTAGAAGTTGTGCAGCTCCTCCTTCTTCTTGGCAGCCTTGTCCAGCATCTTCTGGCGGGCCGCTTCGGCCTCGTTCTTGGTGGCGGGGGTGGAGCGGCCGCCGCGGGTGACGGTGATGAAGCCGTCCTCATCGGGCTCGTTACGCAGCCTCTTGGCCATCTCCGCCGCCTCCTTCTCCTTGCGGTTGTAGACGGTGAAGAAGGCGTGGACTGCCTTTTGTGTGGCCGCCTTGTCGCACCGTGACAGGCGAAGGTGGGACGATATCCAGGGGGCGCCGAGCTCCGGTGTCGTCTCCGGCACGCCGTCGCCCCAAATGGGGTACTTCTTCGACTTGTTCAGCTTCCTGATCGCCTTGAGGGAGACGTCGACGCTCTTCTCGTCGGCCAGGACGACGATGGCGCTGCTGCCGCTCTTGTGTATCCTCCGCGTCCAGATCTCGGGCAGCAACGCCTCCTGCTCTTCTCTTGCCCGCTCCTCAGCTTCCTGTTCGCCTCTCTTCCTCTTCTTCCCGAAGCCCGTGACCTTGACCGAAGATGCCGGGTCGATGTCGAGTTGCCGCCTGCGCTCGTCCTCGAAGGCGATGGTCTCAAACCGGCCGGGGCCCACTAGGGACGCGAACAGGGCACGGAAATGGGATTCGGTGCTGTCGGTTGGCACGTTCTTGAGGAAGAGACTTCGGCCGTCGATATCCGTGGGAATCTTGGGCACATTCCTTCGGACGCGAACCTGGTGGATGGCGGAGATGGGACAGGACGGAAGAGCTGGCATCTGGATGGGGAAGATGAGAAAGTCATCATTCGGGTCTGCCGCCGACGACATGCTTGCAGTTGTCTGTGCGGTATCCTATTGACGATCTGCGATGATATCTAAGGAGAGGGAAGGTCGTTGGAATCTGGTGTTCTGGTCGGTCGGATCGTCCTCGACGATGCGCAGTGAAGCTCGGATGTGCAAAAAAGTTGGAGCTTGGAGAGAAAAAGTTATGGTGGGTCAGGATCCACTAGGCTCCGGTGTGGGCGAATCGGGTGAGACCCTAGCGCACTGGCAGGGGACGTCTGTTGTATGCCGCAGTGGCTTTCACCCCGCCAAAAAAAAAAGGTAGGAGGGGTCCTGACTCCAGTGTCTTATCACGCTCGGTTCGAGACGCTCTGCCAGAAAACAAACTGATTCTCCCTCTGTCGGCACCGCTTCACCGAGACACCCTGACCCAATCCTTAAACTGAACCGAAGAGCATAGCTCAGCCGTCACCATGTCGTCCACCGTGGGAGAGGTCGAGGCACCCCACAAGACCTATGATGTAAGTCGATGAATCTCGCTGTTTTCCATCCAAGTGAGAAACTGACAGAACGACATAGACCATTCTCATCCTGGACTTCGGGTCCCAGTACACCCATCTCATCACCAGACGCCTGCGCGAGGTCCGTTCCGCTCCGTTCCCTGCCAGTGGCATCCACCCAAGACGTGTTCTCGCGACTGACTGATCTGATTACCGCAGTTGAGTGTCTTGGCCGAGCTTCTCCCCTGCACCACAAAGTTGGCAGACCTTGACTTCAAGCCCAAGGGCATCATCCTGAGCGGCGGTTAGTCGAAGCACCTGATACTGCCGGAGATCCGGCCAGCTGAATGTAGTGACAGGCCCGTACTCCGTCTACGAGGAAAATGCTCCCCGTAAGCCTGGCCCCAGCCATGCCCATTGTCACCGTAACGCATCTGCTGACCCCCGTAGACGTCGATCCCGCTTTCTTCGATGAATCGTACGGGGTCCCGATCCTGGGCGTCTGCTACGGCCTTCAGGAGATCGCTTGGAGGCTCTCTCCCGAGAATGTCGTCGCCGGTACCGAGCGTGAGTACGGCCACGCGGACCTAGCTCCCCAGCGCCACGGCGGTCATGTCGACCGCCTCTTTGAGGGCATCGAGGGTAGCATGGTGGTGGTACGTTGCCTACTGCATCCTACTATCGAGGCTTGCTGACGTCGAGAAGTACATGTCCCACGGCGATCGCCTGAGCGAGCTCCCCGAGGGCTTCTGCACCATTGCCACGACCAGCAACTCACCCTACGCCGCCATCGCCCACAAGGAGAAGCCCATCTTCGGAATCCAGGCTCATCCCGAGGTCAGCCATACCCCCAGGGGTATCGAGCTCCTCAAGAACTTTGCTGTCAACATCTGTGGAGGTGGGTTTTACCAGCTCGGGGGCAATTCCTCACTCATTTTTCTGACGGGGATTTATAGCGAGGCAGCACTGGTCCATGGGCAGCTTCTGCGATCAAGAGATTGCTCGCATCCGCGCCCAGGTCGGCCCCACGGCTCAGGTCATCGGTGCGGTCAGCGTAAGTCGTGATCTTCTCCGATAGAAACATGACCTGCTCTAGAATGGCTAACTCGTTCACCCTAGGGTGGAGTCGATTCCACGGTGGCTGCAAAACTGATGACGGAGGCGATTGGAGACCGTTTCCATGCTGTTGTACGTGCCAGCTCCCGATTTGTCTCCAAGTCTATGAGTGCTGACCGGGTCTCTAGCTCGTTGATAACGGCCTCATGCGCCTGGACGAATGCAAGCAGGTGAAGCAGACGCTCGGCGAGCATCTTGGCATCTCTCTCACTGTAGTGGATGCGGGCGAGCGCTTCCTCAAGGCCCTCGCGGGCATTGACGAGCCGGAGCAAAAGAGGAAAATCATTGGGCATCTGTTCATTGAAATCTTCGAGGAAGAGGCCATTGTAGGTTGGCCTTGCACGCAACACCTGAAAATATGCCCCTGACACCTGCATAGCGCATTGAGAAGGAAGCCGAGTCCACGCCCAACGCAGGAAAGGTCCAATTCTTCCTTCAGGGCACTCTCTACCCGGATGTCATTGAAAGTATCTCGTTCAAGGGTGAGCAGCTTACTCATTCCAGATCAACGTTGATACTCGTTACTAATCAGATTCAGGACCATCTGCAACGATCAAGGTGGGCAATCATAACCCCCCCCCCCTTTCCCCCATTTCCCTTCCACCACCACCACCACACACACAGATCATACTGACCTCCAACCAGACGCACCACAATGTCGGCGGTCTTCCCGAACGGTAAGTCTCCTGTTTTTTGCGTAATGATCGGGCTTGGCATTGTGGGTCGATGTGGTTGCAATTCTGACAAACCCTCCAGGATGCGGAACGGTCAAGGCCTGACGCTTATTGAGCCCTTGAGAGAGTATGTTATCCCTTTTCACGTAAAGGTAATCACTAACCGGAGGTTTAGACTCTTCAAAGATGAGGTGAGGGCACTTGGAAGACAACTTTCTGTGCCAGAGCCCCTGGTCATGAGGCACCCATTCCCCGGCCGTACGTGTCACGTTACCCCCCTATTCAGCAAGATGATCGCTAACTCCGGGTGATAGCCGGCATTGGGGTCAGAATTATCGGCGAATGCACGCCGGATAGGGTCAGAATTGCCCGCGAGGCAGACCATGTTCGTGCCCCGCTGTCCGCTCTCGAGTGATTAGGTGCTTACTAGGGTTAGATCTTCATCTCCATGATTCGGGAGGCTGGGCTCTACGACGAGATCAGCCAAGCGTACGCCGGACTCGTCACAAATCAGGCGGTGGGCGTCATGGTAAGTGGCTCTGCTTCTATCATTCTTCTTTATTGGACATTGCTAACTACCAATAGGGTGACAAACGCTACATGGGATACATCGTTGGTTTGTTGCCCCCTTCCCTCCCTGCCCCGTTGCTATCCTGCTAACCCCAAGGACAGTCTGCCGTGCAGTAGTCACCACAGATTTCATGACGGCTGAGGCCTACGATTTCCCCCCTGGTTTCATGAAGAAGGTGGCCCTGAGGATCGTCAACGAGGTTGAGGGCGTCAGCTTGGTATGCCCCCCCCCCCCCCCCTTTCCCGGCGATGATGGCCTGGTGACACTGACATCCGTGAAGGTCACTCTGAACGTGACTTCAAAGCCCCCGGGAACCATCGAGCTGCAGTGATTTCCTTCATAGGAAGAGTCTCTTGATGAAAGATGTTTCGTGGATAGGATGATGAGGAGTTCGTTGGACACAAAATTGGCTTGCCGACAAGATGACGCGGAGTTAGAACAGAGTAGAGGTGCTTAAAACTTTTATTACAGGACTGCCACCGTCTATTCGTCGAGTGATAACTATGACCCGGGAAACTTCGCAGCTTTATCAACTCACTCACTCGGGGTCGTGCACGGACCACCGAGAGCATCAAGGTAGCGGCTCCACACATATAAAGGGCGTTCTTGACTTGCGTCGCTGACTGATGGCACTTGGAACTTTAACTTGCGACAGAATACACACACGTCCGCAAGACATCAGAAGAGGATATCGGTAACAACTCTCTCAGTGCTCAAATTGCTTGATCAATCCTGTCTGCTTTTCCAGATTTGACAAAATGGCCTCCCCTGGCGTCGACCTCTGGGCGCCCCTGACCAGCGACGTCGTGCTCGAGGTCAGGACGAGCAAGATGAAGAAGATGCCCGGCGGCCTGGACATAGAGTCGGGCATAGACAAGGTTATCCAGCCCGGCGCCGTGAACGTGACTCGTCTCGGGCTCGAGGGGGACGAGCATGATCCTACCTTCCACGGCGGCATCGACAAGGCCGTCCACGGGTGTAAGTTGCCCTGTGCCGACATCTCGCCACTCGCCCGACAGAGAATCCCATATGATCCGAGCCCTCTCGACTCACAATTTTTTTGTAGACTGCAGCTCGCACTACCCCGGATGGCGCGCCGAGTACCCCGAGGCCGCGAGCCGCTTCGTCCCGGGCGGCTTCGGCGAGAACCTCGTCATGGAGCGCTTGAACGAGCGCAACGTCTGCATCGGCGACGTCTGGGCCGTCGGAGAGTCAGTCTTGCTGCAGGTCAGCCTGCCGCGGCAACCCTGCTTCAAGCTTAACCACCGCTTCCAGCTCAAGAACTTCGCCCCGCGGACCAAGGACTCCAGCCGCACGGGGTGGTACTACCGCGTCCTGCGGGAGGGGAGGGTCACGGCCGGGGACCCCATCACTCTCATCGAGCGCAAGTGGCCCAAGTGGACGATCGAGAGGGTACAGGAGTACCTCCACCGAAACCAGGAAGACGGCGCTGTGAACGAGGAGCTGGCGGAGATTGAGGCCATGGGCGAGGAGAGCCGTGGCGCCTTCAAGAAGAGAGTCGCCAAGGCAAGGGCAAAGGCAAAGAGGGAGGCCATGGGCGGCAGCGACAAGGGCGAGCACTGGCGCGATTTCAGGATCGTGGAGAAAACGACCGAGACGGACAGGGTGGTGGCTCTCGTGCTCGAGGCCGTCACCCCTGAGCAGGACCCGGAACCCCTGCCCAAGGGCGGCGCTCATGCACGGTTAATGCTGCCAAACGGGCTGCAGCGGACCTATTCGATTGTCTCGGGTGGTCGGAATAGGTTCGAACTCGGGGTTGCGCTGGAGCCTCAGTCGCGGGGGGGTTCTCGGTGGCTTCATGGCGTGAATCCGGGCGAGGATGCGGTGGTCAAGGTCGGGCGGATGACTGCCGACATACCACCGGCCGGCGCGGCGAGCAACCATGTCTTCATCGTGGGAGGCATTGGGATCACCGCCTTCTTGTCACTGATGAAGGCATACGCGGCTATCCATTTTAACGTTGAGCTGCATTATGCTGTCCGCTCGGTCGAGACGGATCTGCCGTTCAGGGGTCGTATCGCGGAGCTCCAAACCGCCACAGAATGGGGTGTTGCTATACATCTGTACGATGCTTCCAAAGGCGAGAGGATGGACATCGACAAGGTGGTGCGGGAGCTCAAGTGGAATAGTCAGCTGTATGTGTGCGGGCCCTTGAAGATGATGGACGCGGCGCAGCAGGCTGTGAGAAAGCACGGCGTGGCCGAGGATGAGGTGCACTTTGAGGCGTTTGGTGCGGAGACTGGAGGGGATCCTTTCGAGGCCGAGGTCGCCAACCGAGAAGGGAAGGTCGTCAGTGTCGGAGAGGAAGAGACTCTGTTGGAGGCTCTCAAGAGGGAGTTAGGGAGTGCCGAGGTCGAGAGCAGCTGCGAGGTTGGTAACTGTGGAACGTGCAAGGTGGGCGTCAGGGGAGGTCGAGTCGAGCATAGGGGCACCGCCTTGTCTGTGGCCGAAAAGAAGAGCTCGATGCTGAGCTGTGTCAGCCGCGGGATTGGGAGGATTGTCATTGAGGTATAGACGGGCCAAATAAAGGGGTTCGATCTCGGCATTCAGGGGTAAACTGAGGGGTCACCAACCAACGAATACGACAGCAACAATTGCTACATAGACTCATCTGAAAATACAAAAGATCATATGTATGTCCATATTAGTTATTTGACGACGTCTTTCTTCCACCTCCCTATTATCAGGAGGACACCTCAATCTGGCCTCCCATATCCCGGCACCATCCAATAACCCCCTTAGACTGCTGCCCTTCTGTACCTCCGAGCCGCCATACCTCCCAGAGGGAGAAGATATAAGATGGAAGGGGATATCGGGAGGCTCGACGCAAAGTACAGTAACGGCATGATCGTGTTGATCGCAGCCTGCGCACTCGCCCCGGCGGCCTTCTGCATGCCTCCGCCCCAGACCACAATCGACGGAATGTTACCGAGGACGCACCCAATACCAATGGCCAGAGGGATCCCCAGAATAGCCTTGCGCGAGAAATCTCTCTCCGCTTCTGCTCCTTCTTTCACCTCGGCCTCCTGAGCAACGGCATCAAACGCATCCTTGAAAAACGCCGGCAGCACCAGGCTCGCGCAGGCAACGAGGGCGACGTGACCGGCCCACTGCCACACGGGCAGGGGGTCTCCGGGGAGCCTCTTGAAGCGGCCGTCGGGGAGGACCATGTGGCGAAAGACCTTGGGGTATTCCCACGGACTCAGGTCCAGGACGGCGAGGAACACGAGGGCGATCGTCATTCCAAGGGGCGCCGAGATCCCTGGGAGGTTGCGGGCGCCAACGAGGTACGCGCTCCCGCAAGCGAAGACCACGGACACGAAGAACGTGACAGTCAGGTTTTCGCACAGCGACTGGCTCCAGTAAGCCTTCTGGGACCACATGAACTTGTAGAGTAGAGGGATCAGCGCGGTGCTAACGTCCTTCAAGTTAGCAGATGTCCTTCTGTGTCCGGGGTGTCGTCGACTTACATGACCATTCCAGCGGTCCCCAGTCCGACAAGGTCCGTTGCAAGCCGCAGACGGCTTTCAGACCACCCTGACGCCCTGTTCCTCGGTTCGGGACTCGGAGAGATACCCTTCTTCGCCTCCATACTGGCAGTCGCCTCCAACGCCGCGTGCGACGCCCTCCGCGTCATGGCCGCGGTCCACGAGCAAGGCCAGAACGCCTGCTCCCTCGCAGAAGCCTTCTCCGCCATGCCCACGATCATGCAGACCACATTCAACAGCAGACTCACTACCACGAGGAACAACCCCGCGAGCCAGACCCTGTAACGCGGCTCGAGCTTCTGATCAAGGGGCTCGTGCCACTCGAAGATGAGCACCGCTGGCAAGTGCACCAAGCAGCACAGCGCCACCGTCCAGAAGCTCATGATGTGTCCCAGCGCATCTCCCTTCCAGTCCGCGATGGCCCAAACGCCCCTCACGAGGGCGAGGCCTGCCGCGAGACCGTTGATCACGCTCCCGACGACCAGCACGGCGTACGAGCTGGCCAGGAGGAGGGTGGTAACCCCCCAGACGCGCATCCAGTCCATGGCCAAGATTTGGAACGTCTTGGGCGCGGAGAAGAAGCACGCCATGACTGCGGGTATGATCATCGCTACGCCGTATGCGAGGCCGAGTCCGGAGGCGTAGGACTGCCGGAGGTCTTCCTTCCAGTCGTAGTATCTGAGGCGTTCCATCCCCGAAACTCGCCGCTCCGTTGCCATGAGGGCCACAGTCATAGTGTAGATGTATGCATCGACGAGGATGCCGGTACCGACGGAGGCCACTTCGAGGACCGTCGTGCCCCTGGGGGTGCCGGGGTGCTGGCGTCGCCACGCAGAAGTCATTGGGGTGAGTCGTTCTTTTTGGAGTCTGTTTGGTTGTGTTTGTCGTATATTCTTATGGTAGGCTACTATGGAGGCGGCCGCGGGTCAGTTCTTTTACATAAACCCAGGCGGTATGGCAAAAAGGCGTGAAAGATCGGAGATTGGAGAAATCTTCGAGAATGTTTCTTCCGCCTTCCAAGGACTTAAGGTGGCTTTATAATATGTGGCCGATCATTCTGATTAGACTTAAGCCTACGGTACAAACCCCTCAATCAGTCCGAGACTCGGCAGAGCCTGGCAGCGTCGGAAGGCTGGGGGTGGCACGAGTCTATTGAAACAATCTGTGAACAATCGTGCCTGGAGTGGTGACAGATAAGGTTGGTGGCATTGGGTGCTTACGCCTCCCGGGACAGCGATGGCTCTGTGGCGTCCCGTCAGGATCGACTGAGGAGAGCTTAAAGTGAACAAGTAGACGCCACGAGAGACATTGTTGACAAGTATTCATTGACCTTCCATTTGGCAGTTGATGCCATGCCGTTGTCGACATCCTGCTGACGTGCTCGCAAACACCCTCGTATCTTTCCTTATTCACTTCTGTATCTCATCAGCAGGAGTGGCTCCTACATACTGCACGGCTGTGATGACCTCAAATCTGACATCCCAAACATCTCGCCGTCTCAGTACAGGTTTCCGAGCTGATGCATGATGCTGGTGTTTCTCCCCATGGCGTACTTGCGACGGATTAGTCTTAAAATCCCAGCATAAATGAGCTCCCTCTTGCCGTGGTCTTGTCGGTATTATCCGGGGATACGTCACGTTGAACACGCTTGCCATTAGAGACCAGGATACTGAAGCATGAGGACCTCGTGCGCGCCCAATGTTCCGATCCGGCCTCATCGAGGCCCTGTACACTGGTATCCCCAAGCCCATGGGATTCGTCATATGACCAACGGGAGGGGTGGCGAATTCCCTTCCTTTCATGGAAACCTGGCATATTCGGCAGGTCATGGCAGCCAGAGTCGTCGATGCGGGAAGCCGGATCAAACGAGATGAAGAGCAAGGGAGTTTTGGGACCATGTCGCTCTCCCCCACCGTCCGTGACAGTGACCACCATGGACCGGTCATCCATGACTCCGCGGAAAGAATCGCGATGCCCTCGAATAGTCATTGCCTCTACAAGAGGGTCCCTATCCCCCTTTCTACCGACAGAGCCACCAAGAGGCGGCCAGATGTTGACTTTATTAACAGAACCCGAATGGGGACGAGAGATGGTTCGCAGTCGCATCGTTTGGCAGGGCTGCTGCCCCTCGACGAGGGTCTCCTCCCAGACAATATCGACGAAGGTCTCGCACAGTGGATGATACGAGCGAAGACAGCATCGCTTGGGGGCATCGTATGACAGCGTGTCCCCATGATCACCTCTGTGGAAGGTCGCTGGTTCGCGTTGGCGTGGACCTCGGACGCTGGGTAGGTCGCCAGACGTCATCCAGAAATCGTTCCTGACTGAGCTGTCGGGTGATGGGACTGACGCACTGAAACCGCTGGCCAGGGTCTCGTCTGTGAAATCGATTGCCGTTTTGTAGCAAGTGCGTATGCTGGGACTCACGGCTTGGAGCCATTCCATTCGAACCTCCAAGATCATGGGCAAGCCAGTCTCGGGGTCTTGCTCCAACTTGAGCGTACTCCAAGCGTCATGAATCGGGCCCTCCTCCTGCCGTCTTCGGAAGAAATGTCGCTCGGTTGGCTCACCCAGGTTGTTCAAGTGATGTCTGCTGACGAAGTACGTCGAGGTCCATTCCATGGTGGTGTCGTTAAGACGGCCGGGGTTGACTGAGACGGCGTAGAAGTAATCACCAACGACTTCAAAGCAGAGAGTGTTGCTGTATATCTCCTGGGAGAGGCTTTCGAGTGGGACGTGGTCATGTACCCAGGTCCGAGTCGAAATATCGAAACATCTCAGTACCCATCTATGTTGGCCAATCGCAGTTGCTTCCTCTCGCGAGACGAGCAAAACAGACGTGTTGGCGATTCCGACCCAGTACCTGCTCCGGGAGGGAATCTGACGGCTTTCGAGTATGTGCTGGCTGAGCGGGTCGACAATGACGACGTATGAAACATAATTTAGTCCGACCTTGTGCTCGTAGCGGCAGCAGAGCAAGCCCTCGGCGTAGTGGATGGGGTAGAAGCTGTAGTGGATGACGCTCTTGGACGCCTCGACGGCGACGTCAAGTAATTTGCGGGAGTCGATGACGATCTCTTCGCGGGCAGCACTGTGCATGTCGAGCAAGTGGATAGACTCGCGGCCCTGGGTGTAGCAGAGCATGCCAGACATGTACACGAAGTTATCGGCCATGGCGACAAAGGCAACTTGAAAAGGAGTGCCGGTGGCTATGGCGTTGAGAGTCTTCATAGACCTGCGGAGACCCTGAGCATAGAGGCCGGTGATCGCTTGTGCATCTCGTGTCTCACGGGCTCTGGGAGCGCTCAGCTTTCTCAAGATTAGCGCCAAGGTTTGCGGTAAAGGGGACCTCTCTGCCCACTCACTTCGAGAGCATGCTTCGCGATGGACTCGTTGAACATGATGACACGGTAGAAGTGTCGGCTGACCGTGGCCCAGCGACAGACATCTTGCAGATTGAGTGACTCGGAAACAACGACGATCAGCTCTGGAGGCAGGTCTCGCAAGCCGGTCATGGTCCCTTCTGGCCGGGATCGAGATGTCTTCTTTTGGGCGGACGCCAAGTTGGGGCGTAAATCAGGTTGTGTTAGTTGACGGAGGAGGCCAGGGCGAAAAGATTTCGAGAAAATAGGCTGGCTAGCACCGGAGTGAGAAGGGTGGTGAGATTGTCGTGAGTGACTCGAGAAGTCCGTCTGCCTGTTTTCCCCTTCCCGGATGGAGAGAAAACCAGAGACTCTCTGATAAAACGGATGTTAGCTTGAGGCTCTGCTAGTCAAGACGAATGGACCTAAAGGGGTCGGACGGGAGGCAAAGGCCGGGGAAGGAGCCCTTCCGGCAGTCTGTCACTGCGCCTGCTGTGCCTTCCGTCCATGTATAGTAGGTAAAGTACGGGCCCGGCCGTTTCAGCGCCGACATACTAGTATTGTAGTACCACCTCCTACCTACTTACATAAGAGGCGGTAGGTATCCGGGTGATACACATGGAGTACGAAACTTACTTACCTCCACAAGACCAGCCCGCTGACCCAAGCTGTAAGACCTGATCTCAAATCCCGTCCTCTGACGGCATCGAGCAAGGGCTGTCTGTCAGGCCATGGATCCCCCGGGTGCCCAGAAGCCTGGCCGTTCCTCTTTATCGTGTCGTTCTGTGGGGACCAGATCAGTTGAGCCGCACGCGCGCGCATTCTTTGGCCGTCACCCGTGACACCCTGACTGACCGACCCCGGCGACACCGCGGAGGAACGGACACTGTGCCGGATGCGATATTCGCTTCCTTCAACTGCTGCCCGCTCCGTTGAAGATCCTCAGCCCCAGATCTCTGGCGTTGTCCGATGCCAGAGCCTCACTCACACCCGGCACGATGGTCTCGGGGGTGGACATGATGACGAGAAATGAAGTCGGTTCCCAGACTGCGGCTCTCGAAGAAGGGGCGGGGGTCGGCATTTCCTCTCCAGCCCGTTCATCAACCGAGCAAGACCGGACCGACGCAGCCTGATTGCGGCGGCCTCAAAACAGACAAGAGTCGGAGAGAGGGAGAGAGAGGGCGCGCGCACGCAAACAACCCTTGGCTTTGCTTCGATGTCGAGGTAGTGTCGACAGCTTCGCAGGTGCATTGTCCAATAACATGCGGCCGCGGAGAGCCCCCTTGCATCCGCACCGGAAGGGAGTGGGGGAGCGAACCAGACCTGCCCTGAGGGGGTTGAGGCTCTGCTGGAATTTGGGGGAGCACATGCCGGACTCGTTCACCGAGCTCCTCGTCGTCACCCTCCTGGCTGGCTGGGCAGGCACGATGCCCGACAGCTGTGGTGATGCCGGGTAGCCATGTATGAATAAAACCACCGCCCCGAAGCTTCCGGCTTCATTGATAATAAGGTATCGGCCCACGTCACGATGCCACACGACAGAACTGGAATTGGCACTTGTCCAACCCCTCCCCAGAGCCTCGTCTATCAGAGAGCGCCAAGTAGATCATGCGGGCCACACCCCAAACAGCGCCGTGGCCCCCAATCGAAAATAACCTTGTCCATCACGAGATGCCACCAAGCCCAATATCGATGCTGAGAAGTACCCGGCCGGATCTGGTCAACAGAGCCTTGCGAAGTTCAATGCAAGGCCCACCGATCTCCTCCGCTACAGAACGCCACAGTAGCTTTGGGCCCGTCTGGCTGTTGACCGAAGCCGCTTCGAGTTTAAAAGGGCATCAATCAGGCTGCGCGTGGAGCAAGGAAGCTCGTCGTGGAGGCGGGCTCTTCGAATGGAATTCTAACGACTACGCCGTGTCTATGCGACCTCGGCCTCGGCCTCGGCAAGAGAGCCTTCTCGATCTTGTTCGTCAGGTGGCCTCCTCGACCTTCCCACTCGAATACCTTCTCCCCGTCCAGGCCGCCCTCCTGGCACTTTCACCAAAGTTGTACCCGTCGGCTTCAGTGTCCAAAATCGGCTAGGCCTCATCGTGACCAGATAGCCGCTCATCCTCATCAATGCGCCGGCCCCGGGCAACCCCTCATCTCGGTCTGCGCCTCTGTCCAATATTACGGCCGTGAGATCCATCCGGGTCATGTCGTTTTGAAGCTCGCTATGCGCCATTCAATTGCACATAATTACCTGCGTGATGTTAGCTCCGAGCCTTTTTCCGCTGTGAATGCTTCGGCGGAAGGACATACCAGGAAACTGTCCCTGCTTGCCGTTGACCCTCCCTGTCCACCACTCGTTGTCGTTCTGCGTGCGGCTGACAATCTCGATCACGTCGCCGGTCCGGAAGCTGAGATCGCCCTCTGCCTGCGCGTCGTAGTCGTACATCGCCGTGACGGTCTCCGCGATCGGGATGGGTGCAGCGCTGAGGCGGCTGGGCTTCGGCTTCGGCGGGGGAGGCTTGGCCTTGGCGGCGGCCATTGCCTGCAGGCCCGGAGAGACGGAGCCGTTGGCGGACGAGTAGGGGGGCGGTGGGTTCGCTTCGCCGTCCGTTGAGGGCCGGCTGACGGCGCCGTAGCCTCCGATCTTGGGCGATGGTGCAGGAGATGTCGTCGCGGTCGAGCTGGAGGGGCCAGCAGTGAGGAGGCCGGCGTTGGTGCGGCCCTCGAGGGCGGGGCGGCCGTACTTGGGCGGCCGCTTCTGGCCGGAGGTCTTGAACTTGACGATGGACAGCGCTTCGGCCCGTTCTTGGATATCGCCTCGCTTTGCGTGGAAAGCCTCCTCAACGTCAAGGGTGAGGTCGAAATAGCCAATGTCGCATTGCTGCATCTTCTCGTGGAGGGTGTAGAAGACGTTGAGCTGCATGTAGTAGAAGGACTGGAAGAGGGGCTGGATGAACTGGGCTTCGAGGGCGAACAGCTTGGGGAGCTCCTCCTTGAGGAGGTCGTTGAAGTAGTTGTATTCTTGCGTCGAGGTCTCGACGTCATTTTCGGCCTTCCACATGGCCTTCTCGTCCTTGGCGCTGCGCTCCTTCTTGTCTTGGAGCTTCTTGAGCGTCGTCCTGTGGCGATCGTAGTCGAGCTTCTTGTGCTCGCGCTTGACAGAGGTCTTGCGGATGGCCTTGATGACGTCCAGGAGCTCGTTTGCCGGCCGGATCACCCTAGTCTCGATCATCTCGAGCTCGGGCGCTAGAGTCTCCTGCAGGTCCTTGACGACAGCCTCATACTCCTCGCAGGCACGAATGCCTTCGGGGTTGCCCTCGATCTTCATCGAATCGGGATCCGACATGCGCCCTGAGATGGGCTTATAGACCTCCGTCATGGCGCGGCTGAATTCGATTTGATGCGACAGCATGCCGTTAATGGCCTCGAAGTACTTTTTAGACTCATCGTGAAGCTTCTTCGTCTCGGTCTCGAGCTCCTGGAACCTGCGTTCGGAATCGGTGTAGACGGCATCTTTCGTGTGTTCGCCGATGTTGAACTTGGACTTGAACTGCTGCGGCGCCTATCGAGGGGTAAGCAAGCGGTCAGACAGACGAGGCATTGAGCGATCGCCAAAGCGAGCCCCTCCGAGACAATGCGAAAGTGCGCGCGAGGAGACCGAGGAGCAGAGGAGGCCCCTCAATTAGTGGGGTGACGACGTACCCTCGAGAGGCTCTTGGAAAAGCCCTTAAAGCTCATGCTTGGGCTGTATGATGGTCGCTGACGATGCTTAACGTATTTTCGTATGGGACAAAAGGGCGGGGCGGGAATCGCGTGGGCGCGGGGTTCTCAATGTGGAAGCGGCCGAGAGTGAGGGTATTCGGGCCCTTGTGACGACAGACTTGGAGAGAAGAGGTGCGGTAGCAAAGTTAGTAGGCGCTGTCTAATATGCCGGGCGTCCGCTGTTCCCGGTGGCTGCCTCTGATTTGATGGTGACGCCGCGCTGCCAGGTGACGACAGTCCACGGAGGCGGAGCGAGTCAGCGGACTTTACGTCCTGTCCGTTCCAACAGGGGGCTTGGCGGGGGGTACGGCGGGCCAAGCTGGGACTGTAGGCTGTGCTGTCGGGATGATGCAGGCGCCGGATATTATGGATTATCAAGAGGGGAAGGGCGCGGTATAAAGACGAGCAAATGGCGAGAAAAGATGGCTCTGGGGAGGCGATCCGGGCAATTTGAAGCTTGGAAGTCGAGCACACAGGTGGTTTGCCGTCAGCCGGGCAGCCTGCGATTCGGGCCCGCCGCCAGTCGGGTTGGGTTGGCCTGCGTACGTCATCATTCTGCCCTCCTCACGCTTAGAGTCAGCCTTGGAGTGGCTGAACCATCATTGGAGGCTTGGGGAGCAGCCCCTCCCCGAAAACGGTAAAACATCGGCTGACGAACGCGGGGGAAGCTGCATGGAGCACAGACCACCTTGGGCCAAATTGCCCGCGAGGTAAAATCCGAGGCCGAACGGGAAACACCCGCGCCGAGGCCGGTGTTATCAAAAAATCATTGGAGCTAAGACCTCTTCGCTGACATATTCTCTCGCATTCATCGCCTCCTCTCCCATTCCACTTCCCTCTTCCATCTCCCATCTCCCTCTCCCCCCATGCCATCTCCGTCAATTCATCATGGCTAGCATCACTTGTTCTTCGGCATTGAGGCAGGCAGGCCGCCTCAGCTTGAGCGCTGCGGCACCCGCGAGACGGATCCCAGCCGTCGCGAGGGTGGCGACTGCTCCCGTCCAGCGGTTCGCCGCGCAGAGGCGTTCCTACGTGTCTGAGACGAAGAGCGACAAGGCCCAGGTTCAAGTCGAGACGGCAATCAAGCTCGACAAGAAGGACTTTGTCAACGTCACCCCTCGAATGGGCGGCGATGCTTCCGACATCTCGGTTAGCCCCATGGCCGAGGTATTGAAAAATGCCACAACAATGGACGAGGGACAGAGGCCTATCTACCTCGACATGCAAGCCACGACCCCCGTCGATCCCCGCGTCCTCGATGCCATGATTCCCTTCTACACCGGTGTCTACGGAAACCCTCACTCCCGGACGCATGCATACGGTTGGGAGAGCGAGAAGGCCGTTGAGGACGCCAGAGAGCACATTGCGAAGCTCATCGGAGCCGACTCGAAGGAGATCATCTTCACGAGCGGTGCCACCGAGAGCAACAACATGAGCATCAAGGGCGTCGCAAGATTTTTCGGAAGGTCTGGAAAGAAGAAGCACATCATCACCACCCGGACTGAGCACAAGTGCGTGCTCGACAGCTGCAGGCATCTGCAGGATGAGGGCTTTGAGATCACATACCTGCCCGTTCTGAACTCCGGCCTGGTTGATCTTGCGGAGCTCAAGGCCGCCATCAGGCCCGAGACTGCTCTTGTCAGCATCATGGCTGTCAACAACGAGATTGGCGTCATCCAGCCGATCGCCGAGATCGGCAAGCTCTGCCGGGAGAAGAAGGTCTTCTTCCACACCGATGCGGCCCAGGCCGTCGGCAAGATCCCCCTGGATGTTGACGCCATGAACATCGACCTCATGTCCATCTCATCCCACAAGATCTACGGTCCCAAGGGTATTGGTGCCTGCTACGTCCGCAGGAGGCCTCGTGTCAGGCTGGACCCCATCATCACGGGCGGTGGACAGGAGCGCGGCCTGCGAAGCGGCACCCTGGCGCCCGCCCTGGCCGTGGGCTTCGGCGAGGCGTGCCGCATCGCCTACGAGGACATGGAGGTACGTTTGCACTCTTTCTTTTTCCTTTCCAACCCTTCCTTTTTGCTCGCCTCGATTGCGTTATGATGATCTGCTCTTACACATGCATGGCTTTCTGAATGTCCGTGACAAGACACTGTTTGTTGATACAAAGCAACCTATCTGAACCCCTACTTCTTCTGCCACTTGTTTTCTGCTTAGACTTGTGGGGCCCATGGCTGACCATCCTGATTCTAGTACGACGCGAAGCACGTCAAGTCCCTCTCCGACAGGCTTCTCGGAGGACTCCTCGCGATGGAGCATACCACCCAGAACGGCGACGCGAAGGCCTTCTACCCGGGATGTGTGAACGTATCCTTTGCGTACGTCGAAGGCGAGTCTCTCCTGATGGCTCTCAAGGACATTGCGCTGTCCTCGGGCAGTGCATGCACGTCTGCGTCTCTCGAGCCCAGCTACGTCTTGCGGGCGCTCGGCAGCAGCGACGAGAGCGCGCACAGCAGTATCCGATTCGGTATCGGCCGCTTCACTACGCAGAGGGAGATTGACTACGTCCTCAAGGCGGTCAAGGAGCGTGTCGACTTCTTGCGAGAGCTGAGCCCTCTGTGGGAGCTGGTGCAGGAGGGCGTCGACCTCAACACCATCCAGTGGAGCCAGCACTAAGGGACCTGAGCATGGTTTCCGGGACTGGAACAGTCGACACTCGGCTATGGATGAACCGCGAACGTCGTTCGAACGTACATTATTATTCGGTTGGAGTTGGGGAGTGGGACTCGGATTAAACAGTCTCGTGTACATGGAGGGGGAAGGGGCGGCCTCACAGATCATACGGATGAGGGCTTCGAGAAGGGGCGGCACGAAGTTATGTTGTATATCACCACACCACAGGCGATGGACCGGCGTTTTTGTGAACACAATACCAATACTGCTTGTTTATGGCTTCAAGTATTCATGATCGCGAGAATGCAGTGAACTACACCTGATATCCCCTCCTGTGGTACCTAGGTGGCGTGAGTTTCTGAACCTGTCGTTTCTCTCGTGTCCAAGGATGAGGGCCTCCATAGGTGTACCCCGAGGCCTCAGCAGGGCCTTCGACCGGGACATCTAGCCAGGTCCCTGGCCCAGTAGCGGCACATGCTAGTGGTATGCTGTTTTTCCCTGACGATCATCGAATATGCAGCGTAGATGCTCGGAGGCCGACGGGGTCTCTGCCGATGCCTAGCACGTTCCATGCCAAGGACGGGAAAGTGGAGGGGGAATCTCATGGAAGGACCCTGCCTTGGATGTTACGTCGTTGGGATCGCGGTGGCGCGATGGCCGTTGAGGGAAAGCTCCGGCGGGAGGACAGAGATGGTGTCGGGAAGTGCCAAGCCGCTGACATCATAGATGTATCTCTCTTTTGGTGAGGCCCTCCTGGGCAACGACCGTGCATGCTTCCCTGCCCAGACAAATCATCGAACTAGCCGCTAGATCGTTCTGAATCCGGACAAGGCCAATGGAGGAATTAAACACCAGGGGGGCATCTGATGGGTGCTTCGCAGTTCCTATTGTGTCAGACGTGCCTTCTCAACCCCACCCCCCACCTCGGTGCACTCACGATGTGATGTCATCGTCGAACGCGTCGCACCTTCCTTCGGTGTCGGTTTGCGCGTTTGGAGGAAGCTACCAGTGACTTGAGATGTGGTTTCCGTTTGAGAGAGCCACTGGACTACTTAAAGGCCAGCCTCTCCTCCCACTCGACATCTTCTCATCAACACAAGCCAAACCTGAACATCATCCTCGACTCTACTACAACAACAAGTCACCTACAACCATCACAGCAATATACTTGCAAACCACACGCCATAACCACCATGTCTGACAAGAACACTTCCACTCTCCAGTCCTACGTCGACTCCGCCACCGGCGCCGCCCAGAACCTCATGGGCAGCATCACCGGCAACACCGCCGACCAGAACAAGGGAGATGCTAAGCAGGACAAGGCCAAGCTCGAGCACGATGCTTCCCAGGCCACTGCCAAGCTCCCCGGCTTCACTGCCACTACCTCCGGCGTCGCCAAGGACGACCCCAACCGCAGCGCTGGCTCCTGGAACCAGACCGTCGGCTCTGCTAAGGAGACTCTCGGTGGCCTCATCGGTTCCGAGGTAAGTGATCGCACTTCCTTCTCAGGCTGAGCTTCAGGATAACTAACAGATGAACGCACAGGACCTGAAGGCGCAGGGTCGTCAGCAGAACCTCGAGGGCCAGAGCCAGGAGGCCAAGGGTCAGCTCAACGACTACTCCTCTGGCATCGGCGGCCGTGTCCAGGGCACCGTTGGCGGCGCCATTGCCGGCCTCACCGGCGACAAGTCTGGCGAGCAGCACTACAAGGATATGCACGACGAGGGCAAGACCCGCCAGCGCGGCGCCGAGCACGACATCATCAAGCAGGGCGAGGCGGGCCAGAAGTAGATGGGCTCTGTTCGAGAGTGCAGAATTGACGGACAGTGGAGGAAAACAGACATTACTTGATACCCTAGGCAGTTTGACTGGGAGTCCTTGCCAGACTCTGGCTTCTCGAGAGAGGTAGTTTAGCGAATTCACCTCATCTTCTCACGATATTTGCCATGATTCGAGGTGGTGTTGAAGTCAGGCTCCGCCGTGTCGACCAGGATCAGGGCGGTTCGGTTGTCGTGGGCCTGCATCAGTGCGCTGCATCCTCCGGCGGCAGATTGTGGCCCGAGCCCAGCCCAACCTCTGGTGCCCAAGGACGTCTGCAGCTCGCGACCAATCCTCACAAGAACCCTTTCGCGTTCGGTCGAACACAAATTCGTCCGCTCAGTCGATTTGCTCATATGACTTTGCCGGCATGCTCTCCACCTTCTGCAAGCACTCTACTCGACTGATTCATGAACGCCTGGGGAAATCAGATGCGACAGCTTCTTCCACCTGGCGACGCGAACCCCGAAATCTACAACATCCCGCGATTCACCGCCTTCTAGATCCCCTGAGTCCCGAACCCACCAGAGCCCTTGAGCCCCTCACGCCAGCCTCCTTCGGATGCATCTGGCCGCCCACGCCGCTCCCACTTGTCTTGCATAGGCAATTCGACAGTGAGTCGACAGTGACAGCACCCTGGTCTTCATCCGGTATTGTCCAGTGACAGACGCTTCTCCCGCTGCACCTCCAGGGGCTCGAAGCCCTCCTGTCGGGCGGGAGCCAGGGCTCGTGGCCTCACATGCTCGTAGACCGACCAGGCCCCGGGCCCCGTCGTCCTTGTGTGGTCGCGTGCCAAGTGACCGCCGCAGTCGCTGCTGGATGAGGGGTGGAAACAGGGGGAAGGATTACAAGTACTTGAATGCTGCAGTTGGTCCAACGTACATACGGAGCGGCAACAATCACACCCTCCCGCCACATCTCGTTCGTCATTGCGTGTCGTTGCGTGTGTGCGCCATCTTTTTGCTCCTCCCACAACCGACCTTTCCGGACACTTTTCCCTCTCAATAATATCACTGACGACGTCTCGACCGCCGGCTCTATGAACTCAACATGGCAGAACCCCAGGCCGCCCCCCAGCAGTGGGCGATCCTCTTCGCGCTGACCGCCCTTTTCCTGTCCCTCGTCGTGCTCGCCCAACTCCTCGCCTCGCATGCATCCGCCTACCTCGCCGCGCCCCGCGAGGTCATCCAGTTCCTCGACGCCCTCGACGCCTCCATCGAGGAGAACGAGAGCTATGACCGCGACCTCACCAAGCTACCCCGCCTCGACGACAAGGTCCGCCTCGGCCGCGTGCTGCGCGACATTCAGCACGCCGGCGACGACCTGCGCGAGCTGCTGAGCACGCAGCTCGCGTCCGGCGGCGACATGGACGGCCGGAGGGGGGACACCGCCACGACCCTCAAGTTCGGCGCGCGCGTGCTCTGGGCCGGCACCCGCCGCGACCTGGAAGACAAGATGCGCAGGCTCGATATGCTGCGCATGCGCTTCCTCGTCGTGTACATGGGCATCGTGGCAGAGCGGGCATCGGCGACCCTCGACGGCGGCCCTGGCGGCGTGGCCAGCCCCTCGCCGAAACGGGACTCGGAGAAGATGGGCGCCGCGGCCGCCGCGGCGGCGACGATCCCCAAGACACCTGCCCCGGCACCGACGCCGCAGATGCTCTCGAGGGCGCTGACGGATGAGATCAGATCAAAGAGGCCGCCGCTTAGGAGGCTCACGACACAGGCCATCGGGCATCACTCGGATACGAGGCCGGGGCACCGCACGGGGTGGGCGGGTGTGGTTGAGGAGCTGCAGAGGAGTCCGAGGCTGCGGGCGCGGCATGCGGAGGTGGAGAGGTCGATTGAGAACGAGCTGAGCAAGCTGAGCAATCTCCCCTGACGATGACGACGATACGATGAGCGCAATTCAACCTGCGCATGGCGGGTTATTACTACAGAGACGAGCGGCATAACGACCTGCATCAGAGCATGATCAACGGCGTGGACGAACGTTACGACACCGACGACGATATTTTATGGCAACGAGTCATGGAGAATTGCATTGCGAGGATGATTGATGGAGGCCGAGGCCGTACCGGGTGCATATTCCAGCATAGCGATTTTGGTTTCTTTTGCTTTCCCCTCCCCCTTTCATCACACTTCACTTAGACCCCCTGATACCCCCTGTTCCACTACATCGACTGCCCTTGGTTTTAGCACTACTACTACACTGGATGATTCGGACATGCTTTGCAGCAACAATTTCCTTGGCCCTGTTGTCATGATCATTTTATCCGGAGATAGTTCATGAAATATGTCCCGCCCCCTACGGGCGAATTTCATATGTCAGGCTCTCTCAGTGAGCACCAGCATCTGCCAGCGCCTCCTCGGCGGTCATGGAATTCCTCTCCCCGACTGTACTCTCGTCAGAACAGCTAGAGAAAAGATACATCTCATTAGAGGTTATTCGTAGAAACTCACCGTCAAGAGCCACCAGGAACCGGCTCACGCAGTTGTAACACGCAACCTGTGAATGATTGTATCAGCGTCTGCTTGTCCGCCCCGGTTCTCACGGGAAATGTCAGCAACCCACCGTCGTCACGACCTCGACGACCTCCTTCTCGTTGAAGAACCCCTTGAGGGTCGCGAACGTCTCGTCCGACACGCGGACGTTCCGCGTCATCTCGTCCGCGACAAGCAGGACGGCCCACTGGCGCTCGTCGAAGCGCTTGCGGCCCTCGGCGGCGGTGGCGGGGTCGGCCAGGTCGCCGGGCTGCAGGCCCAGCCAGTTCATGGCATCCTGGGAGACGCCGGCCTTGACGGCAAGGGGGGCGTGGTGATACCACTCGTACCATGCGGTGTTGATGACGGCGACGCGGGAGATGGCGAGCTCGCGCAGGTCGGCCGGGATAGTGGTCTGGGTGCGGACGGCGCCGAGGAAGGAGTTCCAGCCGTCGGCGACCGGGGGGGAGTGGAGGAGGGCGAGGTCGAGGGGCTGCAAGGGGCGAGGATGGCGGCGGGCCTCGACGCGGGCGACGATGGCGGCCTCCTCGGGGGTTTGCGGCTGGGGAGGATTGGGGGAGTAGGGGATACGCATGGTGATGGTATTGCTAGGGGACTGGGGAAGCGAGTGTACTGTGGGTGTCAGTCAGGTGAGGCTGAAGATTGAGTGTTTTATGTGACCTAGATCGGTCTGCATGGATGTGCTGGACGGCTGGTTTTGTAGATGCCCCCGATGAGACATGAGATGGCGCGGGGCGGGTGCCGAGGCGAGTTGCCGAGTTCCTGCCGGTCCCCGCCGCCGCCGTTCCCGATCGGCACGGCGCTCACGGCCGGATACGACTCGAATTTTCTCACCGCGGCGCCGAATTGGGCATTTTCCCTAAGGAGTCGTTTTTTTTTTTTCAGCGAAGCCTCATAGCAGTCATTATTTGTGCTTCGTTTTGTGTCTCGATTTACGTGATCGCAGAAGGGGTTTTGATGCTTGCCCGGGGCTTCGGCTTGTCCTGGTAAACATTCAGCCGGAGACGCTGCCGTGGTAGTAAACTCCTACGATGACAGAAACACCAAACCATTCTCCGTGTTGAATGATACCGCCAGTGATAATGGTGGAGATGCAATTGCGAGTCGGATCCAGATGCCACCAATTCAACATTGCGATGCTTGACTGCAAAAACAACAAGTTGAGCAGTCATTCTCCATCAAACCCAGAGATATGATGATTACATAATTGCATGCTGTGACCTTACGGGCACACGTCGCAGGTTGTTGACGATGGGCTAATAGCTGGACGATGTCAAGGATGATTCTGATATTCTGAGGGCACTGTCCCTACGGTAGGTACCTTAGTAGGTACCTTTTGATCCTTCTTCCTCGCGCCTGGGCTGGGTGAGATACCGACGCGGACCCATAAATCCCGCACGTGACGTCCCTTCATTTACGCGCAGGCCTGGGGCGACCGTTAACTTTTCGCGTCACTGCTTGGAACCTGAGGTGTGGCCCCAGCAAACAAGCTCTAGTCGGGACTCCTGCAGGCAACGGGACCTCGAGTGCAACTCTTCCTCCCAACAACCACAACCCGCCCCGTCGCCTCTCTTCTCCCAATTTCATCGTCAGCGCGCGCGCAACAGCAACAGCGACGATGGCGGAGATCAAGATCGACAGCAGGCTCTTCCAGGAGCGCATCTCCCATTTCGCGTCCGCCTGGAAGAACGACCTGCGCGCGAACAACGGCCTCTTCCACGATGCCCAGTCCCTCCTCATCATGATGGGCAAGGTCGAGGAGGTCCCCGAGCTGCACAAGAACAACGCTATGCATGTGAGTCGACTTCGTCCAACAATGCGCCTGCCTCCAACGACGGATGGCTAACTTGCTCCCAGTTCTGGCTGCTTGGATACGAATTCCCGACCACCCTGATGCTCCTGACGACCGATACCATCTACATTGTCACGACCGCGAAGAAGGGTAAGCAGGCAGCCACATCCTCTAATGCGGCGATAACCGTGATCATGGCGTGCTGATTCGATTTCGCGTAGCCAAGCACCTCGAACCCCTCAAGGGTGGTCGCTTCCCTCTCGAGATCCTCGTCCGTGGCAAGGATGCCGCCGAGAACGAGAAGCTCTTCGTCAAGATCACCGATGCCATCAAGACTGCAGGCGTACGTATCCCCTTACGCGCCCCACGCGCTTCCCTGCTAACCCATGGCTGCTACAGAACAAGCTCGGTGTTATCGCGAAAGACACCTCGAAGGGTCCCTTTGTCGAAGAGTGGAAGAAGACATTCGCGGACCAATGTAAAGATGTCGAGGAGGTCGATATTTCCGCTGCCCTCTCGACTGTCGCCTTCTCCGTCAAGGATGAGACCGAGCTGCGTGCGATGCGAACGGCCTCCAAGGCTTGCGTTGCTCTCATGACCCCCTACTTCCTCGAGGAGATCACCGAGATCGTCGACAGCGAGAAGAAGGTCAAGCACACCGCCCTCTCCGACAAGGTCGACAAGAAACTCGACGATGTCAAGTGGTGGAAGTCGGTGGAGCTGCCCAACAAGACCAAGCTGCCCTCCGACCTCGACCCTGCCCAGCTTGACTGGGTGATGGGCCCTACCGTGCAGAGCGGTGGGAAGTTCGACCTCAGACTGGGCATCGACAGCAACGAGGACAACCTGCACCCGGGCATCATTATCGCCAACATGGGCTTGCGTTACAAGTCGTACTGTTCCTCGATTGCCCGCACTTACCTCATGGACCCCAACAAGGCTCAGGAGAGCACCTACAAGCTCCTGCTGAATATTCACAACATGATCATCAAGGAGATCCGCGATGGCGTCGCTGCCAAGGATATCTACAACAAGGCCATGGGCCTCATCAAGTCCAAGAAGCCCGAGCTCGAGAAGAACTTCCTCAAGAACGTCGGCTATGGCGTTGGCCTCGAGCAACGCGACCCGACTTTGCTTCTCAACGCAAAGAATTCCCGCACCCTGAAGGACGGCATGACTCTTGTGGTGACCACTGGCTTCAGCGATGTTGAGAACCCTCAACCGCAGGACAAGAACAGCAAGGTCTACTCGATGATCATCACCGACACAATCCGCGTCACAACTACCGATGCGGTTGTCTTCACTGGCGAATCGCCAACAAGCGCTGACGCTTGCTCGTTCTTCTTCGAAGGTGAAGAGGAGGCCGCCGCCCCGACCCCCAAGAAGGAGAAGAGGGATGGTCGCGTCGGTGCCGTTGCTACTAAGAACATCACCTCGTCAAGATTACGATCCGAGCGCAACGCTCAGCCCGATGACGTCGCTGATCACAAGCGTCGCGAGCATCAAAAGGAGCTGGCGTCCAAGAAGCAGAAGGAAGGCCTGGCGCGCTTCTCCGAGTCTACTAGTGGTCAAGACGGCGGAGAGGTCAAGAAGTTCAAGCGCTTCGAGTCGTACAAGCGCGACAACCAGTTCCCGTCCAAGGTCCGAGACCTCTCAATCCTGGTGGATGCCAAGAACAACACGGTCATCCTCCCTGTCATGGGAAGGCCGGTGCCGTTCCATATCAACACGATCAAGAACGCGAGCAAGAGCGACGAGGGTGACTGGTCATTCTTGCGAGTGAACTTCCTGTCCCCCGGACAGGGTGTTGGCCGCAAAGATGATCAGCCTTTCGAGGATGCCACGGCTCACTTCGTGCGCAGTCTCACGTTCCGTTCCACGGATGGCGGGCGATACGAAGAGATTGCGACGCAAATCTCTAACATGAAGCGAGACGCCACCAAGAAGGAGCAGGAGAAGAAGGAGATGGAAGATGTTGTCGAGCAAGACAAGCTCGTCGAAATAAGGAGTGAGTACAGCCAGTGACACGCTCGTCGATGTGGAGAGCTAACCTGATGATCAGACCGACGCCCGGCCGTGCTTGATAACGTCTTCATCCGCCCGGCTATGGAAGGCAAGCGGGTTGCTGGAAAGGTTGAGATTCACCAGAACGGTATCCGCTACACATCTCCCCTGCACGGCAGCCAGAGAGTCGACGTGCTCTTCTCCAACGTCCGCCATCTCTTCTTCCAGCCCTGTCAGCACGAGCTGGTGGTCATCATCCACATCCACCTCAAGGACCCCATCGTTTACAGCAACAAGAAGAAGACGAAGGACATCCAGTTCTACCGTGAAGCGACTGACATCCAGTTCGACGAAACTGGTAACAGGAAGCGCAAGTACAGGTACGGTGATGAGGACGAGTTTGAGCAGGAGCAGGAAGAGCGCAGGCGGAGACAGGAGCTCGACCGCCTCTTCCAAGGCTTTGCCCAGAAGATCGCCGAGGCCGGCAAGAACGAGGGTATCGAGGTCGACATGCCCATCCGCGAGCTCGGCTTCCACGGTGTGCCTTTCCGCAGCAACGTCTTCATCCAGCCCACGACAGACTGTCTCATGCAGGTGGTCGAGCCGCCATTCATGGTCATCACCCTGGAGGACATCGAGGTCTGCCACTTGGAGCGTGTCCAGTTCGGCCTGAAGAATTTTGATATGGTCTTTATCTTCAAGGACTTCACTCGGGCACCATACCACATCAACACCATCCCAGTCGAGTTCCTGGACGGCGTCAAGGAGTTCCTCGACTCGTCCGACATTGCCTACTCGGAGGGACCGCTCAACCTGAATTGGCCGACGATCATGAAGACGGTGACGGCGGACACGCACCAGTTCTTCATCGACGGCGGTTGGTCCTTCCTCCAAGCCGAGTCTGACGACGAGGATGGCGGCCTGGAGGAAGATCAGGAGAGCAACTTTGAGATCAGCGAGGATGAGCTCGACGAGGCCTCCGAGTCCAGCGAGGAGGATTCCGACTACGGTTCCAACGTGTCGGACGAGGAGGATGACGCCGAGCTCAGTGACGAGGACGAAGGCGAGGATTGGGACGAGCTCGACGCCAAGGCGGCCAAGCGCGATCGTGAGGCGGCTCTCGAGGACACGAACCCTCGCACCAAGAAGAAGGCTAAGCGGTGAGGGGGGCACGCGACCACCAGCTCGCCACCCTGTTACCCCATGGCAGAGGAACCTCTTGAGTCAAAAGGCATCAAGCCGTGTCACGTGTAGGTGTAGGAGTCAAGGCGTTACACAGTCGTTCAGTGCTTTCGAAGTATAGGAGATTGAAGGGAGGTGTTCTTAAGACAGTGTTGTTCTCTGGATTGCTGGGTATTGCGTGTTGGTCGCGTGAGTAGGTAGTCAGTCAGTCAGCTGCCACCCAAGCCCCGCTCGATATTATTTCCGCACGGGACTGGGTTTCTATCAACGGCATCATCACGAGAATCCATTGCCAGTCAGATGGACAAGCACTTAACTCTGAAATAAACTGCATGCGGTATCTCTCGAGTAAGAAAGAACAAGAACATTGAAATTACACTCATACTTCGTAACCTAACCCCCATTCGCACCACCAGACTGCCTAGACCCGGCGAGGCATCGTCTGTCTGTGTGCGAGCTGGGTCCGAACCGCGTCCCAGGACCGGGAGGCGAGACCGTACAGGGAAAAGGCCTTGAGTGGTAAAGCAACAGCATTCCCCGTGTGCTGCAACGATCTACAGGCTGCTCTGCTGCGTGGATGCTGCGGAGAGGAGGCGGGCGGCGGAGTCCTGGCGCCCCCGCTAGGCGTCGCCGGGGCGGGCGTCGCGGCCGGATGCCATGGCAGCGCCGGAGCCGGTGGCCTGTCCGGCCTTGGCGCCTGGCGTGTTGTTCCAGGAGAGGTATGTGTGGTCGCCGAGTTTCCTGGGATGGTGTTAGTTTCTTGTACATGGGGAGGAAGGGATTGGGGCGTGGGGGTGGACGAACCTAGGCTTAAGCAGATGGGTGATGGTGAAGATGACGCCGAGGAGAATGCAAACGCCGCCGACGACTACATAGGAGATACCGAGGAAGTTGTTGCGGCCGCCCATGACGGTGCGGGTCGATATAACCATGGACTTGGTGCCCTTGTAGGCCCTCGTTGGGAAGCCTTTGGGTGGGATGTTAGCAGCAGCATGGTGAGGAGAGGAAGAGGGGTTGGACGGACTGTAAGTGACGTTCACGCGGTAGATACCCTCCTGCTGGAGAGGCTCGTTGTCGTTCCTCTGGTACAGCTTGGAAAACTCGGGCAGGCCGGCCGTGCGCATCCAGACCTGGAATCCCTCCCACTGATCCAGCCTAGGTGGAGGGTTGTCGGTCGTGTAGTTGGGGAACCGTTCCCGCCAGTTGACAGGAGGCATGACCTCGCCGGGCTCAAACTTGGTCTCACCATAGAGGTCGGCGTCGGACGCCCAGGCGATATTGGAGTTATTCTCCATCTTGTACTCGACGAGCTCGTTTCCATCATTTACTCGCTGAAGCGACGAGAACGTGTCGTTGAACATGGAGTTGGCGATGAGTCCGCATGGGTAGATGGGTTTATTCTCGTCGCTGTCCCATGCTTGCGGGTCGCACTTGGAATTTCGCACGGAGCTGTCGCTGACCCTGTCGCCCTTGAGCTGTCTGTCGTAGAAGGATTCGACGTAGCGACGGTGGTTCTGGTAGAAGTCGGTGAGGTGGTAGTAGAACAGGACGGGCGGTCCCATTGCCCGGGGCACCGTGAATTCGAGTTCGCAGATGGTCGTCGTGTACGGTATGCCTCTGCCTTGCTCGGGGGTGAACTCGACACTGGGGTATTTCCGCCACTGGGGAGAAATGTTCGACTCGCCGCCCTTGAAAGAGGTCGAGATGAGTCCCGAGTCCATTGGATCGAATCTGGGCGCATCTGGCGCCTCGATGTCGCAGTTGGTATAATCAATCCTCAGCTCCTGGACCTATAAACATCCACCTTGTCAGAAACACCATCGAGCAGCCAGTGGAGAGTGTCGGGCGGATCGGTCGGGACGAACCTCTGAGCTGGCGTATAGCAGCAGGCCGCCGATGGGCGCGAAGATGATTCCGATCGTGAAGAAGAGCGGCAGGACCGTCTTGGGTGTCAGGATGGGCCTGTCCGTGTCAGCGACTCCAGCCTCCGTCTGCTTCCCTTGCTTCCGAGGGTGCCGCGACGGCTTCTCGAGAGACTCACTGCCATGCCTTCAGTCGCTGCTGTCGGAACGCGGTATCTGTTTGTCGGGGGAACTCGTCAGCGCCTGTTCGATACGCATCCATTGACAGGCTGGTGCTTTCGCGCGAGGCTCGTCCGAACCATCCGCTTCCTGGTAGCACTCACTTGCGGGACGGCGGCTCTTCTTCTTCTCCGGTTGCTTGTCGCTCGAATCGTGCGAATCGATGGAGTCGGTGTGACCGACTCCGGGCGGTAAGTCGGACATTGCGGCGGCGCTCGAATTCGCGGCGTTCCGGTGTGGTCTGTGGTGGAAAGAAGGAGATGGATTGTCGTTGGTGAGAGTGCGATCCCCAGGGCCTCTCCCGTATTCAAGTCGCAGGTCGGGCTGGTTTCCAGCACGGGGTACAGGCGGCGACGCGTGTGGCTTGTCCAGGAGTCTTACGTGTACGGTTTAGCGGGGTGGCTGAGTCGCCGAAACTGGAGGCAAGTACCGCCAGCACTGCCCCTGGGCAAGGGTCTCAGAGTTGGTACTGTTTCTGAATGATAGGTGCTTTCGGGTTCTACCACATGGTAATATATTAAATATCTTGATTGTTTCGACCTTTATGGTTCCCTTTTAGGGGGGCCGGGGTTACCTACACCTTTCCCCGAATGAATGGTGCAGCTTCTGCGTCCCGTCGTCCACCGCCGGACGCATCGCGACCAAATGTCAACTTTTGGCCCTCAAAGATCCCAAGACCATCCATCATCCATCATCATCAAAAAAAAAAACAGCACCACCATCACCAATAGCAAAAGTTTCCGGAACGGGGAATTGAACCCCGAGCCTGTCGGCGCCGTCACCTGAAGGATGAGAGCGACAAATGTTGACCATTACACCATTCCGGATGATTTGTTGAAATTTCGATGTGGTGGATGGGTCTAAGGAGTCTAGCCAGCAGCAAAATCCCAAATCAACCCTGGACTCCTCCATGCTTGTGGGCCGGGCCTCAGGGATCCATCCTCACCACTCCACACCAAGCACACATAATCGTCCAACTTCCCCTGACCAACCAAACGTCAAGGTGACGCGAGCGTAGAGCAGGAGACTCTCGATCTCTCTGAGTGTCTGCTGACCGTCGGCCGTGATTCTCTCCCAGATTCCTCGAACCTCTTCCTCCTCAGAAGATCCGTCTCTACCGGGCGACGATGCCTCCTCAGGGAAGATGAGCTCGCGCCATGCACGAGGATTCCAGACCTGCTTCCCCTTCTCGAGACAACCCGTCTCATCTGCCACTGTGCCGATGATTCGAGGGTTCAGGCGGAGAGTGCATTGCGAAGAGCAATGCTTGCAGGTAGCAACAGGCGAGTTCGCGTACAGGGGAACCCCGCAACTGTTACGACAAGGTTAGCGAATGCCCAACACTCACTTCTGCCAGGGCAATGGTACCAGTCAACGCAGCAGAGTGCCTTCTTGAACCACAGGTCCACCAGGTTCACGTCAAGGACAACGACACTGAGCTTGCCCGTGAATATTGCGTCAGGGTCACCGCGAGCAAAGTCCTCGACCTCTGCTATGGTGAATAACGCCCTGACGGGACCATGCATGGCGACATCGACGTTCCACAGATCTGCTGGGAATGGCGTGGATACCTCCTCTTTTTTCGTGCGCTCTTTTGCCCACTTTCGGAGCCAGTGGGCATCAGAAAAGTCGGGTTCGACATCCAACATCGTCAGATAGTCGATGCTGATACTGCCATCAGCCTCAGCTGCCGCATTTCTCGACGGCGGGCTAGGCTTCCACTTGGGGCTCGAAATCAACAGGATCGTGTCGTTAGCCTGCCAGGATACTGCCGAGTCTACCTGGCTCTCCCAAAGCGTCAGGACACAGCTGGCTGTGTGGTCGTACACGGTGACTTCCCGAAGCTCAAGTTCTGCGTCCCGCTTCAGAGGCCGAACTCGCTTGCAATTACCAACGCTACGGACGCACACGAGAACGCGGAGCCCGCGAACCTCGTCGTGACCGGTCTTGAGGTAAGAACCCAGGGTCACAAGTCCTGGGAAGCACTTGGGCTGTGAACCGGCAACGGTGCAGTCGAGGGGCGTGCGATACTGTGAATAGGTCTCGGATGATTCTGGCTCTATCCGTAAGAACTGCTGAGTACCGGGCTGCGGGTTGATGGGAGTGCAAGGCAGCACGTACGGAACGCTCTCGTAGTTGGAGGGCGGCTCGCAGACGTAGGTTGCCCAGACGCTGATGAGCTGGCCGAGGACAAAAGTTGAAACAGGGATACCAAGGGGCGTCAATTTGACCTTTGGTGTGGAGTATCAGCAAGAAGACCCAGAAAGCTCATGGCGAGGTCATGAACTCACTCCTATGGCTCCGGTGTCGTCCTTGATCACTAAGTAATGATATGGCCGCGAGTAATGCATCGAGTTCTTGTCGATGGCGGCCGGACGGAAGTTGACGAGTCTCCCAGCAAAGTGAACGTGGCCCTTGCCCTGCAAAATGCCAGATATGGACACCAAGTCATACTCCTGGGCGGGTTTCCAGCCCCGGGACAAAGGGTTCGACGAAGTCAGTTCGTTGGCGGTAAATCCATCGTCAACGCCAGCTGGCTGTCGTGAGCTTGGCTTATAACGGGGGGGCTCTTTCTGGTAGAAAGACTGTATCGACGGCGTGGCCATGCTTGGTGGGGAGGAAGGTTTTGTCGGTATCTGCAGGAACAACCTGGAAGCTCTTGCGTCGGTGGCGAGTTGACGGCATTGATGGGAGGTTGGACCAGCGCCTTGGGGGGAAATGGTGAGCATTGTAAGTGTTGTGAACCTAGAGAGGATGGTGGCTTCATTTGGGTGGCTCTTTCCTCGGGAGACAGTTGCATGAGCCGGAAGGAGTGCACCTTCCACAACGACCTGACCTCAGACATGAAACGAACTTCAATTTGCAATTTTCCTAGGTTCAGGTCCCTACAGGTAAGTAGGTACCTACACCAGATCCTGCCTCCACCAGCGAGACATATGCCAATGCCCAGGACCCAAGGCCAGGACCCTTTCTTCCATGCCATGGTCTGCCCGCAGTAGGTTGGTAGGCGCCGGCCACCTGTGCCTGGCTGCGCCAAGAGTCGGATTGAAGGCCTCCAGCATTTGATCAAAGGCAGAAAGGAGTCAGAAGACACTTGGTGGCACCATCGCCAGCTTGCGACCTCAAAGGACGGCGGGCCAATCAGGCATTGTGATGAGGGTCGTCATGGCCTAATTAAGCAGGTGGACGACCGAGGTCGGCCGCAAGGCATCATCGTCATTCGAACGCCGGAGGGACTCTGGACGTCTGAAACAACGGCCTGTGGAGTCGGTCGCTCACTTATGAAGTCAATGCTATTCTACCTAGTGGCCTCCGGCAAACGGAGGCATTGGCGTCCGTCAATAGGAACTACGAGCAAGGGCGTTCAGTCGGAGACAAGTCCGAGAGCCCGAGGCGCAACACTTCGCCGTGACGGACAAGCGTGTGTTTCCGCGCGTCTCTCAAGCCGTTGAGTGCCCGCTCCGAGTTGTTGAGGCTCTAGTGGCCAGAGCAATACAAGCACGTCCAGTAGTGGCAGTCACCTGGACGATGGCCGAGGCCGGAGTTGCCGCTGAAGAGAGGTCACCTGCCACACTGCTGCGGATCAGTCCCACCCGATAGAACAGACTGGAAGTCATCGCGAGGAGGCTGAGTGAAGTGCCAATGCAAGGAGCTGAAAGTTGAACAGTTGGCAAGAAACAATTGTGCCGAATGACTCTTTGTGAGTCAACTTATGGGGCCAGAGTTCCATGGAAGCATCAAGGCAGGCTCCGGGTTTCGCAATCGGAGACCCCAGCGGATGTCCCTTCCTAGGTTCATTCGCGTGACAGCGGCGCCAGGTACCGCCACCATAGTGGGCCGTTACTCCCGTACCACGCGAAAATAGCAGCAAAAGTCGTGTAACGGGCTAGGCTGCCGGGAGTCTTCGGTATCCACTACCCCGCAACTCGCCCTGTTGCCGCACACGGCTTGGTACCTTGGACCCCGGATTTATGGCGGGGCGACTGCGTCACCTGGCTGTTCTGAAGCTCCGCCAGAAATGCCACTGCCGTGCTGCCGGGAGAGCTCTCGTGGGGACCAGATGCACGACGGAGGAGAGAGCAATTGGGAAGGGGATGGAATGCAAGGAGGCATCATCACAAGATGCAATTGAAATGAGAGTCAATCTTCCAATTGGCCGGTTTGATTGGACATTTCATCGGCAAAAGTCCATCACCTCGCATGAGTGGAAGGTTTGGGACCACCTAGTCGGCCCACGAGCGGCGCCGTGTTGCGTCAGGTCACGCGATCTTCCCCCCTTCTGGCATCGACCATTCCCCCCCGGCTCGATGCATCGCCTTCCACTACCTCAAAGGTCAGCCCAGCAACCTGGCCCCTTGTCGCTGGTGATCGCGTGATCTGATAGGCTCCGCTGTGACTCTCGTCTGTACAAGTACATACGACCGGCGGGTGAACCGGGCATTGAAAGGAGCTGCTCTACGTAACCTCACCACCACTATTAAACCTCCCCTCATCTTGCGCTCATCTCCTCAACCTCTCCCCTTCCCACTCCCATCACCAACTACTACAACGACCAACGACCTCCCACGAATCCATCACTTCTCCAATCCATCTCCCTCTTGTCCATCTACGTCGAAGACGCTTCTTCTGCAAACACCACTTTCTGCCACTTCCCGCACCCTCCCAAAGCCTACACATCAGCCCAACAGTGAGTCCTTTCTCTGGCAACCAACGACCCCCGCACTCCCCTCCTCCTGGTGTGACACTCTCCCACCTCCACCTCCGATTGCCCATCACCAATCCATCAACGTGCCATTCCTGCAATGCAGGCTCTGGCTGGAATTGATGGATATGGCGTTCATCCTGGCGTTGGGCCTGCCATCAAGAGCAAGAGCAAGAGCTTGACTAATACCCGTATCCCCAGTGACCCGCTCCCACAAGTACAACGACCGCGACCACGCCGGTCTGGCCGACGGCACCGCCGCCCCCTCAGAGCATCTCCCTCGTTTCTTCGCCAAGCATGGCCACGAGGGAGTCGATCCCAAGAAGATCAAGAAGAGCGGAGGCGGCAGAGGCAACTGGTAAGCCATTCCCCCCTTATCCGGGCACCTACCCCGCAACAACCCCTATTCCCGGTCCTACGCCGGCACTGAATACCCCTCCCTCTCAACATCACCCACTAACACACATCCTAGGGGCACTGCTGGCGACGAGGTCGTCGACCAGGACTTTACCTTCGTCAACCCCCGCCGCCGCTCCAACAGCAGCGGCTACGCTAACCAGCTCCGCGACTTCAAGACAAAGTTCGACATCAATGAGACCGAACCCGTCTTCGAGGAGAGCCTCCACGGCCCCTCCGAGGAGGATGATGCAGACAACCTCTCCAAGACCTCGACCTCTGAGAGTGGACGCTCTACCGAGGACGAAAAGCACGACCTCAAGCAGTAATCTCATCGTCTCTCCGCGGGCATCGTAAGGCAGGCACTCGCCGTCATTGGGTCTTCCTGACATCCACACTCCGACGTTCTCCATGACGAGGAGCGGGTTTGTCCAAACATGTAACTGTCTTCTTCTGCGTTTTCAATCTGTTTTTCTCCCGAGGGGGTCATCGGGAGCTGGCGATAATGGTTTCTTCTTCTGCTTCTTGCTCTACATGACGTTCTAGAATGGACCGGACGGGACGGACTCGGGTGGGATTACGGACGGACCCTGGATTTTAGATTGCCTGCCCGGCAGCGGTTGCCAGCGATGCTCACGATGTTGATGACCGGCGGTGGCCACAGAGCCTCGCCCCTGTATCATGTATCACCAGATGGCCAATGATCTTGAATGAAAAAGAGATCCATGCCTTGTACCAACCGTTCCAGCTAAAACCGAGATTATAATGTGCGTGAGAGTAGCCTTCAGAAGGCATGTTGCAGTCCTGGGTTTCTGTTTGACCACCAAGCTGTCTGTGTCTTAGAATCCGGCTTCGATCTAGGTCTCCAGATATGTGACTCCTGATTTCGACCATCATAGTTCCAAGCACATTGACTCTGAGTTCAATATGCCCCAGTTGCCGAAGAAGCTTGGCTTCAGATATGCCGTCTTCCAGCGACCGCTGTGGATATGCCAGTCCAGCGAGACACCACATCTGGGGTCTTGACATGAGGGGACCAAGAATTGTCCTCATTCTCGTCACTCTTGGCGGCTAATTTCACACATTCAACATATCTCCCTATGCATAGTGTCTCAACCAAGGCTTTCCTGATTTTTGTTTCATCACAAATGACCGCGAGCGGTCCATTGTTCGTGTCTCGTGGTATTGACCCGATGATGGGCGGCGTCGGCGCCTACGGGGCGCCAGGCTGACATGGCATGGCTGACTCCCCCCCCTGACTGTTTGGCATAAAAGTCTTGGTATTCAGACCTGGCTGCCTTTTGGGTTGGAGTGCGAACAACTTCGCCCAATGGTCCCAGTGCGGACCAGAGCTTCCGCCTTTTGGCCTGAACAAGACTCTGAAACAACTTGAGGATGACTGAACGAGACAGCATAAATTACAAAGCGGAATCTCGCCTTGTATAACCTCTAGAGGCTCTGATAGCACATATAAATACAGCAGACGAGACTGAAGTGTTCATTTGGTTGCTCGGTGCAGGCTGGCCCTTACCGAGCACACACCGAGAACTCACGTGACTACAATCCTTATCGTGCCCCCGTGGTGAAACAGGCCGTGTGCAAGCTCACACTGTGACGCGATCCATGTCAGCTTCCTGAATCAGTTAGTCGCACACCGTTCCCTGTCGGTTTGCCGCCTCTTCGCGTGGTCAAAACGCAGGAAACCTCCCCCAGCTCCACATCGCCATCCATGCCCGTGCGTGCAACCCCTGATTGGACCCCCCGGTCTAGATCTCGGTCCTCTCTCCGTTGCCGTTTGGGTACCTGGGCTTTCCCTCTTTCCGCAAGACCCTTGGTTCCCGCGTCTGTCCCCTCGCCGCCGAGGTAGAGTAAGCGGCTGGAAGCCAGCCAGCCAGCTGTGATCCGGCCGTCTGGATGCTTGGACGCGGCGCCCTCTTTCCTGGTTCGCCTGCGCGCGGGAGACTCCTTTCCCTTTCGAGCCCCAATCACTTGGACAGCGCACACAGGCATGTCGAGTCTCGAGGCTTCCACGAGGGGCCTGTCAAGCTGTCAAACCGAATCGAGCAACAGCCTTACCACTCCAGGACTCCAGGGTCGGTTTGGGCTGCTGCGACAAGGAACTGCCAGCTGCTATTCCTCCTTGGGATCTCCCCAGGTCCAACCGCCCATTTCCTGCGCCCGAGCGCCCAGGCACCATACCTGTCCGGGAACAATTCCTCAGCCTCGGGCGGTTGGAAGATCCGTCTTCTTCAACGTCGCCTTCTTTCCTTCTCCTATTGTCTGTCGATGTCTGCATGTCTCGCGAGCGGCCCTCGCCGCCAATGCAACTGAGGGTTCTCGCACAGGAGTCCACGTGCCGCGGGACTGATGTCCCACCTCGGCTGCCGCCTGGCCAAAGGGGCCGTCAGAGGGCAGAACCAGCTACCATCGGAAACCGGAGTTCGGGATATCAAACCAAGAGCATCCCATCCTCGAAGACGCGCCCCTGAGATGAGACTGCCACCACAGTGCTCCAGGCTCCCACCGCCTCTCCATCACAGATGCATGAGGCCTCGCCCTGGTCCTGTCGCTCGGCCGAGTCCGAGTCGCAATTTGGAAGATGGGGAGACGCGGACACTGTGGAAGGGATACGACATGATCTTAACTCCGCCTGTCGATGAGATGGGGGCCATTCTGTACACCATCACGCGCTATTGCCGCCTCCTCCAGGCAAGTCACAGTCGTGTCATCCCCACTTGTCAGGGTGTTCGAGTCGAGACCGTCCTATGGTGCCATTTATCCTCTGCACTAGCCTGGCACTGTGTCGCAGTTTGTCCTCACGAAACCCCCTGCACGCGTCGAGAGGTCTGGCGTCTGGCGCTCAATGGCGCGCTGGGCCAGTGGCTCCTCCTTCTGTGTGCAAAGGTCAGGTTTGGTACCCAGGACGACGATTCTTCGTGAGTGGCCCCCCAGGTGGGAGAAAGCTTTACTCTACTGCCCAATTACCCCCTTCCTGTCTCCATCCATGTCCAAGTAACCAACACAGGAGCTATAATTGAGCTTCCATTGTTCCATCGTTCACTGTCTTGTGAAGCGTTATTGGGGCGTCACGCCAATCCTGCCCCGCCTGCAGAGTCGTTCTGGCCAATGCGCATGGTTCGGAGCGCACTCTCTGATTGGAGGAGAAGGGCCAAAGCTGCCCAAAACCGACCCTCCCTCGATGTTCGGTTGCAGAGAACAGGGTGCGTTCGGAAGTCGACGGAGCGACGCTAGCGGCGGGCTTGCTGGACCAAGGGGCAGGCAAAACAGCAGGCCACCCCATCCTAGCGGCCAGTCGTGCCGGATGGCAGCGAAAGGGGGTTCAGGAAATGTTTTGTACCTCGACAGGTGGCTTGTGCGCGGTGTCGAGGCCGGACGTGGTGTTGCACAGGGGCATCGATGCCGTCCGCCTCATCGGCCGTCAACGATCTCGGGGAGAAACACTTTGTGTTGTTGAAACAAAACGCGTCTGCGCCCAGGATCGAGGCGGTGACCCTTTGGAAGCCCTTCGAGGGACGATACTTCCAGAAGAATGCCTGAAAGATGACGGATTGGAATGAGGGAGGATTGCAGTTGGATGCCGAGGACGGCTTGAATTGATTTTGGATCGCACACTGTGAGGAACAAGAGGCGACCGACCAGGGGTGGACGGCGAGATGGTGCTGACAAGATCCATAGAAACGTGAGACGACCGCGAGCGGCGTGACGAAGAAGCACCTCCAGCGCTGATGCTGGCGAAACTGCGGCACATCCCACCCACGCGGTCAGACGCGTGTGCTCTCATCCGATCTGCTGGGCCAGCAGGTGAGGCCGTCTGTATCGGCTCTCAAGGGGAATTAGACTATCCGATGCAGGTCTGTTTGAGCTGCTTCATATGGCGTGTGTGTTCCTGTGGTGACGGTGAAGGATGCAGAGGGCGGGATGGGCAAAAGGTGAGAGCTTGCTCTCAAACCCCCAGATGGCTGGAACCCGCTGTTGTTGTTTGCACTGTCCATCTCGTACTCGACATGGTGGGGCCCGAGTCCTGGGGGTGAGGTTCGGGAGGGTTGCTGGTGGTAGGTGCACTGGGTGAGGAGGGTGTTCTGTGCAGGCGATTTGGCAGGTAGGTACCTTCCTGCTGCCCTAGCTCAATTTTACTCAGTGTATCTCGTGCGCTGCACCCTGGGCTCCACCTCACCCACCAAAAGCCCACACCCCCTTGGAACATGGAAGTAGACCTCAGGCTGCTGGTGGGAGGTTCGTTTCTCTGGTTCGGCAGCACCAGCCTCCCCTGAACCCGCCAACCACGGGCTGCCCCTGCTCCCCCGGCAGCAGAACGGATCCTTCTTTCTCTCTTCTGACTGATGCCCGCACCCCCGCCTTTGCCCTTTTAAACTGTCTGGTCGTGGCCGCTGCCCGTGCTACCACCTCACTATCCTCTTTTCATTCACTCCGCAGGCCTTCCCTCTTGCCTTATCCTCAATAAGGCTGCTGGCTGACGCTCGCGTTGCTTGTTTCTCAACAAGGAAATCGTTCGACACCCAAAAACCGTTTATTCTGGGCCCCTTTCTGACGTCCATCAATCCCCGGTTCTTGGGTCAAACCTCGTACGCGCATCCCGAGTCGCGTCTTGCCCCCATCTCAAGGTTGTTCATTTGTCGCGACCGCGCAAAAGGAAAGGGAAGGAACCATCACCACCACCCCCTTCGCGACTTCCCTCTCGGCGCATTGCGCTTTCCCGTCCAGCCAACCTTACTCCTCCCACAACAAAGCAGAACGACCCGTCCTGCTGCCCCGGAGCCACCAGTGCATACCAACGTCGGACAAAGGCATCGGATCCAAAATCTTGCCAAATTCCTCATTCCATTCCACTCCTCCCTGCCCTGCCACCCTGCCTGCCTATTCAGGCATCTACATCTCAGCCCACCCAACCAGACACCTCGCGCGCCTTCACCTTTGCGCACATCAACACACAATCCACCTCGACTCCCGGATCGAGTATAGATCAATCGGCACCTGCCCCATCAAACGCCCCTCGACCGTTCGGGCAATTCGTGTCAAGACACCTACCCGGAAACTGCAGTAGCCATGGCCGACATCACCGACCAACACGACCAGACCTCTCCCGGCGACCTCGACGAGGCAAACACCGTCGGCAACGGCAGCGTTGGCGAGTCTCGCGGCGTCAAGCGACAGCGCCCTAGCGCCGCCGACGACGACGACGATGACGACGAGAAGGGCGGCCGCGAGCGCCGCAAGATTGAGATCAAGTTCATCAACGACAAGTCAAGGCGTCACATCACCTTCTCCAAGCGCAAGGCCGGTATTATGAAGAAGGTACGAGTATTTGCCTTCTTCGGCACATTGCGCCCAGATGCTAACGGTTTCCGCGACGCAGGCCTATGAGCTTTCGGTGCTCACCGGTACCCAGGTTCTTCTCCTCGTCGTGTCCGAGACGGGTCTTGTGTACACCTTCACCACACCTAAGCTTCAGCCGCTCGTCACGAAAGCCGAGGGCAAGAACTTGATCCAGGTACGCGTTGACCGTGGCATTTGCCTGGGCATGCATTGTGTTGACGTTATCGCTCTAGGCCTGCCTGAACGCACCGGAACCCAGCCAAGGCGGCGAGAATGGTGTCGATGATGGCAACCAAGTTGAGTCGCCGGAAGAGGCCCCCCAGCAGCATATGCCGCCCCAGGGTGCTCGTCAGCAGGGCATGCCGCAGAACCCGCATATGCCCCCCAACTATATGCCTAACATGGGCATGGACCCATCCAACCTGGCATATGGCGGGTATGTTGGCCAGCAGCGCGGAGGCGGGTATGCCATGGGCCAGTCTGGCATGCCTCAACACGCTCCCCATCAGTCATGATCTCCAAGGTCGCGACTCGAGTTTTTCTCCCTGATACCCGGCATAATGCTTTCTGGAGAACAAATCTATCGACGACGCGTCTCGAATGCGTCTCGACTTAATAAGCGAGGTCCCGACAGTCTGGCGTTCATTTCAGGCGTTTTCGAGCCTGTATTCTGGTCATTGCTTTTCTTTCCGTTCCCGTGGTTGCCTACGCACCAAGGAACCGCCTCATCCGCTTCGACTTGCACGGAACCCGGTTCCCTGCCTGTTGAAGATGGAGGAGAGACCATTGGAGAACAACATGAACAGGGGATGTTCTGCTCGCGAGGCGATGCGGTGCGCGCGAGTTGCCCTGGGTGTAGGGCTCCCCCAATACTTCCCAGAGTTGCGGGCTCAGTTCGTCGGCGGTGGCTATGTCGTCTTGGTTCGACCGAAACTTGGCGGTGGGGTCTTTCTTCGGGAGTTAGGAGGACAGGAAAGAGGGGAAACGAGTTCACGTCTAGATCCCGTGGCGTCTGCCTGGGGTGATCACGATGGCCAAGGACGACCTTGCCCTTTCTTTCCTCGGGCATGTAGGATTAAAGGCGATACCCGAGCTTGGGGGGAGAAGTCGTTCTCATGCAGGGCTTCTCCTCTATGCAAATATGCTTTCTACCGTTCAATTTGCTCGGATGTGGGTGTGATTTGTGTAGGCAAGTGAGGCGGTTCGTTTCGGTGCGAATAGAATCGATTCTGTCCTGATTCGTACTTTGGGACTTATAATAATAGGCCGAGGGCATGCGTATCTCCTGCTGGAGGCTCATTGCGGCTAGATGCAGTGCAGATCTTTGGGAAGACGCGGGTGGGTGTCCTTCGGCCTGGCTATGCCGGCATCATGAGGTGACGGGGGATGGACGAGGATATTTGCATGACTGAAGATTTGAACGGGCACCCACGGGGGGGCGACCATGCTTTTATTTCATCACGCGGCCGGGTCTTCCGCCCGCTGCCGTGGCATCATGTCAGTCGGGCTATCGCCTGGGATGGGATAGTCTACTGGGCAGTGTTACGTATCGGGCAAGAGGCCGCTGCCCGAGGGACCGGCGCCGCGCAGGGCATGGGGGTTTCCCGATGGAGATTGTTTCCTGAACTGGCAGAAGGATCTGGGGAAGCGGGTTTGGCCGGATACCAAGTGGCCGGGAACCTTCCTGAAGACGACACGGACTTAGAGCCTCATTCAGCCACATGGCGTAGGGTGTCGATGTTCGGTGAATGGAGCCTTCCTGAGAGTCATTATGTAAGCACCGAGGGATGGTGCCGGAGCCGGTCAGATCCGGAAATTCCGACGCTGGGGTCAGGGTGGGCTCTTGGCTGCGCGGGTTTGAGAAGGTTTCTGCACGGACCAGGGCCAGCGAAGGGGGAGAGGTACCGGTACACACTTTCGTGCGAATTGTTATCATTGCACAAAGCTTTCGAGGCGTCTCAGATGTTTGATAACCATTCGAGTATCACGGATTGCAGGATTTCGACACACAGAAATGCCAGGGGTCATCATAGTCCAGCCTCTTCGACCTGCAAGATGCCCCAAGATTCCCAGGGTCGTGTAAGTCATTCAATTACAATAGGATGATACGGGTACAAAACGCCTAGCATGCCAGCCGGGTGAAACCATGCATAACTTCGTGGAATATTGGAAAATAAACGCTGTATGCGTGTTTTGGGCCTGGTGCTTGATTGTCGTCGACTCGGCCAGCAAAGGGGGAGGCAAGTCTAGTGCTCGGTCGAGACGGCATAGCGGCCGACGACGAGGGAGCCAAGGAAAACGCCACCCAGAACGGAGAGAAAGTAGCCGATGTTCATGCTCATGACCGCCAGCATGCTGCAGGAGGTTAGCATCGGTTCATAGAAACATTTGGAGGGAAGCCAGGCGAACGTACAGGAGGTATCCAACTCCAGCGATGACGGTATCAAGAAGTGCGCGGACGGGATCAACGGAGAATCGCCAGGGACGGGTGAGGCCCTTCTTTCTCTGGACGACGGTGACGTTCTCCTCGCGCCCATTCTCGCTGATGACCATGTTCTTGGCGAGGCTGTCGCTGGACAGCTGCTGGCCGAGGGGGTTCTTGTCGGCGACGACGACGTAGCGGCGCTTGAGCTCCTGGTCCAGCCAGCGCTGCTCAAGGAGGGCCTTGCCAGCAAGCATAAGGCGGAGGAGGGTAGCGAGGAGGATGAGGAAGATGCAAGTCGCGGCGTAGGTGGCGGCGTTGGTCGGGGTCCAAGCCGAGCTGTAGAGGGAGGTCTGGATCATGTTCTGGAAGACGGCCATCATGCCCATATCGTGGCCGCCCATTGAGCCAGAGCCATGGCCCATGTCCATGCCGCTGTGATCTGTGCTGGTGCCGTCGGTAACAGCAGCGGCAGAGTCGGCGTGACCCATGTCGCCGTGGGGGAATCTGCCCTCAATCATGGTGTTTTGGTGTTGCGAGGTGGCGGGGGAGAGAGGCGAGAGGGGTTTGGCGCCTGGTGAGGGGAGGATAGCGATTAGACGAAATTGAGGATGTAACGAGGCCCAGCTCGTCGAATTTATCAGTGTCGACACTCCTGGTGTTGTGGTTGAGGGATTGGAATGCCGAGGAGGAATGGGCGCGCCGTGGGATCGACCCGAGATAATATAACCTTGCAACCTTGGTGTCGTCCGTCTCGCTGGTGAGAAGGTTTGCGAGAGATCTTCAGACGCAGGAACGTCGCGCTGAACGTCGAAACAGGCTCACGGGCGATCCGCTCTCTTCCGTAAACGTCGCGTCGATGCAGCTTCTATTCTCGCTACCGGGTCCGTCGCACGGATTGGGTGTTTTCGCATGAATTGCAATCGATGGTCTGGGGTCTGAGCCAAGAGACGTTTGAGAGTGCGGGCGGTGGGTGGTTTTGAAGTTCACGGTCCGTCAAGCTGGAGGGTTGGGACGGAGATCTCGGTACTTTTGATGCAGGGGGCCGTTATCAGAAAGTCACATAATTTACCAGAGACTCAGATAGGAGGAAAGTTCACGTGGAGTTTCGCCCTCAGGGTGCCTCTTTCCTTCGCAAACCAGCGCATCAGTGGGGTGCTAGTGAGAGCCAAGCTTCGGGAGGCCGGCGGGGAGGTGCTACCAGCTCCCTCATTGGTCTGACAACGTTGTTAGCGTGAGATCCCCGACCTTCAGCAAGGTAGCGGTACTTCACACATCGGCGCCTTCTTTCCATTGACAACACCGAGACTTCAACCCGAACTGACATCGACACACCACGACCATCCTCCAGCATATTTACCGAGTCATCAGGGCGCTACGCCATCAATTAATCCATCAAGTACATACTCAGCCGTACTGGTCGGCTTTTCGAACACGCCTTACTCTTGCCATATGCTAATGCTGGTCTCAGAATTCCGACTCGGAAGCCTGGAACATGCTACAAATCTCCAATGGAACCTTTGGCCAAATATCGTCCGGCCTGGGCGTGGGATCTGACCAAAAACTCATGATCTTCGACTCATGACGCGCTCTTGTCGTCTCGTCCGAGGTTTGAAACGCTGTCCCATATCAACTGTCGATCCGGCGCTGTGGCAACACTCATGGCGGTCTAGGCCACACAGGCCGGAAGAGCTTCATCCCATCACAATATTCTCTCAGACCCGATCCTACTTCCTGAGACACAGGACGCCCAATCGCGTCCATTTCCCCAGAACGAAGGTATGGTAGGACCCGGGCAGAATTTGTCAAATGCCACCTGCTTCGGCGAGACTTGGGGATTCTGGTTGATGGGAGATGTTGCAGGCTAACTTTCAGACGAGAAGCAAGCACCTGATTCCCCCGAGGTGTTTCTGGGGCTGTGGCTATCGAATCTGGCCCGACTCTGCGCAACATCTCTCTTCCGCCAGGAATATCCGGGGCTGGCCTTCGACCAGGAAGAGTACCTTCTGTGCGCTGCACCCTGTCCAAAACTTCGACAAAGAGATGATTCTGCTTGGCATGGCTGGACTTTGTCCTTCTCCAACTCCCAGGCCAACCTCGAGGATGTATACGTGCCTGCACAACCTCGACACGGCCATTGGTCTCCTCTGCGTTCAAGCTGCGCCGATCAGGATGCTCTTCCGCGAAATCATTTCAATCAGAAGACGTCGCTCAACAGAATGAGGAGGCCTGCGCTGGTTTACCGATCACGGAGGAGCTTCTCCTGCTGCACCTACTGTTGATGGGAACACTGGGGAGAGCGCAGCATCCGGATGCCTGTTGTTATGAGCCATGATGCTTGCGAAAGGCAAGAGGCATCAGGCGTGCGGAGGGTTCGAGCCAAAGAGAGGGACAGCCGGCTTCACTCGCTGGATCTCAAAATCTCGCAGAACCATGGGACTCGCAGGGCGACCGTGGCGACGTGACCACTATTTCGAAAAGGATGTCCGTTGATGGCAAGGCCAAACAAGCGAGGGCACACGCTCGCCTACTCATGATTAGGCCAGGGCGCAGCCAGGGCACATGGCAAGATTCCGTTGGAGCCCGTGTCGCGGACTGTACTGGGATCCATGTGTGAAAGCATGCGTCAGCTGACCTGGTGATGACCCTGCTTGGCCAGAGAGCGCCTGTCACGACGAGAGCGGCTTCAAACTGCCTATTTCTTCGATGCATTCCTAATTGAGGAAACGAGGGAAGTGCAGCGAAACCCAAGGTTCCGACAGGACGTGCTATTCTTAACGCAGCGTCAGTGTGGTACGAGTGTACTCGCCCGCCTGCGCAATGTGGTTCGGATCACGCACTGGTTGTCCCTGCCAGGACTTCACCACCTTGCCCAGGCGGATATGTTGAGGCAGTGTCGGTGTTTCACGGGACAGCTGCACTTATCCGATGAAGTGTCCACAATGCCCGAATCATGCAACATGTGCCGGCCGGCCGCACAAGATCCAGCCTGCGTACTTTGGCTGCGCCCACCGAGTACATATGTGCCCTGGTCTTGCCTGGCATTGCCCTATGATCTCCGGTCATGGGCAGTCGCTGTGCCGCCTCTTCTCGTGGCCCCGCATCGGGATCTCGGATATGGCCTTGTGAGCCCGGATATTGGTGATCTGCAGCAACCCGGCCGGCTCGGCACAATTCTGCTTTGACATCAGGGCTGCCCGCAGGCTGGACCAAGTCATCCATTGACTTTTCGGCGCCTTGCCAACCATTATGCACCCAAGCCAACCCGTGGGCCCGGGAACAAGCCCGGCTGCGGTAGCTGGTGGTCTGCACAAGTTTCCGAGTCTATTTTGACGACAAGCATCGACACGCGGAAAAGGCCAAGCATCACCACGCATTCGGCCAAATAACGTGCCTGTCTCGCTTCACATATGGGGCAGTTTTGGGGTTGGTGGGTATTCAATACCTCATCATACGACAGTTGTCGATGAAGTCCTATCGTCGTGCGAACCACCACTCAGCTGCCTCCCCGCGAGTGCGAGACGTTTCCACACGAGAAGCTAGCTGGATGGGTGGTTACTTTGTTTGGCACTTGCCTTCCACCCAGGGCAGCAGCCAGACCAGCGATTCTCGTAGACCGCACCTTGCTGCTCGGATGAGTCTACGAATGCCAATATCGCCGTACCAAGGCCGTCATTCTTTCCCCCCGCCCCGGCGCAGCGCGCTCTCCTTGAGACATTCATTGAAGGACAGTTGGGCGGCAGAGCAAATAAAGCATGGAACCTCGGTGCCATATCATGTCCCATTGCGGAGGCAAGCTGGGGCTGCGATGCTCAGGTGACGAGGACTGATTTAGTGGCAGGTTATTGAGTTGCACAAGCATTTTGATATGGCCCTCGGAGGAGAATCAGTCCGTGTTGGTGTCACCTGCGTACTCAAGGTCAGAGACAACATCCATCACGTCTTGCAACTATCGATAGCTTGGACTGTGGTCTTGTTAGCTCAAGCTCCGAGGCAACACAGTATCGTTTTCCTCGACATTGCACCAGAGAATATCGTAATTCCGAGAGTCGCCGGTGCACTCACTACTGATCGGTCACTCTGCAGCGGATATTTGCGGCTTACCGCGATAACATGCTGGTGCTACATAACGCGGGCAATCTACAAGTACTGCCCGTTGCATCGACCGAAACTCCACCACTCGTCACCTCGCGGAAGCTTCCATGAGTATCATAAACTCGAATACTGCACGGCGGTAGAGAGGACAGAATCTCTAGCTAACTTGGGCGCTCGCTGGCAGGAAGCCACCAGCTATAGAGAAAGAGATATAACGCTGAGTGACCGGATGAGGTTTTGACCAGCTTGAACCAATGCCAGCACCGACGGGAGATGATATCCGAACGACTCGGGCAGGGACAACACCGCTCTCGGACGACCAGTTACGAAGGGAATGATCACCCTAGGGATGACAGACGTCGGGCAGAGTCATGGCCCGCCGGTCACACCGAATAAACAAACTCTCCAACGGTGCTCTTCACCCATTGTTCGCCGCACTGAGGGTGGTGTCGTTGACCTAAGGTCTGGCGTTCTTTGTCTTCGCGGTCCGCGGGCCACCAGCTGGAGGAGAGCATGGCACGACGCCTCCCTTCCGCCCTCCGCAGGCGCCGGCTTGGTCCTAGCTCGTGCCTCCAACTTGGGGCGTGCAACCGTTGGGAACGGATAGCGTTGCGCCACAGAGGAGGGTGGGCGGCAGGCATTGTTCGCCAGGGAAGTGCTCTCGCAAGAGCTGAATGCGATGCCAAGAAGGACGATGCCTAACACATCCGAGGCGAAGGCAAGGCCATCACATGTGCAGACATGGTTGATTATGTATGTAAGTACTAGCCTGGTTCTTCGCCTCCGTACTTATTCAACCTGGGCATTCACACCCAGCTAGGTACTTGAGCTGTACTTACAGCGTACTTGAAGCCAGTCTGCACCAGAGGCCAGCCCCTCTTTCAATATGGCCCGTGGGCCGGTTCGCATGGCGGGCCAAGGTGCAACACAGATTCACTGCGATGACCCCCCAGGTCGAGGTAAGGCACACGGCATGGTTCTCACGCCCTTTCGCCTGGGCGGCAGGGAACTCATCCGATCTCAACCTAGCGTGCCGACCAGGGCCTTGTCAAGACACCCCCGGCCGATGAGCGTGTGCCGACTCTCTCGTGGACACATGAGGACACCAGGCCGGCGGCGTCGGCGTGGGCGGGTGGGAAATGGGAGCAAGGTCCCTTTGTGGCGCCGTGCTAGTTTCCCAGGATCCTGCTTGAGTGCCGGTGGTGGCAGCAATCTGTGCCCCTCCCGTGCAGCAACCCCAAGCGAGCGATGGTTGTCCAACTCGTGGCCTGCAAGCCAATCCCTTGAGGGTCGGAGTGGAGGGAGGGCGGGCTGGCGCACCTCCTCCCTACCTGTCCCGCTTCAGCCGCAATGGCATGCTGGGCCGGGGACCCCTCGCACGCTCATCACGGGCAGTCAGTCGCCACTCTCGCTACGGACGAGTGCTGAAGAGCAACGGACAGATTCCGCAGCACGTCCCGGGACGATTGACGGCTTCAGCAAGGCCCGTATGCGTTCCACACTTACTTGCTTGCAAGTAGTATGTGCTTGTTTCTAAGTATGGAGTCTACTCCGCCGGCCAGGCTGACGAACGGGTGTCTGCTCTTCCAGGCATATGGCGCTGGGGGACAGATGCAGATCTGGAAATGACGCAGGTGGCCCGACTGCGACGCGCCGGGCGCCTGTCACGCTACCGAAACCAAACAGTTCAGATTGGCCTGTATTAATCAGGGGCTACGACGTTTTGGGAGCTCTCCAGGTATGGAGGCAGGGGAGGTAGGGGGGGGGGCCTTCAACGCCATTCCTTGCGACACGCCTTCTTCAACCGCGACTCATTCATTCCCCAGGACACCCAGAGCATATCAGAGCTCGTCTTTGGGGTAGCAGGAAAGCCAAACCCTCTTCCGAGGCGAACATGTACTCGCGGACAAGCATGCACATACAGTACCTTACATACAAAAGTATGCCTTGCAAAACACGACCACTCTCCGTCTCGTCAAAAATTCCCGAAAGAAGACAAGGCAGCATTTCTTTTGGCGTTAAGCTGCTTTCTGCTTAGCCCAATGGGATGGAAGGCTCCTTGACGCGGCGAGCAATTCGTCCAACGGCGACGCCCCGGTACCGGAATGCAGGTTTGGCACTGCAGCGGCGGTGCGTGCAGCCAGCCCCCCCAGTCAACCCGTCTCCTGGCAGCTCTCTGTGTGCCTGAAATCCGTCCGTGGCAGCATGATCTGCGTATGGCGTCGAGATACCGCGTGTCAAGTCTCCACCGAACCCCTGGGCGACCATATGGCTCTGGCTGGCACCACCTCCATCCATTCCATCTCCGTGGGTTTAGACAGCCTTCAGATGACTGTCACTCACTACCGACGGGCATCGATTGATACCGAGAGCTCGTCTTGTTACCAACGACCCAGGATCACGTCGGTCGAGGATGGCATGCCATCGAAGACACGATCTCTGGACCGCTGGATTCATCTGTGTCTCTCCAGCACACCACAGACGAGCCGACTTACATACGAGTACTTTCCAAGTACATACTCAGTCCCCGCTCAGCACAGCATCCCCCCCATCCTCCATGGCCATGGATGGTGCCGGCCGGCACTGCTTTCGTTGTGGAGAGCCTCATTCGGGCAAGGCAGACCGACCCGATCTCCGCTCCGGTCGGTCATGGGGGCTGTTTGGAATTAGTAAATCGGACCATGCGGTTCTTTCTGCTGGAAACCTGGGGATTCCCACGAAGCCGCGGCGGCTCTTGGCGGCACAGGAGAGAGAGTGGGATACGATGCGATACCCGCTCCTCCATCCGTCCCATCTCGTCCAGTGAGTACAATCTTGCACACCTCAGCTTGCATGATCGACATCGTCAATATATGTACTTGGTGCGCTGTGACAATCCTTCGGGGCTCGGAGGAAACCCCAGTGCGCCTTGTGCCGGGTCGTCGCTCAATACCAAGGATGCATGGACCGTATGTTTGCATGGACGTGCTGAACTTGTAGCTGAGCGCCTAATAATACTGTAATGGCGATGGTCGGGAATTAAACAAGAACAAATCAACGGCACGGAAGCACAACATTCGATATGTACAGGCTCGGCCGGCCGTGTCTTGAAAAGGGCAGCAGATCGGTGCGTTCCGATAGTGAAGAAGTAAGTATCCAGCGCAGCATGACTCGTCGCCCCGAAATCGAAACGTGAAATAATTACCAGGACATCGATGAGGCAATCCATCTGGACGGGATGCGGTCTCCCCAATGCGACCCTGCTGGTGGATTCCATGGTTGATTGATTGATTGATCACTCAGATCCATTTCAGTGAATTTCATCAGTGGAACTCAAGGCCCGGGTCGCCCCCCTGTCCCCCCATTGGATCGCTGAGGTGGCCCCCGGGCCCAGAGCAGGGGCCCTGCCAGCGGCCAACTGGAGAGCAGGGGAACCCCCTGGGCGTCGACATATTCGCCAAGACATGTGCTGAATGGACCTAGTGGGTGGGCTGCGCGGGTACTTGGCCACTACTTTGGTGCAGAGGAGCCCGAGGCCATATCTCGTGGCCGGGCAGGTCTAGGCCTCGTCCTGAGACGACCCCCCCGGCCGGAGAGCCATGCCTGATTTCTGCGGCCCCGACTGGGACTCGCACTGCACCCTTGATCCCCGAACGGAGAGACCCATGGATCAGAGCCGATGATGGTGATCAACGTGAAGCTACCGAGGTTGCCTGTCCTGCCTGCCTCTCACCACACACACACCCATCCGTCGACCGAATCCCTGGAACACCCACTCGCTCGACGCGACATGTCGGGTCGACAAAGGCCAGCTGGGTGGGTGAGTCGATTTGTTATTTTGTTTTTAGCGTTTCTGCTTTCAGGCCAGCAGGTTGCCGGAAGTCACAGCAGACAGACGACGGAGGGCGAGCGAGAGGGAGGGACGTACTTGTAAGGCTGCACACCTCCTCCTTTGCGAGCACCACCCCCTCTCCCTCTCCCTCGCCCTCGACCTGATCATGGACGCCGCCCAGACCCCGTGGACTGAGCCAAGCAAGGGTCGGTCAGCTACGATCACCGACCCATGCGCCGCGCTTCAGGCACGTCCCAAAGGAGGACGTCACTGAACTTGAAGCTCCCATCCCAGCTGGGCTGGGCTGGCATCTGGCAGCGGGTTCCCTGCTGCTGGTCAGTGGTCCCCGAGTCCCCTCCATCTGATTCCCCTCCCACCAGCGGAAAGAAGCTTGGGCCATCTCGCGTGGAGACGAAGGTTAAAGCCTTTTGCCGCGGCAGGGCAGCAGGATGGCCATCGCGGTGCGTGCCTGTCAGCCTCTACGTCGTCACGACGTGTGTAAGTTTGGACGAGGCTTCGTGTGCCTGACTGATGGCTTGCTCCTCTCTCCTGTTTCATGGACCCCGAGGGAAAAGTATGAATGTATGTGCGTGCGTAGGTACGCTGCTCGTATGTACCGGGAAGGGCAAAGAAACAGCCGAGTCGGGTCCCACTCTCGATCAGTCTGTCTCCTTTCAGCCCTTCGGAGCTAGCAGCAAGCAGCAGCAGGAGCAGGAGGTACCCTCGTACCTGCCTGCCCTCGCATTGCTCCTGCTGCTTGTCCCGGACGGACCGCAGTACAGCCTCCAGCAGGACGGACCGGACCTGTATGTAGGTAGGTACCTACCGCCTGCACGATGGTGGCCGCCGTCCAGCCACACCCACACGGGAGACGAGAGACACGCCCCCCAAGACAAGAACTGACCAGGCCCCTAGAGGTGGTACAGGTATCATTCCCGCTTCGGCTCCCGGGGCACACTCTCTCTCCCAGTTCTGGGGAGTGGCAGGGGGGGKGGAGGGKAAGGGCCAGCGCCGGCCGGCGCGCGCGCCCAGGGACAGGCAGGATGAAAGAATGAAAAGGGCAAGCATGGACAACACGCATCTGTCTGTCCCTCGAGATCCAGATCTACGAACTGTCCATCACCATCACCCATACATCATCCATCATCCCACTGACCTTGCTTGCTTGGAGTTGAAGTAGAGTTGAGTGTTACGTACTTGGACTTACTTGTTACCTGATGGGCTCGTACGCCGCCGACGCCCACGCAGACCACGACGACGACGACTTTGCCTTTTCCAATCCCTTTTGACTTTGATGCGCATGGCTCATTGTTTCTGAGGAAAAGCCACAAGCCAGGTACATAAGTATAAGCAGCCCGGCCAGCCTCGCCTCGCCGCCACCCCCTGCTCTGCTATACCTACCCACGCTTCCACCACCTCGGTCTTCTTCTGGTTGGTTTCCTCCATCAAACACAACCCACCAGGTATCGACGAAAGCCTCCGTCGCTCCTGCGAGACGCCATCCCCCGGAACTCATAAGAACGTCTCGCGCCTCGCTTGCCCAGGGCGCACGCTTGCTCTCTCAACATCGCGCGGACCCCCAGCCTCTCGAGCACCCAACTCTTCGTGGCTTCTCACAGACGTTCGCCGGCGCCTTGCACCTGCACCACAGCACAAACACTACCGGGCGGCCCTAACCATCCCATCCATTCACCCATCCTCAACCACCACAGTGGCGGACCTGCTCGCCGGCCCCTGGCCTGCACTTGCACTGCGCACCATGAATAACTTCGGCCTCAAGGACCGGAGGAATACGCCGTTGCCTCCCCTGGGCCTGCTACCCGGGGATCCAAATATACCCAGTATGACCAGCCAATATCCCCAACCTGGCCACCCGAGAGATGACCGGTCCCAGGAAGGGGGCTACCGGGACTCGTCAGGGTCCCGGTCCCTCTATCTGGCCACCGCAAGCTCGTCGCCAGGCGCCAGACAGAACGGATTTCTAACCCCAGACTCAGGAGGCCAGCACGATGTCATCAGTCCCGGCTCTACTGCTTCCGGCCTGAATAGCGGCAGCTCCCAGAGCGCCCTGAGCAGTATATCGCAGTATTCCTCGCACCACAACAGCTGGTCCGCGTCCGCCCCCACCACCTCGAGCTCCTTCAGCTTCTCGACTCAGGGTCAGGGGCCCCTGGCGACTCCTCAGCATTACGACTCGAAGCCGGCCTACGAGAACGGTTCGTCTTTGTACACCTTGGCCCGGCCCTCGCCCGGCTCGACCACCCCCGGCGATCCCCTCACCACGCCCACCTACGGACACAGCCATCAGCACCAATATCCAGGAATGTTCGGTCACGGCGGCGGCGGCGCCGGCGGCGGCTCTGGGACGCTCCCATCGCAGGTCTCAACGTCTGCCCAGCAACCCCCGACACCACCGAGCGCCACTGCTCCTCCTCACGTGGATCCCTACAGTCGACCACCGCCTACCCCCAGCTATTTCTCGTCCGCGTCAACGCCACATCAGCCGTCCTTCTCCCACCAGTACCAGTCCCCGTCTGCGCCGTCACCTACGACCTCAGCAGGCGCCCCGAGGGGTCTTCACTCGCTCTCCGGCATGGCGCCGCCCGCGGCATATCGACCCTATGGTTATGGCCACCAGATGCCTGTCCCTTCGATGGGCGGGGGCGGCGCGATCATGTCGAATCTGAGCAACCCCGGTGGCCAGATGTCCGTTATGCCCGGCCTTGGTGGTGTCCACCACGGGTATGGCCATCCCCATCTCCACGGCATCTATGGCCACCAGGCGCCACCTCAGACCGAGCGTCCCTTCAAGTGCGACCAGTGCCCCCAGTCTTTCAACAGGAATCACGATCTGAAGCGGCACAAGCGCATTCACCTGAGCGTAAAGCCCTTCCCGTGTGGGAGCTGCGACAAGGCCTTCTCCCGAAAAGATGCTCTGAAGCGTCACCGTCTGGTCAAGGGTTGCGGCGACGGAAAGGAGGATGCTGGCAACAACGACACGTCAGGGCGCAGCGACGTCAGCGCGTCCGAGAGCCCGACGATAACGAAGACAGAGTCTTCTTAATAGCGGAACGACGAGCAGAGAGCGAGACGCACGTCATGACATTTCACGTGCGACCGAAACCGCGAGTGGTGCTGGTGATCCAGCGCCTTGGGATCTCCGATCTGCGCCTGTCTCGACAGGGCAAAACAAGGGGGACTGCGGCATTGGCGGCGGACGGCATGGCTTGCCTGTCACTGGCATTCAGGGGCGCCGGCAAGCTTCGCGTTCTGGGGCGCTGGGCTGCTGATCGCTGATCAGGGCGTCTTCTTAGGGGGCCTCTGGCAAGTGAGCGTGCGAGGGCGCAAGCCACACTGGAGGGATGTTTTCTCGGTGAAAGGGGGTGCCCAGGTTTCTTCAGGGCTAATTCACTGCGTGGCGAATATTTTGCATTGCGGAAGAGGAGGAGGGAACTGACTATGATGTACGTTCTGACGCCTTCTCACCACCCCACGGCGCCTGGTGTTTTCCTCTCCGGGACGGGAGTCGAGTTTACAGTATTTCTTCGAATCTGGTCATGTCTTCTGAGGAAAGAGGACTTCTTTGTTACTAGTACCACGCATTATTACAGTATCACGGACGCCTCTGGCAGAGAGGCGGTAGGACTGGGAGGAGGCGCCTTTGGGCACAGGGCTCTTACCCAGGTGGGCACACGTCCCAATACAACAACACCATCATCCTTACTGCCTCTGGCTCAACTTGTGATCGCATGCATGCCAACTGGTGCTCCCATCAGGATGCCCTGTCACGTTCGTCTTGATATACCAATAATACCCAGAACATCCCTTGATGCTTACACATGTGCGACCATCCGGTTTTCCTTCATGTCTGTCTGGCCCAGGGGGTAGCTTGGGTAAGGCTTGGATAAGTATCTGCATCGCGGAGGAGGCAGAAGCCCCATCTTTGCCCTCTGGCCTTGTCCCTTGATCATTACTAACGAATCTTGTCTTGTTAGCAATAGCAATTAGGGATGTATCATGCTGAACATGTCCTCGCCCCCCCTGTTTCTTGGTATTCTGCCTCGGCTTGGCGCGAGTCAAACCTTTTCCCCCCGTGCCCATTGTCCTGAAGGGGAGGAGAAGCACTGCTCGCTTGGCCTTTCCATGTGTGGCAGGGTCGACATGGGCATCGACCAGGCTCGCGCGTGGCCCAGGTGAATGGGACAATTCATACCCCGGCTGACAAGTCGCGGCGGAAGATGAAGGCAGAGTGACCCGAGTGGCTCTTCCCGCGAAACCGGGTGGGCAATAGATTGGCTGGGCCACCACCCATTTTCGCGGGCCTGATGGGCCGCACGACCAAGGGCTTTACGGAGTCGGCAAGGTCGAGCTGAATGAAGTGCGTAGCACCACCTGTCGATATGAAGGCTGCAGGGCGGCGACTTGTGCTGGCGAGACGCCCTGGGGTCGTTGAGGGCACTAGTCGTGCTAGGTAATTTTGTGTTGCTAGTGGCCCAAGCCATCCGCAGCTCCCACCACCACCACCCACGCGCACCCAGTCATATTCTAGGCTAGCGCTGCATGAGGCCAACGGTAGCTGGATGTGCGCCGAAGCGAGGTCGATGGTTGACGCTCTTCGGGTGGTTTGGGGAGGGGTGCCGGGGCCAAGGAATTGAGAGACATGACATGAGGAACGGCGAGAGTCCACTCTGCCGAGTGCGAGCGTGTGGAATCTGGCCCGTGCAGAAACGCACAGATGGCTCGTTTTTCCCCTCCCGACTGACTCCCCCGGGTCAGTCACCCCGGCAGGCAGGACGTCAGACATTGATGACATCGGCGAGAGTCGAGCACGCTCCCAGCTGGGCGCCGTCCTGAGCGATGCCTATTGGGGGATCGGAGGCTCATTTCGTGGGAGGACGAAAGAGGTTATAGAGGCGTAAATAGAGCTGCACGTCCTCCGCAAAATAAGATGCGGCTTGCCCTTGATCAGAGACACTCAGTTGGGTCGGAGGCAAGCCCCTTGGGACGCCACCAAGGGCCGCCTGTGAGATCTGTGCTCGCGCGATGGCGTGGTTGGGCCATAGCTTTCCAGGGGTTCGGCGGGAGAGTCCGTCGCTGTGGGTAGCTTGATCGAGGCACCTGGGCGCCGTTGTCGGCGGGTGGATGGAGGCTTATTCGGGAGTCAGAACAGCCAGACGGGCGACGGGATGATAACACGATGCGATGCCTGGGGGACGGGGTTCGGGGGGCGTGCACAAGTCAGTCGGTCGGTTCTGTAAGCCCCTCCCCCCCCCGGGTTCAGGGGTCGATGAGATGTATCCAAGTCGTCGGGTCGCGCGGCTGAGCGAGCATGGGACTTTGCGAGTCAAGTCACTCACAGACCACTGAGCCCAGCCCGCCGTCTTCCGAGGTTCCGTTTTCTGTGTCTCGCAGGTTGGGGAAAGGGGTTGGTGGCTGGAGGGGCTGGACACCACAACGTGTGCGTAGGTATGTACGTACATCAAGTGTGTCGATCGTCGTCCTTGTTGACTTGGCATGGGGTCGAGCAGCCGAGGATGCAGTCGAGAGAAATGGGAGTCGGCGGAGGCAGAAGCGAAGAGGCAGGCAAGCAGGCAGGGCAGGGCCAGAGGAAAAGGAAAGAGCGACATGTCCTTAATTTCCGGATGCGCAGACGGGCTGCGTGGTTTGGTGGGTGAAGGAAGGCACCACCCAGCTCAGGCGACGCCAAGCCGATATACTTGAGATCCCCGCCAAATTGTGCGGGGAGCAAGGTACCATCTACAGGCATCCGGGCTGACCCCATGAATATCTGTAACACCCGTTGGAATGGGCCAAAAAGTTGCCAATTCAGCTTTTCTTCATCTCTCCGACCCTTGTACCCTCATCTCGTCTCCCAAGCACACACACACCGCGCCTGTCCGCCTCGTCCTGCCGTACCACCGCATCGACACCCGACAACCACCCGGTTGGTGTGCCCCGTAGCCTATGCGTGTGCCTGCTGCAAAATGCAATGTGATGGAGGCATCGCGCACAGCTCCTCCATTCGCAGGGTCTTTCGAGCCGTCATGCTCCCGCCACCCGCCCGCGCCTGCAGGCGAGCCTCCCTCCCTGCATGCTGACTGTTGGCATCTTGACGCTAGGTCTGGGTAAAACAGGCTCGAGGCCCCCGTCGTCCTGCGAGAGTGTATCCCGAGGCCAACTCTCGCCCAGTCTTCACCCAACCGCCGCCCTCACAGCCAAGCGCTTAGTTGGTATCGACTATCTACGCCGAGCATCAATTCGGCCAGCAGCACATGCACGAGTTGAATCCTTCGACCCAGTCGGATATGCCCCGGGATGGCGGCCATCCCTGTGCCGATCTCCCAGCCCTCACTCCGTGGCGTCTTGACTGCCGCAATGCCGTTCACCCTGTCAGCGGTACTTTGGTATCCTGGCCTGGGTCAACATGCAAGGAGCGCTCAGCGACTGACAGATCCCATGTCGCAGAAACCCGCTATCGGTCTGTCCCAGACCGACCTCCATCTGACAAGTCACATGGACATGTCTTGCGCAAGATGGATGTTATGGTGTGGGACAATTGCTTGTATCGACTTTACACAGACAAGACACGTCCACATAACTTTACAGAACAGGGAGCCCCTCACGGCACGACTCTGGCAAATCTCCATTCCAGCCAGCCTTCCAGAACGACTCTCGAATACCGGCTTTTGGAAGCCAGAGGAATTGTTTCTACGTGTGTGCACCCGGGTGGCTGCGTGCCTCAGCAACGTCGTCCCAACTTTGGACGACCAGGGAAGCCTTCACGGACGCCACTGACCCTTGAGGCTCTGGTTGACCCAAAAGCAACGTTGTCCTGGCTTGGAGGCTAGACATCCTGCAGCCGACCTGATTCTGCGTACGTGGCTGGCAAAACATGATAAAATCTCGTCTCCTCCTCGTGGCCAGAGGGTGGTCTCCTGTCAGTCCTCCCCGCAGGGGCCATCTGAACCCACGCCTGAGACCATCTCTGGCATGCTCGAACCCGTCTATCCCTGTCTGTCGTGGATTAAGGTTTTCATCTGTCTTGAAAACTCCGGAGTTACTGTCCCGAAATCTGCCATGGCGAGACACAGAGCTGGCTATGGCCTTGTTTCCCAGACATGCCTCTTGATAGATGGAGGGGACCTTGGCAGATGTCCGTTATCCAGGCAAGCCGTGAAGACAAGGAACTTGTGTCTGTCTGCAGGGCCCACCAGCCGGAACGCACCTGAACCAACTCGGGGATTGAGGTCGGTTCAGTGGCTTGTCTTAGCCTGGACGTCACGTTCAAGCTCGGAACGGGCTGCCTCTAGCGTTTTGACACTGGCCGTCTTGAAAAAGGGGGTGGCCAGACCCCTTTGATCGGCGCAACAAACGCGGGGAGGGCGTCAACAGAGTTGAGACGGTGGACGTTGATGAGGAGGAGCCACGAGGAGGGGAGACTAGTCGAGGCGCGGACATGAGGGGTCGACCTGACTTGGCCGAGTTAGGGTCACCAAAGCGAAAGAACAAGGGCCAGCCGTCTTTTGGGAAGGGTGTGGGTGGCCGCCATGGCCAGAGGAGCCAGTCGCCAACGAAGCCAGCAAGATGAGGCGGCCGGGAGGCGGTGGCGTCTACAGGCGTGCGTGGGAGAGAGAAGCACTAGCAAGAGTAGCGGCAGGCAGGCTGTCATATCATGGCAAGACATCAAGATGCCCCGGCAAGACATTCCGCTGCAGAGGAGGACGGGATCCGCATCGACGCCGCACCAAGGTCGATCCGAATCACGAAGGATGCACAAAGCTATGCGGGAGAGGATCGGAGAGCGAGTCTCAGAGGCCGTTGCCCGATGAGAAGCACAAACGATTATCGCCGCTGCGGGCTCTCGTCATGCAGTCGACTTGGCCGATGGTGATGGTCGCCGACAAGACGGACCCCCCGAAGCGGGCATCCATTCTACATCTTTCAGCTGGGCAGCGGTGAAGCGAGAGCGGTTGAGCGGCTGGGTATTTTCCTTGGCAGACATTGGCTTGGCCTGTTCAGGTAGGCAAAGGAGGTAGGGGGTGGCCCGATAGAGCTGTTCAGCTCGAGGAGCTGAACCCGGCTCTCGAGTTGCGAAACGAAACTCTCGCAGACTTGAAGATGGGGCTCGGTCCTGGGCAGAAATACGCCCAGAGGGACACACGCACTGATACATGCTTGTACTGTCTCGGCACCGTCGGTACTTATCAGATTCTCCTCTGCGTTATTAACATGCTGGAGGATGGAGGATGGGCGATGGGCGACGTCGGGAGAGATATTCTACCACCTTGCCACCCTCCGAGAGAGAGATTAACTCGTAAATCGTTCAGTCGCAAGCTATAGCAGCTTTGTACGCCCCCATCGGACGGAGAAGAGGAAACGTCCAACGCCCGTGTCTCACTCCTAGCCCAGACGAGCGTGCTTTGTTCTTCGACGCACGCCCACGGAATCTGTCAGGCCGGCGACGTCTCAATGAGACAGACCTCCTCTGTACGTACGTAGACGGGCTCAGTGACCCGCGAATGGGGACGCGTGTGTGCCGCGCGGGATGCACTTCACATTCGGGTTGGTTCACACTCCATACCATGTTGTCTCGCTGCTGCCTCGGTCGCGGGTTTGATGGGTTTGCACAGCAGATAACGAGATCTTGAGTATTGGTGTGGTTAGGAGATCATCGATTTACGACGAGTGACGGGACATCTCTGACCAATATCCCTCTCAGGGTCTTGTTGGCCGCGCAGGGCAAATGGCAAGCAGATGGCCGCGTTTCCCCGTCTGTGTCTTGCTGGAGGCGTTGATCAACTGCTCTTGAGCTTCAACAGAGAGGGGATGGCGTTAACAATCCGGCAGAGCGGCACCAGGGGCACCGGGGTCGGACACCACTTGTTCGGCCCGGGTATCTTGCTGTTCAGATAGTTGATCCTTAGGAACGACCTGAACCTGCTTGGTAAGTCACAAAGTAAAAAAAAGCAAAGAGAGGCATCATCTTGATTATCTGCGGCTGAATCTGAGGTCTAGTCGATGTGGTTCCCCTGGGGACCGCCGTCCTCACCTGGCCCTCATGTGTGGTTACCAGGGCCGGGATGCCCATCAAAGATCTTCAGATGCTTACAGCGTATGATGAGCATCTACAGACTCTATCAGAAGGGACCACCCGTGTCTGATTGAATCTAATGTCGACTCCAGGTCCACCAGTCTCGTCGTTATAACGGCCAAGGAGACCAGCTCATAAAAAGGGGTATGATGACACAAGGCATGTGAGTGCCAGCATCACGGCAACGCCCCCGGCGAAAGTTTAAGAACGACACGCTTAGGGACTTATGGGACCAACAGTAGATGGTGAGGAGCTGGGCTGTCGAGACGATCCCCTCCTTCCAAGTGCATCGTGGATGCCAACGTCAGCCGACCCCTGAACTCAGAGTGCCAAGAAAACTCCGGCTACGACATGCCCCCAGCTCACACATATCAAAGCGATTCACGGGAGACCCATCTTGAAGAACATGAACAGAACAAAAGTGAACATCCAATTTGTCCAGCTTTAGCTTCAAGCCGCCTACCGTGGTGACACATACATCATCAATACATCCATCCGCGATCAAACCCTTCGCTTTTGCAAGAGCAATTTATAGTCATCATCTCCCTCACAGCTTCGATGCTGGGCTCGCGCTTCCAACAGCCGTGATCTCGTCGTATAGCAGCCTAGAAAATGTCAGTCCATGATCACCTGTGCCAACACTCGGGTGATGTCAGGGGAAGGGGGCACCCACGTCGTCAGGAAATCAGCATAGTCCTCGCCCGTCACCTGTCCGGCAAAGTACTGCGCGGCAAGGTGATACTTGTTCCCCCTGGGCGCCTTGGCGCTCAGCTCATCGGCGCTCTCCTTGAGCAGCTTGAGAGCGTATGCCTTGTCGACCTTCTTGCCCTCGGAGGTGGTGATGCCGTGGCGCACCCACTGCCAAAGCTGCGAGCGAGAGACCTCGGCGGTTGCGGCATCCTCCCTAAGTACGCAGTCAGAATGATGTCTCCGGGGCGGCGGGATGCCTCCTGGTAGGGTCAGACTTACATCAGAAAGTTGATCGGCACGCAGCCGACGCCGCGGACCCAGGCCTCCATGTAGCCGAGGCCGATCTTGAGGTTCTTCCGGATGCCATCCTCCGTGATCTTTCCGGGGACGTTCATGTTGAGAAGGTCGTTAGGGCTGATGTTGACGTCCTCCCTGCGGATGAAGAGCTGGTTGGGGGTGGGCATATGCTGGTTGAAGACCTCGGCGGCGATCTTGGCGAGGGCAGGGTGGGCGACCCAGGTGCCGTCGTGGCCGGCGCGGACCTCACGGAGCTTGTCGGCACGGACGCCGTCCATTGCCTTGTCGTTGGCGGCCTTGTCGTCCTTGATGGGGATCTGGGCAGCCATGCCACCCATGGCGTGGACGCCGCGCTTGTGGCAGGTCTGGATGAGAAGCTTGACGTAGGCGTCCATAAAGGGGGAGGTCATGGTGACGGCGCTACGGTCGGGGAGGACGAAGTTGGGGTTCTGGCGGAACTTCTTGATGACGCTGAAGATGTAGTCCCAGCGGCCGCAGTTCAGGCCGGAGGAGTGGTCGCGCAGCTCGTAGATGATCTCGTCCATCTCGAAGGCGGCGAGGATGGTCTCGATGAGAACGGTGCCTCGGATGGTGCCGCGAGGGACGCCGACGTAGTCCTGGGCGAGGTTGAAGGCGTCGTTCCAGAGGCGGGCCTCGAGGTGGGACTCCATCTTGGGGAGGTAGAAGTAGGGGCCGATGCCGATCTCGATGGTCTTGCGGGCGTTGTGGAAGAAGTAGAGGCCAAAGTCGAAGAGGGAGGCGGACATGGGCTCGCCGTCGACGGTGACGTGCTTCTCGACGAGGTGCCAGCCGCGGGGGCGGACGATGAGGGTGGGCAGGGTGCGGTCGGTTCGGAGCTTGTACTCCTTCTGGCCCTGCTTGAAGTCGACGGAGCGGCGGTTGGCGTCGTAGAGGTTGACCTGGCCGTTGATCATGTTCTCCCATGTGGGTGCGGAGGAGTCCTCAAAGTCGGCCATGTAGGTCCAGACGTCCGAGTTGAGGGCGTTGACGACCATCTTGCGATCGGTAGGGCCGGTGATCTCGATGCGGCGGTCGACGAGACCGGGGGCGGGGGGCGCGCCCTTCCATGTGGTGTTCTCGCGGATGTGCTTGGTCTCTGGGAGGAAGTCGGGGAGCTGGCCGCGGTCGAGCTCGGCCTGGCGGATCTTGCGGCGCTCGAGGAGGGCCTTGCGGGTGGGGTTGAAGGATCGCTGGAGGAGGGCGAGGAAAGCGAGGGCCTCGGGGGTGAGGATCTTCTTCTGGTGGTCCTGGATGGTGCCGAGGACGTTGACGCCCTGGAGGATGGTGTCCCTGGTCGCCATGGTGGGCAATAGATGAGGAAGTTGAGATGCTCTGGATTGTAGCTGTGAAGGGTGTAAGCGGGGGTTCTGTCCGGAGAGTCACATGTTGGATGGAGATGGGGGGCTGAAGCTCCTGACTTGTGAGGAGTCTCGAGCTTGGGTGAGTAGTTACCTAGATTCGGGGGTGCAGGGTCTTGAGATGTTACTAGAGGTACCTAGGTAGATGGATTGTGGAACTGGAAAGTGTGAAGAGGAGGAGGTTGATTGAATGAGGTCAGGCAAGTTCCAGCCGGGTGTGCTGAGGGCAGGTGTGAATGAATGACGGAAGGAGCCACTGTTGATAAGCCTCCGCCGGGCACGATAAAGCTCCCCCGAAGTGCCGGCCGGGCCTAGGTACCAAGGTAAGCTCGGCATACTTGCGGCTATCCCTGTCGGTCGGGTCTCCTCGAGCTACGACTGGAATGGGGACGGACTGACTGGGCACACACACATCCGAGCGAGTCATCGGCTAGGTTCGGGTGTATGGAACTTCCTCTGCCCTCCGAACCCTTCAGCCAGTGCCAGACTTTGCTGCTCAAATGCTTGTGAAAGTGTGGGGAAGCGCCGGGCGCCTTCAGCCTTCCCGACCAGCATGTGCTTCAACCCGCAATCGGTACGAACGACTAGGTCGGTGCAGTGACCTCATCCGGCTGCGGGGCACTCGATCCCTCCACGTCCGCCGGCCTGCCAGTTGCCTCCCCCACAGTGCCCGACCGCCCGCCCGACTCCCGCATTACCTAACCTGCCGCGGTGCTGGAGCAGCCCGGAGCACTCCTCATGCGAATGGCCTTGCACTGGTGCTCCGTTGTCCCGGGTGCCGCTCCGCTTTTGCAGAGGGCCGGGGTCCGATTCTTTCCGAACAGATCCCACCTCACGACAACTTCACTGACCTCGATCCCACGTGCCACTATCAACCCCATCCAGCCAGCAGCTCCCCCGGCCAGGCTTGTAAGCCTCCTGCAAATAAGAATGTCGTCCCCCGTTACTCGCTCGCGCTACCTACCTAGCTTCCTGATATCCTTGATGCGATGCATTCAAGATGACACCCGGGTCGAGATGGTGGCATATTCCCCTGACCTCTGGAGCAGGTTAAGTAAACCCCCCCCCCCACCGGGAGCTGAATGCAGGCCTGTTACCTGTTTTGCCTCTCTCTCTTCGTTTCCTGCCTGTGGCAAAGCCAGCCAAACCATTGTGCCGTCCACCGTGCCATGCTCGCCGTGTAACAACCCGTAACGCCTTTCGCAATGCAACCGTCCTCTAGACGAGTTCCTCCATCGGGTCCGAGACGTCAGTGCCTCGTTTTCCTCAACGCTTCTTTTTGTTTGGGATGAACATGCTGTTCCCTCCCTGCTTCTTCGGTTTGGGTGGTCTAGGGCCAGACATCTGGGGTCGACCGGACTGAAGGTGGTTTTAGCATCGCACACCGCAACCAACTCCGCCCTGCTCGTGGATCACTCACGTTCTGCTGGATCTGGTTCACCCGAGACATCCCAGTCGGCGGCGTTGGCCCAGATATCCTCCCATCGGGGTTGGTCCCCGCAGCCGGAGGCCGTGTCGGAGCGGTCATCTGCAAAGCCGCCATCGCCGACGGGTCCGTCGCCTGCTTGGATTTCCTCTCCCGGAAATCCTTCGGGCCTGTCGGCGGAGGCCTGCCGCTTCCGCTGTGAATCTGTTGTCTCCACGTTAGAACTGATGTCTTCTGCCGGGTTGCTGTGGACTCCATCCTCCGGACATACCCGCTTGGCATTGTGAGCTGCGTCGTCTTCGCCTTCTCTAGGCCGCTTCTTCGGGGGTGGCGGGAGGATCTGGGGCGGCCCGTCTCCACGAGGTCGGGAGGGCATTTCTTGGCCCTGCGAGTCGATGCTATCGTACCCTCGCCCCATATCTCGGCTAAAGCGAGACCGGTCCGGTGCCGAGTGGCCAGGAGTGTTGGTAGGCTGCGGGTTTGTACCTTGCATGGCCACATCTTGCGCAGAAGGCAGGGCTCTTGCCGTGGGCGTCACACCGGGCTTGCGAAGCATCGACAAGATGTTGCCCTTGGTGTACAGATTGCGGTCCTTGGCATTCTCGATGAGCTTGTTCCAGAACTCGCCCTGGACGAGCGCCCTGGAGTCACCCAGAATCCACAGAGACGATTTGGCACGTGTCAGACCGACGTTCATACGGCGAATGTCTCGCATGAAACCAATGCCGCCGGTTGAGCTGGCTCGGACGCAAGAGAAGATGATGATCTCGCACTCTCGTCCCTGAAATGCATCTGTCGTGTTGAACTCGATGTCTTGCTCGATCTCCTCGTGGAAGGCTTGGCGGAAACGAAGCCGCAGCTCCTGCAGCTGCGCTTTGTAAGGAGTGATGATGCCGACCTTTCCACGGATATCATCATTGCCATCGGCATCGCGGCCATGGTCTGTGAGGAATCGACGATAGAGCTGAATCGCAACCTGAACCTCCTCCATATTGACCAGAGATTGTCCCTTGCGGCCACTCTGCTGGTTGCCCTCGACGTCGAAGAAGCGGTACGGTCCGAGAAGCGGGCTGGCATGCCATGGCTGGTTCCGAGCGATCGCCATGTCTTTGCCGTCGATGAGCTTCCCTTCGTAGAACTCCTGACTCGGGAACAGGCTGATCGCAGGGTGCATGCGGTACTGTCGGTCGAGCAGGTGGATAGCGTCGGGGTGGTTACGCTGCATGCGCACGAACAGAGACTGGTCGTAGCCGAAGCGGGCGGCGGACTGCGAGAGAACCGTGGGCGGGAGCTGCTTGGGATCTCCGACGAGGATGCACTTGCAGCATCCATACTTGAGCGGGATCAGGGCGCTGAGCTCGACACACTGCGCAGCCTCGTCGATGATGACCGTCTCAAAATCAACGCTGAGATTCTTGAACATCTCGTGGCCACTTCCGCTCAGCGTGGCGCAGAGGACCTGGGCGGAATCTAGGATCTCCTGCTGCACCCTCTTCCTCTTGATCTCGATTTCACGCGAGATGGTGTTGCCGCTTTCCTTCTGCTCGTCAATCTTCTGACCGATGCGCCTCTGATCCTGCTTGAGCGCGTCGAATCTGCGCTGCAGCGCCATGCGTTCACCTTCGTTGCCCTCACTGGCCATGAGCTGCTGTCGCAGATCGTCCACCTGCGCCTTGATGCTCGCCGCATCAGCGTGCATCTTGTCTCGTTCGGCCAGCATCGTCGCCTTGGTCGTGTCACCGTCCATGCGCTTCTTGACAAGTTCATCTAGAGTCACATCTCGCACCGCAGCATTGATGGCCTCGCTTCGGCCAAGTCGGAGGACGTTGATCATGTGCTTAGAACCCTGCTTGGAGTCCGGTAATGTCGTGACGCCCTCCTTGAGACGGACAACTAGCTCGTCCACGGCCGCATTGCTGGGCGCGCAAACCAGGATCTTCTTCTTATTGCCCGTCGTGCTCGGGGTTTGCTTAGATGCCGGAGCCGAAACCGCAACGCCTCCGTTCTGGGAGATGTGGCCGGTCAGCAGACACCCAACCATGGCGACGATGGTCTTGGTCTTGCCGGTTCCCGGAGGTCCTTGAATGAGGGTGAAGCCGTCGTTGTCTCTGGCTCCGAGAATGGCCTTGGCCTGACCTGGATTCAGTCCGTAGTTGCTCATGCAGTTGTTGACGAGCTCGTCGCCGTATTTCAGGACGGGGGAAGGCTTGGCTTTGAGCACCTCATCCATCAGGTCGTAGTACTTCAGACTCTCCAAAGCCGCATATTCGCGTTCAATGGTCGTCATGTTGGTGATCTTGGCCGCTTGGAGCTCGGCGCTGATTTGAAGACTGCTCTGCAGGGGGTTGTTCTTGGAGTTCAGCCGATAAGTAACCTCCAGAATATCCCGCTTGAACGTAGTCTTCCAGATGCGAGCGAGCGCATGGGGTGCGCCAGGATCAGTCAGGGGCGTGCGCGACTGAGAGAGGAGGACGATATCGCCTTCGGAAAGCCTATGTTCTCTGTTCTCCGCCACGGGCATGCTCGCGGTGATTTCTAGGAACCTGTCGACATTCATGCGAGATGCAATCTTGATCCCGTAGACCTTGGAGGTGGTCTCATCCTTGGACGTCACGAAAGACCTCCAAGCTTCCGAGACGAGGAGAAGCCAGAAAGTCTGCTTGTACTGATCCGGGCTGGAGTAGGTATCGGCAACTCTGGAGCAGTTCTTTACGTTGGGAGGATCGTTCCCTTCGTAGAAGATGTCCCACTCGAGAATAGCCTGGTGCAGCTGGTCCATGGGCGGGATCAGGCGTGCACGCATGTCCTTGGCCGACCGCTGAACGCGGGTCTTCTTCACGGGACCCTTCGTCTTCTCCAACAGGGCCAGCTCTCGACGTCTGGTGGCCGCATCAACGGCTTTCTGGCCCTTCTCCCCCTGCTTAATGAGGCGCTGGGTATCAGCATCATCGTCAGAGTCATCGGCATCCTCCTCGTCGCTGTCGACCATGAGCACGCTCTTCTGCGGTGCGTGCTCCTTTCCTACTATGCCTGACAAGCCCTTGACCTCGTTCGATCGCAAGGCTTTGGCCCGTTCAGCCGCGGCAAGATTCTGTTTCTTGAGATCTGCAGCAGCTTGCTTCCGAGACTCGATCAATGCGCGGTTCATAACCACGGGCGCGGGTTTCGCCTTGACCGGGGGCACCTTGGGTTTGGTAGATGGCTTAGCAGCCATCAGCTGGCTCAGCACCGAGGACGACTTGAGTTTGTCGACATTGCTGGTGAGCTCGAGAACATCGTCGCGGTTGGTCCTCGCCGTCGGCGTTGACGTGCCCGAGGTCGTGCTCGTTGAGGCGCCCGATTTGGACCACGCATCGATGGTGGTCTGCTTTTGTCTTGGCCGGACCTCGACAACCTCGACCTCGTCGTCATCGTCCCCGAGGGCCTTGAGAAGCTCGGCCTTGTCTTGCTCCCCTACATTAGACGCTAGCTCGTATCGCCCGTCGTACAATTTGCGACAGGCCTTCTGGATGAAAGTCTTGGACTCCTTCGGGATCTCATGCTTGTTCTCCCGTAGTCGAGTCAGCAGATTGACTACCACCTTGACGGTTACGCCAACAAGATGGGTATCGCGGAGGCGGATCATGTGGACGATGGCGAGCAGGCGGTTCCTGGGCTCCTTCAGAAGCTCGTGCATCACATTCCCGTTGCAGTCGGCGTCGTTGCCGGCCTGTAGCTGCAGCTTCTGGCTCTTCTGCTGGAGAGCAGCTGAGATCAAGCCGACTTGTCCCATTAGGATGTCTGCAAGCTCAATCGTAGAGCGGCAGAAGTTCTTCATGATCTCAACTTCCACCTCGTGAGACCACTGGGACGTCATGCCGAAGGACTTCTCAATGTACTTCCACTGTGCCGTCCACCACGTAGAGAGAGCCTTCTCTTCTCCCGGTTCGAGAACTCGAGAGCGCAGGATGCCGGTAGACTCATCACAGAGTACCTCCAAGACCTGCCGGCTTGTCGAGATGACATTGCTGGCAAATCCCCACGTGATCATTGGCACGCCGGTGATCTGTAGCACACCGAAGTTGAGGGATGCCAGAGTGATTTCCATCCGCTTAGACAGCTCTACCTTTAGAGCATCTGAGAACGAGACCTCGTCGGAGATGGCCATGACAACCTCGCGGCTGGCATCGCGAAGATCTTCTTCGCTGTGCAGAGTGAGAGCGAAGATGATGCGGGCCTGTTGGTCGATCAACCACAGCTGGAGCAAGTCGTCCTTGCTGAAGTCGCACAGCCGAGATAGTACCTTGCCACAGACGGCGGAGGTTTTGCGGAGTTCCTCGTTGAGACGCTTTCTGGAGGCGTCGATGGAGTTTGGGTCTTTTTTCTGTTTTGGCCGGAACCTGTCCAGGCTGATAAGAGGGCTCATAGCCGTGACCATGTGCTGTGCTAAACGGCGTTTGCCCATGGACAGATTCTCCAGGCACGCCTCCCAGATGGCGGCAGAATCGCGCAGGACCGCCGTCTGGAGGCTCACAGGCTTCTTTGCGTCTGTGCCGCTATCCTCCCGGCGCAGCTCCCGGTGCTCGGCCATCATTATCCTGGTATCGAGGGTCAAGGATGACTTGATCACCTTCATGGCAGAGGCTTGCAGGCCGAGCGAGTAAGCCACCTCGCGGGTGTCATTGAGGGCGCGATTGATGACGTCCTTGTGCTTGAGCATCATGCAAAGAACCTGGTTTGCGTACAGTGATGCCGAGCCTGACACGAAGGACACGGTAGGTTCGAGGAAGGCCTGGAGCACGTGCTCGAGGGCATCTAACCCAGCGCGAACGCAGGCGACCTTTCCTTCGTCTCCAATGCTGTCGTTGTTGATCTCCTTGGTGTACAGCAAGTGGAGCAGCTGTTCACAAGCATCACTCTTCTCGTTCAAGGGGATGGACCGTATCCAGTCGCCGATCCAGGCGACCGCGTGGCAGACGATTTCAGCGGGGTTGTCTTGTCCCTGAATAGAGAAGGTGACGGACTGGGAGAGGAGTCTGCGGAACAAGGGCGTGACGAAGATCTGCTCGACAATCACGAAGGGGCGTGCATCCAAGATTGTGTCTCGCATGAGACGAGGCGCTGTCCGGAGGATGCTAGACATGGCCTGGAGCGCGAACAGTAGGATTGCCTCGGATCGAAAGTGGATGTGACCAAAGAGCAACTCCACAATGTTCGGCTTGATATCCAGACTCCGCAGGCCCTGCAGCATGACCTCTCCGTTGAGGGTCTGGAGGATGTAGTTGATTCCTTGCCAGAAGCGCTGGACCTGCTCCTGGATGGAGCTGTCATTGGGATCCCAGGTCGCCGCGCGAGCCAAGACCTCGAGCAGCTCGTCGTGAATTGCCCAGTCAAACTGCTTTTGGGTGACAGACTGGGGCGGGATGCGCTCGTACGCCCTCGTGGCGAAGTCGCGACGGGTTGGATCGTCCTCGAAGAGGAAGTAGGTCATGGCGGGCAGCAGGACATTCTCGCCCAGCTTAAGGGGCTTCTTGCTGGAGAGCCGCTCGAAGATCCTCTGGAAACCAGCACGCTTGTCGGGCACGCTCATGTACGGCATACAGCACAGGGCCTCGAAGACGGCGATGAGGACGCGCGCCTGCTGGTCGCCCAGGTCCTTCTTGGTAAATTGCCGCCCCTCCCTCTCGGCCTTGTCGATCTGGTCGTGAGCCCATTGTAAGCCGCTCTGGATGCGGGGGAAGTCGTATCGGTGCAGCATATTGGTCAACTTCTGGACGACCTCGTCATCCCAGAGTCTATCAGGTGGCATGGACGTCAGTACGTTGTGAATCAGACGGCGCACGCCTCAGCAACCCCAAGCAGAACTTACCCGCCCCACGCCCGCAGATACTTCTTCCGATTCATGTGCCAATTCGTGACGCACTTGTCGCAGCTGTGCAGGTTCTGCTCGACTCTCTTGTTCCACTGTCGGAGGAACTCACCGCCACCGTCGTGACCATAGGCCATCAGGAGGCAGTTCCAGTACGTGACGTCGAGTCGGTCGTTGCCATCTTCCACCCTTTGCTTCTTCTCCTCGAGCGAGACTTCCTCGCTAGACTCGGTCAGGTCGTCGTAGTCTTCGTCATCGTCATCGCTCAACTTCGGGCAGAGCAGGTGACGGCCGTCGTCAGGGATCGCCTCGAACTTCTTGTACCAGTCCAGGACCAGGTCTTCTGCGACTGGAGACATCTTCACGGGTGAACTAAGCGCCAGGGCATATCGCAGGCCGGACTTTATCGACGTAGGTATGGGTGGGCAGATAGGTAGGGTTTGCTGTCGGCTACGGCCAGGTGTTCGAGGAAGGGAGTGTCGAGAGTGGGTTGTTGCTGGGCAGGTTTGCGAGGTAGAGGAAAGTTCGGGAGCCTCCGAAGGGATCTGGCAGTTGTGGTGCTAGAGAAGTAAGAGATTGTCGAGAAGGGTTTGGAGGAAGGAATCGATGATTGACTCGATTCGATCCTGAGGTTGTCTCGCGGCGGCAACGACAGGAGCAGTGAATTCGGCTCGCTGGGCGCTTCCTCGGGCGGCCGCAGACAATTAAAGGATGTACAGAAACCAAACAAGAAGGCAGGCTTGAAATGCTCTTCGCAATATACAGGGAAAGAACCCAACGCGGAGCTTTGCACGACGCCGGGATCAGGCTTTGTGGTGGTTGAGGACGACAGAAATTTGTACACGAGACCGGCGCCCAGGACAACGAGATGCATATCCACTGCACGAACGCGGTGACGCCAAAATCAATTAAGGTCCCGCGTCTGCAGCTGGTGGGGTGAACGAGCCACCACGCTGCAGTGCGCACCGACCACCATCCTTCCTTTTGCCGGGTCACACACCTCACCAAGATCATATCTGACTCCAAAAAACGCTCTGATTATATTATCTGCACTTCCCCTTCGAACTGCCTTTCCGCCTACAATGCTAGTTTCCGTGATCCGCTCCAAGGTTCAAGCCCCCCTCTCTGTATATATCCGCTGCTCCCTTTTTGGGCTGCTCCCACCCACCAACTTCCATGACACATGATAGCAAACACAGATCCCAAACAAAATTACTCCTCGTACTCGTCCTCTGACCCCCAGCCCTCCTCAATGTTCTTGCTCTTGCTCTTCCCCTTGGCTGGCTTCTTTGCCTTAGTCTGGACCTTCGTCTTCCGCTTGTCGAAGCGGTCGAGGAGGTGCTCAAGCGGACAAACCACATCATCCCATTCGGATGTACCCTCAACCGTGCCACTTCGGCACCGCCCACACTCCTTGCCATGGCGAATGAAGAGTTGGTGGAGTCCGTACTTCAACTCGTCGGGAATGCGCACCTCGCCGTGCATGTAGGTATCGTCTCGAGAGGCCTTCGGAGGAACCCACTTGAGCCACTTGCAGAACCTCCATACGTGAGTGTCAACGGCGAAGCTGGGCTGCTGCAGACAGAAGAGAATAAGGCACGAAGCTGTCTTGACCCCTATTCCCGGGTACTTGGTGAATTCGAGCATGGCCTCGTCGGGCGTCATGCCGCGGATGTGGTCCAGGGTGAGCACTCCACTCTGAATCTTGAGCAACTGGTGCTCCTTCTGGCCTTGGGTGAGCTCGATGGCACCGCTTATATCGCAGGTTTCGCCCGTTGCCTTCTCCCTCAAGTACTCCGTCTGTCGCTGTTGGTTTTCCTCGAAGACTTGCTCAAGAATGAGCTTGATGTCCTTGCCCTTGGTAGGACCTAGTCCCGCTCGCTTGACGGCCTGAATAACCTCGGACTCTTCGGATATTCGGACCTTGTTCCAGTCGATGCTGCCAGCACCAATACTCTCTGCTGACCACTGGCCATATTTGGCGATGACATCTTGGATCGCAAAGTTTGCGTTTGCCATGGCGGTATGACCGCTGATGAGGGTTCGGATCATGGCATCCACGAGGTCAGGCACCTCACCACATCCTGCAACCGAAGTGGACGGTGCTGGGATCTTGTCCGGCATCTTGAATTCCCCGTGAAGCTCTGTAAGGACTCGGTGAACCTCACGGCATTCCCCTGGTGTCGGTCCAGTCCAGTCAGGGAATGGAGTGCGGCCTGGCATCAGACCGTAGGGGTTGTCTTTAGTCTTGCGGGGCACGCGCTTCTTCTTGGCGACTTTGACAGTCTCCTCCTCGTTCTCCTCTTCCTCATAGACAACATCAGCGTCGTGCCCGTTTCCCGTGGCTGTCTCGGTGGATCGGGAGGGTGGGGGCAGTCCTTTCCCCTTACGCGGTCGAAGCTGGCGCTTGATAGGGGCTCCTTCGGGGGGCGCCAGTGCGGTCTCAGGTGCATGCTCAACCACGCTGCAGACTGCTGCCTCGATAATCTCCTGCACAAAACAGGTGAGAAATGGAATTAGCTGCTCGCATACGATGAGACCCGAGCTGTCATCAGACGTGCTGAGGACGAGGGGCGAAACACTTAGCCGGTCGTTCTTCTCCATGGTACTCTCAGTCTTGATGGAGTGGATTTTGCCCAGGCCATGAGGCAGGACATCCGCAGGCAGAGTGGACTTGGCCACTGCCTTCCTGTTGACTCGAGAGCGCTTGCCCGGCTTCTTCTCCGGAGCTGAGTCTGATAGATCTGAACTTCGTTTGAGCGAGGCGAGCATGCCTCGGTTGCGAATGTCTTCTGTTTGGGGCTCAGGCTTCGGCTCGCCTGAGAGGACCGCTCCATTCTGACGGCGAGGGCGAGTGCCTCGCGTGGAAGATTCTATTTTCTGTGGAAGATGAACTTCGAGAGATTTGGTAGTGCCCAAGGGGGCAGACGGCTCGATCGGTCCAAGCAGAGGAACATCCGTCACCTGCCCCCTCAGAACTTGGGCTGCCTTCTTGGCTGCTGAACGGGTCTGCATTGTTGGCTGAAAGAGGTCTGGTTGAGACTTGTTGGAACCTGGTGGTCTGAAATTGCAAGAGAAAAGCCTTAAGAGTTGGATCTTGGGAATCTGTTTGGAAAGAGGGCGGTGGGTTTAGTCGGACAATAAGTGGGAGGGGAAAGACTGCTTCCGTGAATCGGTATGTTTCGTAGAATCGTGTACCTATTCAACCAGTAGAAAGGATGAAGAGAGGCAGTCGAGGGGGGTCGGTAACTCGATGGTCACTAGCATGCGCTTTCGATGTTGCGTAACGGCATCAGGAGGGCCTGTTGGTTTCTGAAAGGAGGGATGATGTGTTTGTTGTATGAAGACAGAACTGAAGGGGGGCAGAGGGGTCATGCGTTTTGAGGTGAGGTGGCTGGTGAACTGGAAGGAGCGTCGCGAGTTGCTCCTACCTTCCTCGATGTGTTCCGATTTTGACATCTGAGTTCCACCCAACATGCTGACCAAGATTCAGACTTGTCTTTGCCACAGCATTGCAAGGAGGTACAGTCACAATGGGCGAGCATGGGGGCCTTGCCGTCGAAATAGATATTGCTTGGGTAAGTGTCAAAATCGAGTTGATGGTCGTTCTGAACTCTCAATGATCCAGGTAGCGACCTATCTCGATTTCCTTCACAGGGTAAGCGAGGTTGTTACAATTTCCTGCGGTGACCAGTCAAGGGGAGGTCATCAAGCTGGAAAGACTGCAACATTTGAATAAATGGTCTATGGAAGAACATGACACGACCCATTTCTTTTCGATTGATACATCGCTGTGAGCGTCTCTCCTTCTCTACAGACGGAAATCAAAAACTTTTCATCGGTGGTCGTCCGTTGCCATGTTGTGAAGGCTGTCATAACGTTAGCCTCAGACTGCATTTCATGAAGGGACGCAAAGATAGCGTACCTGATGTCTTCGCGGTTGTCCGCCGCGTGAGACGTGGTTCTGTACGTGATCGAGCGGAGACCGTTTGCACCTCCCCGCACGTCTCCGTTGCTCAAGTCGATCCTGATGGTGTCCCGGGTAGGGGCGTTTGCCGACACGTTGATCGGGCCATCATTCGCCACGGCTTCAGCTTGCGTCTCCGCAATCACCTCAAGCTTATCCGACTTCACTCCCCTAATCTTGTTCAGTCTCTCAAGATAGCCTTCAGGCACCTCGGTGACATAACTGCCGCAGAAGACGCCAACCTCGAATCCCGTGACTGGCCCGTTCGGTGCGACTTCGAGGCACGCATCCTTCAGGTCGTCCAGGTCTTGGAAGATGAGCTCCTCGACGCCGATATGCTTGGCAATATCAAATCGGTTCTTCTCGTGAGCAATGAGCTCGCTGGGGGAGGCCAGATCGATGCCGTAAATATGAGGGTTTGTGACTTCAGGCGCGCAAGAGCTGAAGTATACAGATTTGGCGCCGGCTTCCCGAGCCATCACGACAATCTCCCGGCTCGTCGTCCCTCTGACGATAGAATCGTCCACAAGAAGAACATTGCGGCCTTGGAACTCGGAGTCAATGGCACTCAGCTTCCTGCGTACACTCTTGGTCCTCGCCTTCTGGTGTGGGAGCAAGAAAGTGCGGAAGACATAGCGGTTCTTGGCGTCCAGTTAGTAAAAAGGCTACGCCACAGTTTGTGCGAGCTTACCTTGACAAAAGCACTGGAGAGGGGGATGCCCAGCTCTCGGGAGACAACTGCAGCAGCTGTGTTTGCCGTCTCCGGGATGGGAATGACAACATCGATTTCGTTGACGCGGTCTTGCATGATGCTCTTGATCTTGGCGGCCAGTTTCTTGCCCATGGCCTCACGAGATCGATGGACAGAGATGCCATCCATAATGGAATCCTTTCTCAATGTCAGCGCGCATCACGAGAGCCATGAATCGGAGTACCTACGGGGCGTGCGAAGTAGACCATCTCGAAGCTGGGAGGAGGGAGTCAGTCTGATATTCCCCACGCGAGACGCAAAGCCACGTACATGTCAGGGGTGTAAGACAGCTGCGGGACAACCTGTCGGAATTCAGGCTGCTTGCCCTTCTCGCAAAAGACGGCCTGTCCAGGGAGGATGTCCCTGATGTTGGTGAATCCCAGCTGTCGGAGCGCGATAGACTCCGAGGCCATCATCCAATCCGTGGCGCCCTCGAGGGAATCAGATTTCCTGGATCCGATGACCAGGGGGCGGATGCCGTTGGGGTCCCTGAACCCGAACACGCCGAATCCCGCAACCATGGCCGTGCAAGCGAATCCTCCGATGCATCGCTTATACATCCCCGACAGGGCCGTGAAGATGTCTTCCTTGTTGACTCGCGCTTTGCCCGTCTCGTTCAGCTCGTTGGCGAAGATGTTGAGCATCAGTTCGCTGTCGCTGTCGGTGTTGATATGACGATGGGCCGTGTGGTCGAGGTATGTCCGGAGCTCCTCGGCGTTCACAAGGTTTCCATTGTGAGCGAAGCAGACGCCGTAGGGCGAGTTGATATAGAATGGCTGGCTTTCAGCACTGCAGGGTTCATGTCAGCGAATGACGAGGCCACAAGGGTGTTGAGGCACAAATACCTGGAGCTGGTGCCGGCTGGTAGAATGTTAGCCAAGCTATCCTCATGACCACGTGCGTGAGTTGAGGGTATGACAAACCAGTCGGGTAGCGGACATGTCCAAGTCCAAAAGCTCCAGTCATCTCCGAGACGAGCTTGCCGTCACGGAAGACCGATTGAGCCATTCCCCTTCCCTTGCGCTGATAGATGCGCCCTCCGGGGCCACATGTCGCAATGCCACAGGCTATTCGCTCGTCAGATTTACTCACGGATGGGATGTTTTTCGCAGAGCATTACCATCTTGGCCTCGATGTTGGAGGTAGAAAAGAGCCTCGTGTAGGTCGATAGCCGCATCACAGGAGGACGCGGGGTCATCGACGTGACCCAGGATGAGAGCGAGGACTCCACACATTGTTGTTGCGCAAGAGAGTTCGACCGGGGATGTCGAAAGCAAGACTCTGCAGGAAGCAGTTCACAGAGGTACAGGTTCGGCGGGTCGGTCGAGGAGCAGATTCGGTCGGTGCTCCCGAGAGGAAGGGAAGGTCGGGAGAGGGTCGGTGTCCATCGTGGAGGTGTTTAGGATGGGAACCTCTTTTTTTTTGCGCTCCAGTGACCGATAAGCGGCGACCCGGCACTTGGAGGGGCAAAAATTTGGAGGGGCATCTGCTATCGGCCTCGCGCTAGTCTACTGTGGGTTTAGCGAGGCTTGACCGGACACTGATGACATGTCAAAGATTCTTTTGGGCGCTGAGCTTAATAATGCCAAATGGAACTTATGGAGTTATCGGGGCACACGCTCTAACCGCAGTGTGCGCCTCTGGCCCCCTTTTTACCCCTTTTTTGGGGATGCGATGGTCGAGGTGCGGTCTTATACATCCATCTTCCCACAAGGACTAGATGCCTGGTGCTTGACAGATACTTACATATGCGAGATTATTTGTGGCTCATATTTGTTGGATGGACCACCAACTATGGCTAACCCCAGTTAAGGACGCAGGTGCTGTCCTCGGCAGCTATTCCAGCACTGCTCCCAAGATGTTGTAGACTGAGTGGCTTCGGGGTCCAACCTGTTCTATTTACGAGGGGCCCCTTGGTTGTCACAAAAAGGCAGTGTGATTAAGAAACAAAAGTCAACCCAATAGTTGTATGACCACATCGTGGCTTTGTCGCCGCGATCTTCACAGACGACTGACCCCCCAGTCTCCAGACGATTGTTCCTCCGGCTGTATAAAACCAAAACTCACAATCTCCTCCTACAAACACATTTGGTGCCCCTTGACCTACTGTTTGTCATGAGTAGAAGGCCAAACCAAAGGCGCCTACTTAGACTACGTGCTTGAGCATGAGTCCAAGATAGTCAAACTTAACTGATTCTTCTTTCTGATGCTCTCTTGTTTGAGTGACTGCGCATCTTATGAGAATTGTGATATGGAGCTTGATTATTATCTTTTTAATGTCGGTGGCCTCAGGTCCCTGCCAGAACGGAGACTGAACCCACGAGTATCACCCTAGATAACATCTAGGACCAAGAACCCAACGGCCTCTCCGCGCAGGAGAAGCCCGGGCCTTGAAAGGTGGGCTCCAATCTTGCCAACTCTTCTTCATATTGTTTTGGGCTATTCCGGACCATTCCGGGATCCAGGTTCATCTGACCTTACCAGCCGCGCAGACTTGCCCTTGGGCGTTCAGAGTTTCTCCCTCGATCGCTGCCTCGTGTGCCTGACTTGACCTGTAGATGTGAGCCTTATCCAATATCTCAAAACGTAGTTGCTTGCCGCCGTCGTTCTTAACCTTGGATCTTGCTCTCTTTCCCTCCTGAGCTTTGTTTCCTTCCAATCCTAGGATCCTACCTCGTTTGTCTATCAACTTCACTGTTAACCTTGCGTCTCTGCCAACCAGATTCTTACTTCTACCGTCTCCTCACGCGGGAACGCTCCCCTGAAGGCCTCTTTCTGATTCACCAAGAGGCCTACCCTTCTTGAGAGACTTGCTTTTCCACCTCCCCGGAGTTTCTGCAACTCGTACATCTTCGTCTTCCCGCCAGAATTCTTCATATCTGATCAGTTCTCGCGCGCGGAGCTTCTAGTTACCCCAAAGACTGCCCACTGATTTCCAAGAAAACGCAGTTCTCCGAGACGGATTCGACGCAGAGAAGGCATCCAGAAGGTCCGGGGCAGACATTGGGGACTTGCGCGCAGACTGCTCTCATTCACAGACACCTCAACAAGTCAGATCTGCTTCAACAACGGCATCGACGCAGAGAAGACATGAAGCAAGACTCCAGCGAAGACCTCTCCCGACTCCCTCTATACTACCTGCACTACCAGACATCACCTCCTTCGACGCCAGCCATCATGTCTCCGAGGTATGGCTCGGGTCTCAACCCACAGGATGCGATTGTTCTTGGAGACAACGACGATGTCAATGACACGGACGAGGAGGCCGTTATCCTCGAGGATCGGATTCGGAACTTCCGCCCTCCTACCAACCGGCATGACCAGATGGTGAAGCAGGAAAATCGAGTCAAGGATGAAGAGAGTAACAACGCCTTCAACCTTGAGATGAAGTATGAGGAGGAAGCGCTGGTCATCATCAACAACTTCGTCGATCTCACGGCCGACGACAACGACGAGCCTCCCGTGCAGGGCCCGTATCAGCAACTCAGGTGGTCACCTTCTCCTCCTCCATCGGTCCCGGGGATTATCGAGATCGACAGCGACACCCTCCATGCCCCCCATCTCGGCGCTGATATCAAGGTAAAGTCCTGCTATGAGATCGTCCCCGTTGAGCGCCACCAGAAGGTCCAGTTCATTCTCGTCACCGGATTCCGCAAGTACCAGCGAGACGAAGCACCTGTTGTCATCGGACGCCCGTACGCTCGCTGCCGGTCCCTCCACGGACTTCTCCCGCGCAAGTTGAACGAGATCGTCGCAGTCTATGAGGTGGTCGACATCGATCCTCGTTCTATGGAGGAGCAGGCCCTCATCGAAGTCCCCCTGGCCGACATCATCAGCCATCGCCACATGCATGTCACCAATGCGGAATTCCCAGAACATTTTGGCGACTCCCGTCAGTACTTCACCAAGGATGAAGCTCTTGCCAAGGGCCCGCTCATCTGCCGCTGGAAATACATCATCCACTTCCACACCCTCGTATCCCGTGCAGAGGGCAAACCTTGCGAGTGGGAGCTGAGGCGCATCTCGGCAGATGAGGTGTCCAAGGCCAGGTTCAAGGTCGACGAGGATGTTCTGAGGCACAACTGGCGAGGCCCTACGTACCGGGGCGGCACTCACAACTGCCGCGGCCTGCGCATCACCGACGAGGCCCTGCCTACCGAGCGGGCTCCTGGCCAGAAATACTCCTTCTTCGATGCTTTTTGCGGCGCGGGCGGCGCCTCTCGCGGGGCTGAACGTGCAGGCTTCGAGATCAAGCATGGTGTTGACAGCTGGTCGAAGGCCTGCCAGAGCTGGCGCATGAACTTCACCCACGCCCATTGCCACGAGATGGACGTCTTCGACTTCATCCAGACGACCGCCGACGAAGAGATCAGGGTCGACGCTCTCCATCTCTCCCCTCCCTGCCAGGTCTGGTCCCCCGCGCACACCATTGCCGGCCAGAACGACGAAGCCAACGTAATGGCGCTCTTTGCCTGCCGGAGCCTCATCGACAAGGTCCGGCCCCGCGTGGTCACCCTCGAGCAGACCTTCGGAATCCTCAAGCCGTCTTTCAAGAAGTTCTTCGACGCCCTGGTCCTCGGCTTCACCGACTACGGCTACTCGATCTGCTGGAAGGTCGTCAACTGCGCCAACTACGGCCTCCCCCAGCGCCGAAACCGCCTCGTCATGATCGCCTCCTGCCCCGGCGAACGCTTCCCCGGCTTCCCACCGTCCACACACTCGGCCACCGGCGGCAACAATCTGAAGAAGTACACCTCGATCCGCCAGGCGCTCTCCAAGATCACTCCCCACCTGGCCGAGAGCGATCCCCACCACCAGCCCAAGGAGAAGCCTGCACCCGCTGACGCGGTCATCGGGGACCCCGATAGCATCCTTCCCCGGTGCATGACCACCAGCGGTGGTCAGAACTACCACTACAACGGCCAGCGGTGCTACACCAACCGCGAGTTCGCGTGCCTTCAGGGCTTCCCCTCCTGGCACAAGTTCTCCGCAAGCTACGTCAAGAAGCAGGTTGGGAACGCCTTCCCCCCGGTCGTGGTGCAGGTGCTGTACGAGCACTTGCAGAAGTCGATGCACGCCCGGGACGGGTTCGACGGGGACTCTCGCCCGAAGGTGGCCATCGCCGAGAACGCCATCAGGCTCGACGAGAACGACAACGGCGGCAGCAGCAGCGGTGATGGAGACGACGTGGTGATGATGGACGCTCCGCCCCCGTGGGCTCGCCGCCAACGCCGCCTTGGGCTGGGCTACAACCAGCCCATCATTCTCGATTAGGCGAGTAGACAGAGGAGACTCGGTATATCCCGGTGGTGTTTATATTGGCGAGGAATGTCGAAATAGAGATAATAGTTCACACAACATCCAAACCCATCTCCTTTCGAGAACCCATGAAAGACTGACTCCCTTGATCTTTTACCGTACCGTGCTCAGTGTCACCGCGTTAGACGAGAACGCTTTGATCAATCCAGTCCACGTTGCCCGTCTCACCGCTCTCGGTAATAAAGACATTTACCGCGCGTCGGTAATCTTTCACGCGACTGGCGTCGAGAACCCTGGTTAACGCGTTGGCCTGGAGCTGCTCCAGGTGCCAGCCAGGGCCAAAGTCCTCATAGACCGCCATGAAGGTCGACTCGGTGATTCTAGGGTCTGTGGAACCCCAGAAAATGTAGCCATCTGGACGAATACTCTCATCAAAGTACGACTCCATGAAGATGGAACGATGCTGGGCGTTCCAGGGGCGGCCAAGGGGGCACCGGCCCTTGATGGTCTCGGCAATAGAGGTATTGGCAGCAAGGACCTGGGACTCAGAGATGTAGGCGCCGTACTTGTTCTCAAACGTGGTATTGGTACCTTGGCATAGTTAGCGGACTGCTCTGGCGTGACATGATGATCCAGAACTTACCCTTCCAGGCAGTGATGCCTCCTCCGCAGTTGCGAAGCGAGAGAGTCGACTTCTCAATGTACGCCGTGCCAAAGCCATACAGGAAGTCTGTCTGGCCAGCAATCACGTTGTCATAGAAGTAGGCGTTGCCCAGCTTCCCAACATACAGCTACACATGGGAGATCAGTCGTTGATGGGCACATATGTGAATGGAGCAGAACGAACCGTGTCTTGGTAGCTGTACAGCCCGCACGAGTAGAAGCCAGCGTTTGCCCGACTCACACCCACAGCATGCGCTGGGCCATTCGCGCGCGGGAACTCCTCATTGCGGAAGTCGATGTTGTACGCGCGGAAATCAGTGCAGCCGAAGGGCGTATCCTCTGGCACGGGGAAGCCAGTCGGCCCCGACCCGGTCAGGGTGGCGTTGAGCGTAGGCCCAACAGTCAGCACGCTCGTCCAGACATTGTCGTTGAAGCGGCTGTTATAGTTGGCCGAGTTCCACCAGACCTGAACCTCGTTCTCCGGAATGGGCGAGGCTACGTCGATGTCGGAGTACAGCTTGTCACCGTGCGGCAGCTCGGACATGCCAAGAAGCGTAAGGGGTGCATGGCGAGTCACGTTGAGCTGCTCGGTGTAGTGGCCCGGGGCGATGAGGATCGTGGCCGGCTCGTCGCTGTTTGCAATGGAGAGAATGGCTGCCTGGATAGTGTCAAAGTCGGCGTGCTTGTCATCCTGCGAGACGAAGATTGTGCCGTCCGGACATCCTGCAGTAGGAGGGCAGGTCTTCCTCTGGCAGTCTGCATACGTCCTCGCCGGTCCCTGGGGAGAACCGTGAGCTGACGCCTCGACCGGAGCGCCTGTCGCCGTGTGTGACAACAGAGTGCCCACGAGGCAGGCAAGAGTCTCGAACTTCCTCATGATGATGTCGATAAGCAGGGGCCAGGGAGCGAGGGTTTTGCGGGTGGCTGGAATCCAGACTGGTCTGGGCTTATCGGAGCCAACCTGCCAAGGCTGTGCGGCCAGGCGAGAGATATACTCCACGCCCGGGAGAAGCTCATCTCGTTGACGACTCGAGGCATGAGGCCGTCATGGTGATCGACATGGGCTATCCCTACACGGACGGACTGCGCACGCTGTTTTCCAGCCTGTCATTGTGATCAACGGCAGCTTTCCCCAGGGCTCTCCGCATGAGCTACGCATTGGAAGAGAGGCGATCGTCATTCCCCTCACTCTCCTCCATCTCTGATGGCGCCGGGTAATGACGACTGCATAGTCCGTCCGTCCGTCGGAAAATGCAGTCTGCTAAGTACAAGCAAGTCCACCGCAAGCCAGGGGTCTCAGGAAGGAATAGGTAAAATAAGGTAGCGTGCCGCGCCGGCTCAAGGCGACTCCCAGTCGAAGCAAACCTTGCTTCCCCGGACCTTGCCGCAACAAGCTACGGCGGGCTGCCGAGAGCGTGTCTGGGGACTGTGGGATATTTGGGGATGAATGGAGCATTGGCAGAGTCCCTTCCCCCTTGAGGACTCCATGGAGAATACAGCGTGCTGAGTGGAGAGCAACACTAAGGAGAGCACGGTGATGGAGTCGTTCCGGACCTTCTTTGTTTCCACGAACCATGCGACGTTACGCCACCCGTTCGGGATAAGCCGCCCCACCGTCCCCGGATCGCGGCATCGAAAGTGGGGCCGAGCGGCTCTTGGCGCGGAGACCCCAAGTCGTTCCTGGGCATTCGCCGACCGCATGGACCCTGCTGTTTTGCTCCCAGATATTCACTACCGCCACCAACTCAGGTCTGAGAGAGGAGAATTCCTCCCGCCGCGAGTACCTCAAGCCAGGCACGCAGAAACAACCTCCCTCACCCGGGGCATGTTGCCCGCCGGACTCATTCCGAGGCCTCCCCGCATTCGGATCACTCGCCCGCCTGACCCCCTTCGGAAAAGGTCCTGTGCAAATCGACAAATGGGTCTTTAGCCTGAATGGCCGAGCCGTTGAGCCCCATGATCTTCCCACACCCTCGCCTTGTTATGCCGACGACGTATCTATTTTGTCCGCCAGTGACTGGCAGAGCCCCTGTTCCTGGACGGCTCCCAAGCCCATCCCGGCCTCCGGCCACGTACCACCACGTCCCCATGGGTGCCCCTGGGCCCCTCATGCTTCCCCAAGTTCCCCTCACAAGGCACGAGGCGAGAGGCGGGGACGAACACCTTCGTCAATGTTTGGACGGAAAATTCAGTCATCATAAACTCCAAGTGGAACCATGAGCTACTTTCCTGGATTGCGGCCGGACACCGAGCGCTATTCCCTACCAGGACCAGAAACGCGATGCTCATCTCTTTTTCGGCCCTCATCGTCACCGACCCAAAGGCTTGGGTGGTTCCTCCGGGGAAACTACACATGACAGCTCGGTGCTATAAGAGCAATGGCCATGTCCACCACCTACGACGATCCCTTCCTCCCCTGATTCAAGCCGCAGACTTGCTCTACTAGAAGTCCGCAGCTCCAAAGTCCGAAGCCATCTTCTTCCTCTCCCCCCAAGGCAGCCTATCACAATGGTCTCTGCTCGCGTCCTCTTCGGCCTCGCCGCCGCCGCGCTGGTCAACTTCGCCGCCGCCGGCGAAGATGATGAGTGCCGCGACTTCCACCCTCGCCCTCACATCGAGCCCGGCCCGTTCAAACCCTACAAGCCCTTCCCTGTCTCGAAGCCTCGCACCAAGACCTGCTTCGTCAAGCCCAGCTGCACAAAGGGTCGTGATGACTCCAAGAAGATCCTCCAGGCCTTCCACGACTGCAACAACGGTGGCACCGTCGTCCTCGACTCCGAGTACACCATCTGCCAGACCCTCGACCTGACCTTCCTGAAGCACGTCGACGTCGCCCTGACCGGCACCGTCAGCTTCTGTGACGACGTCGACTACTGGATCGGCGCCACCTTCAAGTACAAGTTCCAGAACCAGGCTGCCTGGTGGAGGTTCGGCGGCGAGGACGTCAACATCTACGGCGCCGGCGTCGGCACCCTCAACGGCAACGGCCAGGCATGGTACGATAGATTTGAGTTCAACAAGACGCTACAGAGGCCGATCCTCCTTCTCACCGACGGATTGCACGGCGGCTCTATCACCGGCCTGAAGATGCGCAACTCCCCCAACTGGCACAACCTTATCGCCAACTCCTCCGACATCCTCATCTCCGACATCGACATCTACTCCCGCTCCACCTCGCACAACGAGGCCAAGAACCTTGACGGCTGGGACACCTACCGCTCTGATAACATTATTATCCAGAACTCTGTCCTTGACCACGATGATGACTGCGTCTCCTTCAAGCCCAACAGCACCAACGTTATCATCCAGAACCTCGTCTGCAACGGCTCCCACGGTATCTCTGTCGGCTCCCTCGGTCAGTACCCCGAGTACTTCGACATCGTGGAGGACGTCTACATCTACAACACGTCCATGAGCAACGCTGTTGACTCCGCCCGCATCAAGGTCTGGCCCGGCTCCGAGACCGACTTCCAGCCCGGCCTCGGCGGTGGCGGTGGTGCCGGCCGCGTCCGCAATGTCACCTATGACACCTTTGAGATCATCAACAACGATCGTGCCATCACCATCGACCAGTGTAAGCAGCCCTGCCCCCCCCTCGCGAAGCTACCAAGGTTCTGACAGTTTCGTAGGCTACGGCGAGAAGAACGCCTCCCGCTGCGAGGAATTCCCCTCCCTCATGGTTATCGAGGACGTTCACTTCAAGAACTTCTTTGGCAAGACCTCCAAGCGCTACGACCCCACCGTCGGCCTGCTCGTCTGCAGTGGTCCTGGTGTATGTCTGCCCTCCTCCGTCACCCAGAGCCGCAATGCTGACCCCTCGCATAGACCTGCACCGCCCTCACCGGCGAAGACATCACCGTCCAGCCCTCGAGCGGCAAGACTCCCCGCTGGGGCTGCCGCAACGTCGATGAGGCCGCTCTCAACCTCAACGGTGACGGCTGCATCCCCGCGTAAACGATATAGACGACTAGACGATGTATATATGAATGTCAATCATGTGCGGTCAACGCACTAATACATGATGATGACCATCCCGTATAAGTGCTCTGTGCTAGCGTTGTCGTTCTCAATCTGGCCGTCCTTGTGTCTTGTCTGCAGAGCGGCTGTGTCTGGTTTAAACCGGGAAAGGCCCCGAGAGTGGATGGTGAAAATCACGGCAGCATTCTTCTTATTAGACACGCTCGGCATGCGGAACGCGACGACCTTGGTGGGAGTAGTCCAACTGAGGGTCGCTACTAACCCTTGCTGACCGGAAGGTCGCTGTTCGGATATAACCCAGAATAATGAGACTTCGAACCTCAATACCAAATCCCAGACTCCTAATCCCTAAAACTAACCCCGACAACTCACCTCTGATTTTAAAGTGAACTCAAAGAGAAGTCATAGTCGCATGACGCCCAGGAGAAGCCCCATAGCGATGACCCTCGGGTTGACAAACCTCACAGGACCTCGGGCAGTCACGCGTCACGTCACGACGTCAGGGGTCCGAGGAATACCATATTCATGAAGCCCAGCAGGCACTTATCATGATGTGACTGACAAGCTAAAGCATTATCCGTGTGGTACCAATCTCCGAACTGTCTTGGTCTTCTTTTTGTTACATGCAGCCCAGGCGTGTAGTCCCCCCTTTTCGGCCCAAACCTGTCATGCGCCTCGGGACTAGGCACGGACGTTTCTTCCATTGCCAGCCTCCAATCAACACTGGTGCAGTAACTGAAAATCCCAGATAACCCGCAAACCCCCAAAAGCATAAACCGAGGAAACCGCGCGAACCACATCATGTACCGCCCTCAAAGCTGCGACAAGCTTACGAGGCCATGTAGGTGGCGGGGTCGACACCATCGGCAGGGAACTCACTATGACCGAGTTAGTAGGGGGGTCAAAAACACAGAATCAGGGAACGACATACGGAAGAGCGACCTCGAAGCGCTTCTCAATAGCGCCAAGGACCTCCTTGTCCTGGTCGGTGCTGACGAAGGAGATGGCCAGACCCTTGGTACCGAAGCGACCGGCACGACCAACGCGGTGAAGGTACGAGTCGGCATCGGCGGGCAGATCGTAGTTGATGGCCAGGTTGATGCGCTCGATGTCGATACCACGGCCGAAGACATCGGTAGCAACACAGATGCGCTTGTTGAAGTCCTTGAAGTCCTTGTAGCGCTTGATACGCTCCTCCTGGGACACGCCAGAGTGAACGGCGATGGAGGGGAAGTTGCACTCGCGCAGAAGTTTGTCGAGCTCGGTAGCACGCTGGGTGCTCTTGACGAAGATGATGACCTGGTTGAATTGCAGCTCGTCCAGAAGGTCATTCAGCTTGCGGTTCTTCTCACGCTCTTCCATCTTGATGTAGTACTGCTGAAGACCGTGGAGGGTGAGCTTGGTGTCCTCATCAACGTAGTGCTCGGTCGGGTTCTGCATGAACTTCTTGCAGATGGGCTTGACTTCTTCCGAAAGAGTGGCGGAGAACATCATGACCTGCTTCTGCTGGGGAGTGGCGCGGAAGATCTCCTGAACATCGCGACGCATGTCTGAAGGGCGGGGTCAGTCGGATGCCGTGTGTAATGGATAGTTGGATAAGGTACGACTTACCGACTTGGTCGAGCATCTTGTCGCACTCGTCGAGGACGAAGATACGCACACTGCCGAGGCGGAGAACCTTGTCACGGACCAGCGCATTAAGACGACCCGGGGTTCCGACGATGATGTGCGGGCAAGTGTCCTTGTTCTTGATCGTCTCGACATCCTTCTGGATGGGAGTACCGCCGTAGAAGACACCGGTCTTGATGTCGGGCAGGTACTTGCTGAAGCGGTTGTACTCGTTGCGGATCTGGAACGCAAGCTCACGAGTGTGGCACATGACGAGGACAGAGACCTCGCCGGCAACAGGCTCAACCTGCTGCAGGGTGGTCAGGACGAAGACCGCAGTCTTGCCGAGACCGGACTTGGCCTGGCAGATGATGTCGCCGCCAAGAAGAGCCTGGGGAATGCAAGTTTGCTGGACTATTCGATCGGACGACGTTAGATTCGGGGTTCAAGGACGATCAGAGGGACGGATCCGGGGCGACAAGGTCCGTCCATCAACGCAGCTTAGCCATTTTGTCGATGTCCTCCTCGCCGGCGGGTATGATTTCCATACCCCGCCCGTTGCCGATGATTTCCACATAAATCCAACACCTGGTGGCTCTCGATGATCAGCCGCACGATGCGGCGACGTTCTGCGAGCACCCTGCAGCCGAAGCTGACAAGGCGTCGACGCAAGAGAGATTTCTCTCTCGAAGAAAAATCGTCGAAGAACACGAGGAGCAGATAGACTGGGAGTCTGCGGCATCCTCTCACCTTCGGACGATCCGGGTCGCGAGACGCGCCGCGAGACCTTGGGCTTGTCGGCCACGGTCCGATGTTCCACCTTTTACCAGTGGAAAATCCGGTACGGATAGTTCGTCCCCAAGTGCGGACATCGAAATTGATGGATGCGTTGCGGTTTGATGGCTTCTTTTTGCTTGCGTGATGGACGGACGCTTGGTGGCAGGGAGGGGATGATGACGGGTTAGGGTATAAACTCAAGACTGACCCGCCGAAGGATGCTCGAAACCGCAATCGCCGATGGCGCGAAGAAGCTCGGGCTTCAAGAGAAAGTCGCGGAAACCGGTGGCGTGGATGCCGACGTAACTGCCCTTCTTGTCGACATTAGTGCCGCTGGCGGCGATGTCGGCGCCCTTGCCGTTGGAGGCAGCGGCGGTCTCGTTGGTCTGAATCTCCTCATCGGAGTAGTCGATGAGATCCTCTTCCTGCTGGCCAGACATGTTGTCGGTGGTGGTGTGGAAGAACCGTGTGTGACGTGAAGTGGATGAAATCGATGGGAAAGCACCAAGAACCTCGTGAGGCTGGTGCGGGCGATCAACAAGTAAGTACTTGGTCGCGCGAAGTAGAAGACGAAAAGTGTCGAAGAAGAGGGAAAGAGTCGAAGCTGGGGCGCAGAGGAGATGGCGCCTTGAAAAAGAGGATTGAAAGGGTGTGCGACCGCAAAGGTTGGTGGCTTAGGACGCGACGTTTGTGATGGTGTAAGGGAGGAAGTTGAGGCGGACGCTTGGGGAGGCAGTTGCGCGGTCAAAAGCTTTCCCTGAGTCGAGGCTGACAGAGCGCGATCACGTGGAAATAGGCGCTACGCCAAAGCAGGAATAAATCGTTTCTGGGGGAGCTAAACCCCCGGAGGCGAGCCAAGAAACTTCTCGAGGCGCTGACTCATCCTTTGTTCTCTGATTTCATATCGGGGGACAGCCTTTGTCACGCTCCCGCAACACGAACAAGGCGTCGAGAAAACGAGATGGGCAAGTCAAAGAACGGCGAAAGCGTCACCAATCGGGTCCTCTACTCGAGGATATCCTATCTGCACCAGGCCGCCTCATACCTCGCAACACAAAGCTCTCCATCGGGAGAGGAGGCCGAAAATGGGAAACTAAGCGCCGGGCCAGGACACACCAAGGTCACAGCTGCTTCATCCGCCAGCGACAACGTGGCCAGGCGGCTTGTTTCCGACATTCGCACAGTCGGACACAAGGTCCTGATCAGACAGGGCCCGGGAATCAAGCGAGCCAGCTGCAAGTTCTGCGACACAGTGTTCATTGAGGGCAAGACGTGCACGACGACGGTGCAAAATGCCAGCAAGGGTGGCAAGAAGCCGTGGGCAGACCTCTTGGTTGTGAGGTGTCAAGTTTGTACGAACGTCCGAAGGTACCCCACTGCCTGCGTGGCGCAGAAGCGGAAGCCATTCAGAAACCTTGAGCAAGTCAAGGTAGCCGAAGGAGCGGTCGACAGCCTGCCGGGCTCTTGAAGCCCCATCAACACCCAGAACCAACTCAGCGGACACCAAGCATCAGCGTCGAGATTGGATGTAAACGATTCCATGTCGACTAAGAAAAGAGGCGCCCTGTCAACTTGGGGCTATGCCGTCTTAAGAATCCTCCTACTACCTTCACATAGAAGGCCAAGTTGATTGATCACCAGTTAAAGGTATGCAAGAAGGAACACCATCGCGGTATCTCCTGCTGACATTTCCGTAGAATACAGTACCATGGCGGTTCTTCTGGAGTAACTGCCATCCTATCCTCTGGGCCATAGCCAATAGTCTAGCTAGGCTGGCCGAGCTCGCAGACTGGCATAATGCTGTCTCGCCAACTTTGAGGAGGGCTGCCTCTTAGCAGAGAGGTGCAAGGGGCATAGCCAGATCGCGGCACCACATGAGCTTGACAAGGGCGTCTTTTGTTGACAAAAGCCACACGTGTGGTCAATGCTTGATAGCCCAGAATAGCATCGTGTCACACCCCGTCATCCCAGTCCCATCCATGACGCCGTGCTCCATGTCCTTTGTGTCGTGATTAAGCCAGTTCATCTGTCAAAGAAAGGACCGCTCATTTCTGCGTCCCGCCATCGCGATTGATAGCTTCCTCGCCAAGCACCTTGCTCGCGGCCATGAACATCCCTCCATGCCAGCTGCCTAGGCCCCGCATCGCCTCGGCCTGAACGCTCGTCATACGAACTAGGTTATCGGTGTCTGCGAGATTGGCGGAGAGCTGCGCCAGTTGTGAGTGGAGATGTGTCTGCAAAAAATATCAGCATATTTCTCGAACCGAAGGGGCTGACCTGGCCAAGGAGAGTCTCGAGTTGACATACCAGCTGACGGGCCTTGACCGCGCCTCCAGATGAAGCAGCCATGGAGGGCCGGGTCGCCTCGCCCCGGGTCTGGCCCATGGTCATATTCGTCGTGCCAAAGTTTCGTGTCGTCATGATGTCTCTTGTTGCTTGAGTTGAATGTGATAATTGAGCCTGAACAGTCCTCTTGCGTCGTGGATCTGTTGGTAAACAAGGCTTGTGCCAAGAGTGGCAACAGCGCCCGTCGATGGGTGGCCCTGATGAATAAGTTGCTAGCAGGCAGACAATCCCAGCGTCTTGTCTGATACTCGTAGCGTATTCGTCTCGGTTGCAAACGGTGTCTCAACTCTCAATGTCCGTATGTAGTCGCGTCGCGTTCAAGACGAAGAAGCTCAGGTACTGACTGCCCCACGGCCCCTCCCCCACCTAGGTACCTATGCACAGACCACCTCCTCTTGCCTGGGCATGGAGCAGACAGACACCTCAAACAGGGGGGTGGCCTGCTTCCGAACCGATGCAAGGCACGTCCCAGCGTATCGCTTGCCCCTGACCGATGCGCTGCTTCAGATAGGAGAATTTCAGTCTCAGGCGTGGCCATCCTCATTTCCCTCACCTGGTATCATCACCACACTCCTTGCAGCCGCCGGCCGGCTCGGTTGTGCCACCAACCTATCCTCCAGTCGTAAGCCAAGCTGGGAGACATTTCAAGCATTACCCATTTGAATCACGGAAGAAGTTACAAGACATATGTGGACAGGGGCCGGGCCGGGCCACCGGAGCATCTGGGCATTTGGCGACGCCATCACTTCATACGGAGTTTCATTTGAACCATGGCGAGTCGTGCTCGTACGCAGTGGTAATAAACCAAGTTCTCCCGCTTCTTCAACCTTGTATTGCTCAACAGGGCGACGAATGAGGACGCCCTGATCGTGTCTATGTTCGTTGCTTGGACTCCAACCCAGATGGATCTTAGCCCTACCACTCACTCCCTCCCTGGGTGAGCTGGTGGCTGTATCGTTGGTTCGTGAAGAAAGGGAAACACAGCAACAAAGGAAACCCGCCTCAGCCAGAGGCCATGATAATATAATACACTCCCCGGTCTGCTGCTCTCCTCGCTTTCCAGACCACAGCCGGATTGGCATCATCTGCCCTCAAGCCGATCAGACGTTCCGATGGAGCGCGTGTCATCTCGAGTGCCAACCGGCGACCTTCATTAAATGCTATCCGCGCAGAATGAATCCTGTCCCAATGCAGCTATTACCAGAACTGCCCTAGTTCTGCTCTTTTGTCGCCCAAGCCAAATGCTTATGTACTGTTGTTCTCTTTCTGCTTCATGAGAGGCCGTCGAATGGTAGACTTTGCGCCTTGCCATGAGAAGTAGAACAAACAAACAAAGTTCCTATGCCGTATGTCGTGTCGTTCGCCGTTTTGTCCAGGGCGCAGTGGATGATATTCTTGTTCGCTCAATTCGCAGTACCGCCTCGATCCCCAGATATGTGACCTGTTCTAGGTCGAATGCCCCGGCCGTGAGTCCAGGGTTACAGGCCGAAGGTTGGCTGGCCGGTCCTCTACCGCACTCCTATGGGCGGACGGGGGCCCAGACTGCTTTGGCTGCTGTGAGCAGAGGGCTCGGTATCCATGTGAGAATCACCACTGCCCGCGCTGGCGCTCGCACTACCAGTCAGACTTCTCATGTTCTTCGGCTTGGGTGGGTGAAGACCGCTCACCCCGATATGCTGCTCGACCTGCTGTGGCGCCACTTGATTGCCATGTCCAGGGGGGTATCGGGGCACGGGCTGACGGACTCCATCGGGTGGCGAGGGCCGCCCACCGTTCATCGGCGGCCCGCCGTAACTGTTCGGGGGAGAAGGGCGCCCGCCCCGTACCGAGGGACTGTAGGGGTTTCCTGGGGATTGACTAGCTCGCCGCGGATAGCCTCCATTCATGCCCATGGGAGGGGGGCCACCCGGTCCATATTGGAGCTCATCCAAGCGAGCGGCGGTCAGCGAATTGGCCCGAGATCCTGCTTGCATTGCGCCCCGATCGACGTCGCCGTAACGGTTCGAGGAGCATGACATCAGGGGATCTTCCAGAATGTTGTCCGCCATGCCTGGCATATTGACAACTTGGCTGGACCTGTTGCGGCCGAAACTTGGGCGGAATCGACCACCACGAGCAGGTGGCATATTGTCCAGCTCTGGGTTCTTACGCATCTGGGCCGCAGAGGGACCGGCTAACTTGCGGTTCTTCCGAGAAGTGACGCTCATCATGTCGAAGTTGTCCGGGTCGATCATAGGGGTGGTTGGCGCAGCCATCGGGTCGAAATAGTCGTCGTCGTCATCGTCGTCATCGAATGCTTGCGCACTATGGCGCACCGAAGCCGGGCCTCGGCGAGGAGGTCCCCTTCGCCGTCCCATCCTCATCTCTTGCTCACGCAGGGCGAGCTCTCTTTGTCGGAGTTCCAATTCGCGCTCGCGGAGAGCCATCTGGGAGCCGTCTCCGCCATAGCCAGACTCTCCTCCTTCAGGAATGTCGTCATAAAGCACGAGGTGCGAGAATTCCTCCAGATCATTTGCCTCCATGGATCCTCGTCGCGATGCAGCACGGGAACCCGGGCCGGGATATCCATTTGGAGGACCGTTCATCGAAGGGCGCCCATAGCCGTTGGGAGGACCTCCGTTCATGGAAGGCGGCCCGCGACGCATGCCGGGGCCAAGGTTGGAGGAGCCACGAGGTCGTGGGCCCCGAGGAGGCATTCCGTTGCCATTCGGCATGGGACGCATCGTGCCCTGCGATGACACTCTAGGAAGCGCTGCTGCTGTGGGAGAACCCGGGGCGGGGGCCCCGGCCTCGGGCATCTTAGGCTTTTGACGATTGACGATGTTGAGATTATGCATGATGGCGTATAGCGTCTGGATGCGGGGGATGGAAATTCCTGCTGCCTTGGCCAGCTTGATGGGGGAGCCAAGATACGTCTCAACTTCCATGGGTCGCCTGGCTACAAAGTCTTGCCACATGATGCTGTCTGCTGAAGATTTGGTCATCTCGGCGATGGTCTTGTCCTTGAAATCCGGCGCGAAGAAGCAGCCGTTCGCCGCCGCAAGCGCAAGCAGCTCATCGATCAGCTCTGACACCATGTCTCGGACACCGGTCTTCTCCAAGAGCTTCTCCATGTTGGATGTCTCGAAGATAACACTGACGGGATGGAACGCGATGGGCCTAGAGTGGCGGCATTAGTTGCTGTCAGCGGCAAAGATGGAGGGAAGGAAAGTATACCCAATCACTCGCTCGTACTGCTGTTGCCGAATATTCGGCGACACTTTGCACTCCACCTGACCAGTGCTCAGTGTCATAGCCAGAGCCTGAGCCATATCCTCCTGGATTGTTGCGGGAATGTTGTCATTTTTGCTGGCCGGTCCCACCCAAACTTCCGTGGATCCCTTGTGTTCGAATTCGCTCTGGCCAAGCTGAGAAAGGTCGGCATTGGAGACCAAAGATAGCACCACGTTGGTGGGAAATCTCTCTTCGATAGCTGCCTCCACGCCGAGCGCATGTGTCGTGTTGACGAGGATGCATGTGTGTTGAGGGGTGACGACGGCGTCAATGACGGAGGCCAGATCGTAGACGTCGGGCAGCGCTTTTACGCAGAGGATAACGTAGTCGAAAGCGCCGTCGCGGTGGGATGCTGCTTCTTCGGGAGCGCGAACAACTGCGGGATTCAAAGTCAGCTTCTGATGGGATCCGATCTGTTGCGCTTCGCGGGAGAAGTAGCGTACCGTGTCGGGGTTTGAACCTTTCGTTGCCATACATCGTGGACCTTGAAGGTGTGAGATCAGTCGGTCTGCTTTATTGGACACCCCGGTGTCAGGGTAACTTACTTGAAGGTGATGCCATATTGAGAGACATGCTCATATCCCGATTTCCAAACCAGCGTCACATCGCAAGCATTGGTAGCCTGAAGACGCCATGATAGAAATGCGGACACAGGATTGCCTCCCACTGAAATGACGCGCATTAGCTCAAAGTCCTCCATTTCTTCAACGCAACGCGGGGCCCAGGAAGTATCGAGGGCATCGGTATCGGCAACAGGCAGACGTCGGGGGAAGGCTCCTCAGGGGATGAGGCAAGAGAGACAAGGAGGGAATGCGCAGATCTTGAGGGAGATGGGGGAGTAGGGCCAAGCGTTGTGGGCGCCCAATACTTAGTCGCACGGATGCACAAGGCCAAGCAATGGGTGGAGGGCGGATGTGAGGCATGGAGAATGGACGTACCTGAGAGGATCTTGAGTCGGGGCGTCATGGGTGCCATGATGAAAGGGCCCAATTGGGATTAGCAGGGAGGCCGAGTTCGAGGCCGCAGAGCTTTGTGTGCGCCGCGAGCGACGTGTCGGGATGGCGTTGTGGCCTGGTATGACAACACAAGGGGGTGTCGAGATGGCGGCCCTGTGGCTTCCGGGCGGGCGGTTCTACCGGGTCGGCCGGAGTTGGAAAAGCGAGGTGCTCACAGTCGGCCAAGGGTGTCCAGAGAAACGCAGGGGTATTGAATCCCGTATCAAGAGAGAATTAGGTGAATCACTGCGCGGCAGCAGGCCGTGACGCAGAGTCGTCGGTGTGATTCTAGGACGACAGACCCATTCGACTCCGGTACACACGATGTATCGAAAAAGGTTTGCGGGACGCAGACGAGGGTCGAGAGGTGGATTGGACTTCTCGGCGAATTTGGTGGCGCACTTCGCAAGTCCCACGCGGGTATGTCAAAGCAGCGAAGCTGGGGTCGAGAACGAGCGTGACGCCTGGAAAGGGCTAGTTGGTGGGCAGAGTGCCGGTCGAGCTGAAGGTGACGCGATGTTGATAGGCGGGCGATCTGCAGTGGCCACAGGAGGACGGGCCCAATTGCAGTGGGATACTGCTGGCTTCAGGTAGGTCAGGCCAGCCAGGTAGGGGTCGGATCGCGACGTCTGGCGGCGTATCGAGTCGACGGGTTGGCGTTGGCTTGAAATGGGGGACGACCACGCCGCGTTTTCGTGTTTCAAGACGGGATTGCCGGGGGTGACGAAGCCACGATATGTACGATCAACCGGGACGGTGGGTGGGAGGTTGATGTCGGACACACAAGAGTCAAGGGGTCAACAAGCACGACAAGAAAGGTCGGTCGGACAAGAAGTTGCTGACGAAGACGGGTTGGGCGGCGTGTGGCGGGAATGACGACGAGGAGTGATGAAGAATCTCGTCGTCGTTGCGGCGCCCGGATGACGAGAGAGATTTGAGGTTTGAGGCTATGATTGAGGAAAGGGAAAAAAGGAAGGACACTTGAAAAAGCGAGGGTGGAGAACTGGGTGAGGACTAACGCCGTTCGTTCCCAAAGCGAGTGAGATGGAGAACGGAAGAAGAACCTTGAGATGGAAGAGAAGAGAGGCTTGGGATGAGGCGTGTTTCGCGAGGGAGACGCCAATCGAAGGGGCCACTCCGTAGTAGGTAAGGTGCGATGGTAAGGGGGGCGGTTTGTGGGAGGGAAGTGGGAGACTTGAGCTGTCGCCCTCGCGTTGACGGGAGAAGGCAGATGGATGATGATGCTGGAACACGGGAATCTTGGAGAAGCGGGATGATGATTAGTGGGTACGGAGATGCACTTTTACCAGGTAGGTGCACCAAGTGTGGACTGAGAAGGGGGCCGGGACTAGGCTGGCACAGAATGGAAGGCCGGGGTGGTCCAAGGTTCCAGCGGGCGGGCGAGTTACGGGCACCTAATTCTGGCCGGCAGCGTCGGAGGGGCGCAGTTGGGTGGCACTCTTGTCACTGCAAGCGTGGAGGTCGCTGCACAGCTCCTGTCGTTTATGCTGCCCCCCACCACATAATGGAATGTTCCTGCCTTCGTCTGGCTCTGGGTGCCCGTTCCAGGTTCTCAGAGGGAAGGCGCCGGAAATGATTCCAGCTCAGCGGGGGCAGCAAGCAGGAGGAAGGCACCGACTGATGCGGTGCATTCCTTGCTCCCTAGGCACCCGTTCTTGCCAAGAATGACATTTGCTGCTAGTATCGTCCCGCCGAGAGCGGGAGGCTTCTGATAGTGCATGGTGGCAGGCACGAACGGGATGCCGCCGTCTCGGGCTTGCGTCTCCAGCCTCCCAAAACCAAATTCCATCTCAGCTTCACCATCGCAATCCATCGCAAACTCTCCAGCCTTACTCTCCGTCCAAAACCAGCCGTCGAAGAGGCTCGCACGCCGTTGATGGACCCTCGGTCGTTTGCCGGCTGCGTCACCACCCTCCGGCGATAACACCCAAGAAGCGCACCAGCATGGGGCATGTTCTGCGAAGTCCGCGTTGTTATCAACCAGGCTTTACATGGCCGAAAGGGGCGCCTGCGCCGGTCAGATCCCCTCGCAAGCCTTTCTGGGGTAGACAGTCATCGAGCTGCCAGGCACGCTCCGGTCAATTATGACCCAAGTAAGTTCTCGACGAATGCCTCCCACGACAAGCTGACCTCGTGTCTTTATCGTACTCGGACGTCCCTCCCGCATCGGGGTCATCGCCAGTTCCTGGATGGATCGACGACCTGGTCGAACTGTGGCGTTGCTGTTAGTGGGGCTCCCTTGCACCACATACGCAATCAACACCAAGATCACCCTGGCCCCCTGGTCTGATGCATGGCTTGGCTCCCTCGTGTCAGTCCTGCTGCTTTGCCTGCTTGCCTGCCTGGGTGGGACCAGCTTGTCAAACTGCCCTCTCCCAAATATCGAGGGATGCCAGTTTAGACATGACCAATCGAGCCGCCCGAGCCAAGGACAGCTCACAGGTCCCTGGAGCTCAGAGGAATGAGGACCAATGTCTGAAGAGATTCTGTGAGGAATGCCCTGCACATACTTTCAGCAAAGTACCCACAGCTCCCACGAGCTCGTATCAATGTCACCTTGGCTTCCTGATCTCACGAGCCACGGAGGAACCCGCACCTATAGCAGAACTCTTTTTCTCTCCCGTACGCGCCCTTGCGCGATCGGGGCCTAACTGCGGCGAGATTGACTTTTCAGCGCAGCATCAGGAGAAATTCTCGTTCAACGCCGACCCTTCCGGCAGTCGCGGAGCGTCGAGTCGTGCTGGCGCGGCCCAACGGTCAGTGACACCCAGCGGCAGGGTCAAGCCCAGACCGTTCGTTCTCTAGGTTCCTCCAAGAAGCCCGGACCCGTCCGCCTGTCCAGAGCCCGCCACGAGGTTCCACCCGCCCAAGAGGCTGTGCCACCCTTGCCCACAAAGACTCCAACGTCATCACTTTCAAGTATTTACAGCGTACACCAACGGAGTCCACAGCTTGCAAGCCTGGTAAGTGCCTCACAACCGAGCGGCGACCGACATTGGCTGGAGTATGATCCTGTGTCGCCGCTTCGTCTGCGAAGAGTTCATAAACACTCCCATATCGGCACTGGTTTCTATGTCAAGACACGCAAATACAAGTACACTCAAGGCTCATCAAGGCTAGGCCGGGCACCTCGATCATCGATCCTGTCTTCCGTCCCACAGGCGCAATCCACCATGGGGTGACATCGGCCCCAACACCCCTGTGGTCGTCTCCATGCTTGTGAGCGCGCGATATCTCGGGGCCCCTCCGCAGGCCTGGGCAACTGCACCGAGGTGAAGCCAAGCTTTCTAATCGATAGTGTACAGAATACCCGGTTTCCCATCACGACTGATCGACATTGGAGGTACGAGGTACCCGGCCACTGGGATGCTTCCAGCGGGAATCCCACTGCTCAGCCGCGGCCAATTCTTGGCTCGAAGCTCTAAACAGGGCAACCGAGCAAAGGCCTTTCTCACAAAACGAATTCGTGTTGACCATGGGCAAGGGGCACTCACAAGTAGTTACGTATGTAGCTTCACAGGCAGTTTTCAACATGCTCTCCATCGCCCCTGATCGACTGTCGATTTGGTCCAGGCGGCGGGACACAAATAGCATGGGACCCACGGCGCAACACCCATTCGCTCGGGAAAAGGCGATCGAAGCATGGGGGAAATTCCACCCTGCGTCACATCCTGCACCGAAAACCTGGAAGGGAAATTGAGAAGTCCATTCTGCCCTCTCAGCCTTCGAGGCCAAGGGGCTGCCTCCGACGAACGAGGTCATATCGCTCGAACTGCCTTGGCTTTGGGGTGAGACGTGCTTGCTGGTGAGTACCTAAGTAGGCACAGTACAAGTTTTGTATGCTGCGCCCGTGCCAGGTGCTGATGAATTGTTGGTCAGATTCCGATCCCCCTTTTAATTCCTTGGTTAGAAAGCTCTCTCTGCTCCTGGCCCACTCACACCACCCACCATTCTTCGCGACGGGCCACGCCCGCCAGGTACCAACAGGACGCAACCATCCAGAAATTTCCGTTGGCTGCTAGCTCGATGCGGCGATAAGCCTTTCGACTGCCTTGGTGGCGATGTCCAAAAGCTTCCTCTCCCGAGGATAGACACTGCCGGGCTGCTCACTCCAGCCGTATCTCCCTGATGTGGTGCTTGCTGTCGAGTACCAAGATCTCCGGTGTTTCGCTGGTGTATCTAAATGAAGGCTTAGATGAATTAAGCAGCGAGCGAGTGAACCCTTCCACGACGCTCTCGGTTTATGATGGCCACATTATTCGCCTCCAGTCAACAACGACTGCGACAACCTCCCCAGATGTCCCCCGTGAGCAGAGCCCCGCCATCACTCACACCTTCACACTGTTGGCACAGGAGTCGCGTCGCGTCTTGCGTGCAGCGCCCGGGCCAGCCAGCATCGATAGACTCGACCAACACGACCCTGGCTTGCCTGGCTACCAACTACCAGAAGGGTAGTGCCCGTCCTCTGGTGACCAATGGGCTCTGCTCCCGCGTTAAGCTTTCATCCAAGACCCCAGCCCATTGTCGTGGTACCTATCAAGAAACTCCTCATCCGTTGATGACACGGATCGGACGGCATCAGGGCCCTGTTCTGGGTTCTGGGCAAACCGCCAGCTGAGTAGTGGCGCCGGGTTGTCCGCATTGTATGTGCTAGAACCATCGCCACAAGAACACGGTACATACATGCAGTCAATATTTGGAGCATCTACCGCGCACGAGAAGCTGCCACTATCCAATGGCAACGCAGGTTGGAGGGTAGTCAGGCATCTATCTGCCTTCCTGTCCCCTAATGTCTCACCTTGCGGAGAATCATCGATTCTCTGGCGTTGACAATGGCCGATCCAAGGCCGGCAGCATTCTCAACCCAGCCCTCGAAACATTCCTACGGTCAGTCCCAAGCCCTACCCACCACGACTTTCGGTCCTCGCGATGCAGGCCATTGGTTTCCAAACTGCACATGCTTCATCTTGGGGGCACGCAGTCTGAAGGACTTGACGACGGGTAGAGGCGGGCATCGTCGACTGCCAGTGCAGTTGCAACTGACTGGGGAAAAGGCCTGCTTACCTCCACGGTTAGCCATACCACAAACCGATGGATGATACAGCGCCATGCGGTCGACGCCGGATCCGACCCCGAGCAGAAGACCCTTCACATTCCCCAGCCCATCGGCCGAACTCGCCCGCATACCTCGCACTGCCCGAAGCACTCGCTCCCTGCATCGTCGCACCGGGAGCGCCGCACCGCTGCACGGAGCCAGATAAGCTTGTGCGCCCCCGGACGCTCGTTTCTGGGGACTTCCGACGGTCTCGGGCATATTGACCGCGTAGTGTGACGCTGCTGCGTCCGTGAGCGGAAAGCTTGGCTCGGGGCATGTGTAGCGGGAGAAGAAACGAGTGCAGCCAGCATTTAGATGGTTCGCATCAAAGACGGGCACGAGCACGGAGTGACCCTGCTGGATCCCGGAGCCGCTGGGTGCCTCTTGTCACGGACACGGGACTGCTCGGCGATAAGAGTCGATCAGCTTAGCCCTCCATGTTGATGGAGCTCTCCCTCATCGAGGGCAATCCTTGTGCTACGGCAGATGTTGCGCAACATCGAGTTGAAACAGGCCTTCCGCCGCGGGCGGGATATTTATATCCATGTAACCCCGCCCGCAGTGTGTCGGGGGACAGCATAGAATGATGTTTGGGGCGCAGGCAGGGCAGAATGGGATGGAGGAGGACAGGACAACTCATAGGTAAAATCTGATATTGACGTAAGGCTGCCTGACAGAACCCGAATAGGTCCCGGCGTGGTCGTGTAAACTCCAGTCCCCTTCGCTGTGGTATGATCCATGGCCCCTTTATACCTCAAACGCCTGGCTACGTGAAAGCACTCGGTTACCTGGTCAAGGTCCCTGGTATCTCAGTAGACCGTGACTGCCCGCCTGCCGCTTGTCGCCAACGCCGCGCATACAGTCCATTTCCGCAAGCCGTCTCAACTCTATGCAGTCGCTTTAATACTCTGTTTGTGCAGCGTAAGGCACCGCTTGAAGTCGAGCTTCCCGCCGTCCGTCGGCATGTGCTCGCCGCTGGCGATGATGAGGGTCCGCATGCGCGGGTGGTAGTCGAGACCCGGGAGGAGCTTGGGCGTGATGAGGAAGTACTGGCTTGTGTGCTCGTTGCAGGCAATCTCGACCATGCGGCTGTGCACCATGCGCTCGTTACGGGGATCCATGCCCTGGTTGATCTCATCGACGACTCGGAAGGGAGCCTGCGCCATGGCCTGCAGGGCCATGAGGAAGAAGACAGTCGACACGGCGCGCTCACCGCCCGACTGGCGCTGCTGGTCGAGTTGCTGAAGGGTCTCGTTTTCTCTGGGTGACCGTTAGTTAGCACTCTGGGCTGGGTGGGCGGCGGGGTTGAATGGCATACCTGAACTTGACCCGAATATCCAGAGCCCACTGCTCAAAGTCCTCGTCCTTGTGCACGCGGACCTCTCCGGCACAGCTGATCTGCTCAAAGTTGTACGCAAAGGCGTCGTTGATCTTGGAGACGAGCTCGTCGAGCTTTGGCTCCCACTTGTTTCGAATCCTGTCGACCTGGCGAGACAAGTCATCGCTCTTGCTCTGAGCCGCCTCCATCTTCTCGCGAAGCCTCTCGATCTCCCGTGCGCGCTTCTCAAAGTCCCGGATCACGTTAGGATTCGCTGCGTGGATGAGTTCCAGCTTCGCTTCTTCGGCCTGGATGTCAATGTCGATCTCGGTAACCGACTTCTCGCCCGCAACTTCTTCGAGATGCTCTCGGCCGTTGGGGTGGGCTTCACATGCTTCGATGACACCCTGTTGAGCTCTCTCCGCAGCTTGCCTCTGTTCCTGTTTGTCTTTGTCGAGCTGCTCGATGATCCTCCGTTGCTCGTCAATCTTCTGTGTTATAGAGAGATTTTTCGCCTTGAGCCCGGAAAGATCCGAGTTGGCTTCGATTTCGCGGATCTGAGCTTCAACGAGGCCTTCCTGAGCTTGACGGATGTTTGCGATGCTTGCATGGTGTTTCAGCACAGCCCTGGCTTTGCGTACCAAAGCCTTGTCGAGGGCTACCCCAAGGTCGACAATAGTAGCTCTCATGGCCTCGAGCTCTCCCCTCTTGGTTTCTCTAGAGCTCTGCTCGGTTTCTGGATTGTGTTAGAGAGATTTTAGAGCGGGCCAAAGAAAACGTACCAAGCTTGTTCGGAAGAGCTCTGTACTCCGTATGCTCCTTTTGCAGCACGGCTTTCTGGTCCTTGAGTTCCCTCTGCGATGGATTAGTATGACGACAGATAGGACTCTCTGGAAGCAAACGTACGATTGTATCACCTTTGGCGTTATGTTGAGCCTCATTCTCGTTCATCTCGCGCTTGGCCTCGTTGCTTTGCTGCTTCATCTCCGCGAACCTGCTGAGTGTCTCGTCCAAGCGGCGTTGCAGCTCCTCCTTGCCAGACGAGTCTGCCTCGTCCTTCCACCAGCGTCCAGGATGGATTTCCCGCGTCAGGGTTGAGACACCGCTGGGACCGAGCTCCTTCCGACGGGACACTCGATAAAACTGTTGGCCAGTTGCCCATTGCTGCACCTTGTCGTGGTCCATGAGCTGGTTATATTGTCGCTCATCGACATCTCTGAGTGCGACACCGGCTATGTGTAGCTTTTTCTCGCTGCAGAGCATGGCCAATACCGGTTCCGGCCCGTTGAGGCAATCAATAGCAGAGCTGTCGAAGCCAAGGCGGGCTACTTCTTCCCGAGGCAGTCTCTGGAAGGACGAGAAGGGGGTAAAGCAGGTCCGGATAGACACGGACAGGCCCAGCTCCTTGTAGAAGTAGTGACTCAGCTTCTTGTGATCCGCCTTGGACTGGGTGGTAAAACACATGAAGTCGTCATTCTGCAGCAAAGCTTGGGCATGATCCGAGTACCGTTTGTCCTTGATGGAACATGTGATCGCGGGCGGTCCGAACACCTCGTTCTCGAACTTGTCCTGGTTGTTCTGGAGCCACTTCCAGCCCTTGCCAACATCGGGAGAATGCTTCTCAATGACTTTCAGCTGCTGACCCTCTCGTGTGTCCAGCTGGGCGAGCTCTTCTTGAAGCTGGTCCCTCTCTCGGGCTACTTGCACACCTTGCACTTTGATGTTTTGCACTTTTTGCCGAATCTGACGTCCTTCGGCCTCGAGTTCTCTGAGCTCGTGCTCTTGCGCTCGCTGCGAATGTTAGCGGGAATGTCTCGAAAATGGACCAATACCACTCACGATCCTCTGGTTATATTCGGTCGGATCGAAGTCGGCCGGCTTGTTCTTGATCTTGTTCTCCAGCTCTCCAATCTTCTTGACAACCTTGGAAATCTCCTGCCGCTTTACCGTAAAGGCCTTGTGTTCCGCCTCGATCTTGGCCTGGCTTGAAGTCACCTCATCCTTGATGTTGTCGACATCGTTGAGAAGGCGATCGGCTTTGCCCTCAGCCGCTCGTACAGCTTCTTTCCGGGCTGCCACGGCTCGAGAGACGGCTTCTTGGTAGGCTTGCTTCTGGCTCACTAGCACAAGGGACGGGCCGGACTCTTCCTGAAGCTGTTGCGCTCGCCTCTGTGCTTCCTTGAACTGGCGCAGGGTCTCCTTGTGTTTCGTCCGAGCCTCCTGGTACACAACGATGGTGCGAGCAAGCTGCAGATCTCGCACGCGTTCTTGGGCCGCCTCTCTTTCCCTGAGCCTGTCCACATCTGCCTGCACAGCTTGCTGGCGGTTTTCGTAGTTTCCGAGCGTTTCGGTCAGGGAAGTCGACCGCACCTGGAGCTCCTTATGATCTTTATGCAAGTCCTGCAGCTGTTTCTGCCACTCCAGCATCTCCGAAGGAGCAGCGGCTCGGAGGGTTTCGTGGAGGAGCTCAACTGGGGTGAGACCGGCAAATTCGACGACACGATCCTGCGGTAAGAACTGGCAGAGGTTGTCAATCTGAATGTTGAGCTCTCGAATGGTTTTCTGGACGGCCTTGTGTGTCGCGTCCTTGCCATTCAACCACCATTTCTGCGTATTCCGTTCACGGTCGATCTGAACTCGGACGACCGGATTGCGACGGTCCTGTCGTCGCCTCTGGAGCTCAATCTCGATTGTTGCGACCGATGTGCCGTTCTTTACGAAGTCCTTTGCGCTGCTCGCTCTTCCCATGAGCTTCGGGCTGTAACCCAGTCCGATGCAGATGGCGCACACCAGGGAGCTTTTGCCAGTTCCGTTGGGCCCCAGCACCATGTTCAGGCTGGGACCAGGGAAGAACTCTGCATCGGTATAGGTGACAAAGTTTTGCAGCTTGACTCGGCGTATCGTGCCGGGGTGGAATCCGTCCTCGTCCGACAGGCCGTTGAGCCCATTTGTGCCGTTGATGCGAGGCTCTTCGCTAGAGTCGCCACCAGACTCTTCCTCGTCTTCCTCCTCTCCTTCTTTGGTAGCGCGGCGTCTCTGTCTCTTCGGACCATCGTTTTCTGCCGGGGAGTCGGACCCATATCGCGTAGTGTCTTCGTCGTCGTCGTCTTCAATCTCGCGCCGGCTGCGGCGCCGCGCCTGCGGTGGCATCTTGCGTGGATGTTTCTCGGTCGCCTAGTCCGTGGAGAGCGCAAGATTTCGGAAAGAGTGAGACGTGCCGAGCGCGCTCTGATGTTGGAATGCTAATAGTAGGCGTAGGGTCAAGAGGAGAGCAAGACGAAATGCAGTGGAGGCAGGCAGAATGTAGATTGTGGTGGACGCGATTGGACGCGTCTGGCGAATACCGCGGATGTGGTGGGGTAATTAATCAAGGCAAGGTACACTTACCACTGTGACCACCATGGCCACCACCTTCGGTCACGACACTGGACCCTTTGGCAGTGCTTATGTAATCTCACAGCTTCGTTCCCAAAAGGGTAGGTGGGCATTCCTCAGTCCAACGTCCTCCCTTGCTTCAGTTCACCCAGCCAGCTCCTCCAACGTTGCTCAGTTTCGAGAAGTTCGTCTCGATTCGGGCCGTTGTCTTGCAATTTGATGGAGATAACCAAGTTGAAGAGTCTCAGCCCTCTCGTCTTCGAGTCGTGTCCTTCCTGCCCCTCGATGGACCGAGTTTGGACGTCGTCCATGCTTCGACGCGACGCTTGGTCCGAAATTGACCTTGAGAGGCCATGCAACAGAGCCTAGGGATACCCATATCTTCCCGGATACTTCTGGGTAGGTAGTCGCCTGATGACTCCCAGCCACAGTGTTTTCATTCAAGGATTACTGTCACATCTGGCTACCTAGCCATAGCCGCAATGGCCGCCATCCGCTGCACGTCTTCCTCGCCACCGTGCCAGGCGACAGGTCCAGCTTCTTGCCGTCGAGCACGTCGATGACGATTTTCAGCCCTGCTTCGGGTCGTCGAGTACTTGGGACTACCTAGCATTCAGCCAATACTTGGTACCTATTGGGGCCTATGATATGCCTTGGCTCTACAGCTTTACATTCCTGGCGAAGGCCGCCCGCCTGTCGAGGAATGCCGATATCCCCAATTAGCAGCAACCACCACATGACCAGATACGTAGCTGTACTCGGATGATTACACGGATCACAAGAGGATATCACGAGGCATTCCAAAGGAACGTGAGTCCTGGGTCTTCTTTGTACATGGCCCCCTCCCGGGGGGTGTTTGTTGCTCTGAGGTGCACTCTGAAGCACTGTCGCGATGCAACCCGACGACATGTTCCTTTCTGATCCCAACTCCCGCTGGTGAATCTCGGGGATTCAAGTCCTCTGACAGGGAATTTTCTCGTCTCCGGAAGGAGCTACTAGGTGCGCTGCTGCAGCTCTTGACGCGCGTGCACCAACTTAAGTTTGCTGGGACCCGACAGTAGCAGCAGCAGCACGTAGCTCTTTCCTCCCTGCGATCCCCTCCTGCATCATCGCAACCTCCAACTCCGCGAGACCCGCAGCATTCCTCGAGCAAAAACAAGTCGCCCTGATTTGCCCTTCCACCTCGGCCTTTCTCTTCCTACCCACTACCGCTCTCTTCCGCCGTCTGGTTTTACCCGTCCACTCTCCTTTTCGTTGCAGTATCTCTGGCTTTTTTGGGATCGTCCTCCTCCGTCTCCCCATCTCTCCGTCCTCCATCCTTTCGTGCGAAGGAGTCGTCAAGTAATTGCCTGACTGAGCACCTCCCGATCCGGTCACGGTTCTCGCCACTCGTTCAGCTCAGTCAGGGTGTCCTTCATTGATCGACATCTTCTATCAAAGTCATCTCGGCCGGCGCCTTCGAATCCTCCTCGATCGATCCGCGACCACTATTCAGGCATGTCCTAACCGCCAATCGATCGTTCATCCGGTATCATGTCCGAGCCCGTTCGAGCCAGGGCTCTGGCTGCCCGATACCCATTGGGGGATGCCACCAACCGCATCAACAACTCTCTCAACCAGCCGACAAACAAGAACATCAAGATCGTGGACCCTGATGTTGCCTCGATCCGCTCGGGCGCCAGCGCCTCTCAGGCTGGCCATGGCGTGGGCGATGCACAGAGAGACTCTCACGACCCCGAGTACAGGCATCGTGATAACTCGTCTACCGTAGCCTCCCAACCTCGCCATCCTCGTGCGCGCGCAGTCCAGGAGGCCGATCCTCCTTCCAAGCGCGCGTCTCAGGCATCGCAGACCTCGACGGCGCCTTCCAGCAACCGCAGCAGTGGTTACAACTACAAAACTCAGATTGGTCCCTGGCAGCTGGGCAAGACCTTGGGTAAAGGGTCCTCGGCGCGTGTCCGGCTCTGTAGGCATCGTCTCTCGGGCGAGTTGGCCGCTGTCAAGATCATTCCCAAGAAGGCCGCGTACCTTATACAGCATGGCAGTCTTGCAGCACTGCACAAGTACGACGACAGTCTTCCCGAACGCATCGATGGCGAGATGCGCGTGCCTCTTTCTATTGAGCGCGAGGTCGCCATCTTGAAACTGATCGACCATCCCAATGTCATGAAGGTGTACGACATTTGGGAGAACCGATCAGAGATGTCTGTGCCCCCTGCCCTTGTGTCTAACAGTAGGGATGTTGACTGACCGGACTAGTTATCTCGTTCTCGAATACGTCGACCAGGGCGACCTGTTCGACTTCATCAACAGCAATGGCCGCCTTACCGAAGAAGGCGCCATGTTCTACTTTCGCCAGATCATGAGTGCGATGCAGTACTGCCACACCTTCAATATCTGCCATCGGGACCTGAAGCCGGAGAATATCCTGCTCAACTCCAAGAACCAGGTCAAGATTGCCGATTTTGGAATGGCCGCGCTGCATCAGTCTGATGGCCACCGCCTAGAGACTGCATGTGGCAGTCCTCACTACGCTGCCCCTGAGCTGCTGAAGAACCGCGCCTACCGTGGAGACAGGGCGGACATTTGGTCCATGGGTGTCATCCTGTACGCCATCTTGGCTGCCAGCCTCCCCTTCGATGATCCTGACATCAGGGTCCTGCTCGCAAAGACCAAGAAGGGTCAGTATGAGATGCCGGAGTTCCTCAGCCTCGAGGCAAAGGATCTCATTCGCCGCATGCTGCAGGTCAATCCAGACACTCGCATCGGTCTGAAGGAGATGTGGCGTCACCCCCTGATCCTCAAATATGACTACCTGGACGACCTTGGTCACAGGGGAGGCGAGCCTCTCGATGTCCGCGAAGGCTTTCACTACGCGTCGGTCCGGCCTAATGAGATTGACCTCCACCTCGTTCGCCAGCTTCGCTCCTTGTGGCACATGTTCGATGAACACCAGATCAAGCAGATGCTCTCGGATTCATCGAAGAACGATCAAAAGTTGTTCTACTGGCTTCTTCACAGCTACCGCCAGAAGCAACTCGAGAACTTTCTTCCTGAGCTGGCTCAGTCCCCCAGCGACTACCATCACCTTCATGAGCCTGTCTGGAAGAGGCGTGTCTCGACGTGCGAGTTCAACAGGCCGAACTCTCGGGGCACCGGTAGGAGCATTTCCAAGTTCACAGTCATCTCCCACGTCGCAGATACCGACGCGGGCACCGTAAGGAGCTACGACCCGTACAACGCCGACCACCCGATGCGTGGCGAATCGGAAGTCAGCCATGCCAAGATCATCGTGCACCGCAAGAATCAGGCGAGCAGAAGCTCTGCGCGTGACGAGACTTATGTCACGCAGCTCTCGCGAAACGGCACCCGCTCCAGTACCCGTCACAATAGGGCTGCCTCCCAGAGAACCACGGCGACAAACCGACTGAACTCGATCAGCTCGCCCCGCAACTCCATGAGCTCCCTGCCCAGCAGCCGCCAAGGCACTCCATTTACTCGACAAGCTCCTCGCAAGAAACGCGCCATCGACTTTTCCCAGGCTTCCCACACCCGTAAGCAGTCTACAGATGCCCGCCATGCCAGGAAGGCCCCGCGTCAGCATCGTCCCGGCAGTGTCGTTGGCGACAGCTTGCCCTATCCGAAGCCCGGTAGAGGCGAGGGCCGGAGCAAAGCCAGCGTGATGATGGATAGGGCTCGTCCCAAGCTCAAGATCGTGGAGCCCAAAGATCCTCGCACTATAGTTGAGGAAGAAGTTCGCCACTTTTCCAACAGCATCGCCAAGGATTGTGATGAAGCCTTCACGAGCTCCATGATCGAAGCAGACATCAGCGAGCTTCCCAACTTGGATGAACGACCCGGCGGAAAACGTGATTCGACACCATACTCCTTTAGCATCGGAACCCCGTCTATCACCTCGCCCACTGTGCAGTCTCACCCCTGGGATGCTCGCCCCTTGCCCCCTCTTCCGCCTGAGACCCCCGGCTCCCCCACTCCCGTTCCTCCTGAAGAGAAACCTGTTGTTTCGCAGCAGCCTGTCAAGGAAGAGCAGCCAGGCCGCAAGAGCAAGTTCCTCGGGCTTCTGGCAAAGCCTGTCCTGCTGCCGAAGCATGACCGCCGGGTCGTGTCCGCACCCGCCTACACTCAAGATGGCCAGGCGTATGGCCACCTACCCCCGATCAGCGAGAACACACGCGAGTTGGATGGATCCCAGTACGACGCAGGCAAGTCTCGCATCGTGTCGGCTCCCCCTCCCAGGACTCCGCGTGAGCAGGCTGATGCGGAGGGCCTGGATTATCTCGCACGGGCCGGGGATACTATTCGCGTCGTCAACTCGCCCACTGCGACTAGTCCGGTGCCTGCTCCGCTGAATGTCCGCAAGAAGGTCCCAGAGAGACCGGGGATCTCCGTCAACACGGAGATCACTCAAGCCTACATGCATGGAGCCATCAACGAAGGCACGTTCCAATCCGCTGCAGCCGAGTCTGAGGCGGTGAAGAAGAAGAAATCCAGTTGGTTCCGCCGAAGCGGCAAAGAAGATGTCTCCCGCCGCCCGAGCGTCCGCACCGTGACCACGCAGTGGACTGCGACTACAGAGGGGACCAGGCCCTCCACGATTGCCACCGCATCCACCGTTCCTTCAAGATCCGACAGGGCATCCGTGCAAGACACAGGTCTCCCACCCCCCATGGCTGCCAAGAGGAAGGCATTTGGGTTCTTGTTCTGGAAGAATAGCAAGAAGGATGACAGCGCTCGCATGAGCATCGCTGGTAAGTTTTTCCTCGGTTTGCCACCCCAAGGTTGCTAACACATGTTCCGCAGGTCCGGACCACGAAGACTCTTCGTCTCCCGACTACCAGCACTCGACCTATCGGGCAGGTAGCCGGGGCTATCAGCGAAGTCTGGCCGAGTCAGACTCGGAGGTGCGCAAGATTGAGGTACACCAAACCTGGATTGCGCGACTGTTCGGCGTCAAGCCCGCAATGAGCTACATGTGCCTGACCGTCTCGCGTCGGGTTGCCCGCCAGGAGATTATGATTCTCTTGAAGGAGTGGCGTCAATACGGCATTCGTGACGTGCAAGTGGACAAGGAGAGGAACATTGTGTTTGCGCGTGTAGCTGCTAAGAACTGTCAGTGCCCTTCCACTCCCTCGAGACATCGCATCTTTTGGGACCACCCTGCTAATATTGCCCCAGACCTCGAGATCAAGGAGGTGGCTTTTGCTGTAGAGATCATGACTGTCATCGAACACGGCAAGCGTGGTGCTCTGAGTATCGTCCGGTTCACACAGGAGCGCGGCGCGGCGAGCAGCTTCCAGCGGGTGGTCGACACCATCAAGACGGTCATGGAAACCCGCAACTTGCTCGTGACCGACGCGCGGAAGGAGAAGATGATGATCAAAACACTCAACTCATGAGATCCAGGCCAGCATTGCAGCGTCTAGCCTGGGTGGCAAAGATTCGCTTCATGCAATATCTTTACTGACGAAGGTGGCCATGTTGGACATGAAATGTCTTGTCTTCACAGCATGTTTTCGTGTTGGAACCTAGCCCGAATAGTCACAGGACTGCATGGCTTAGTCCGGTGTTGGGATACATCCTCGACACATGTCGATTGGCTGCTCAGAGGAGTGGTAATGGATAAGACGTGCAGCAGTGGGTTGGATGACTCGTGTATGGATTTCGCGTTGCTTCGTTCACTCATTCTGGGATTGGTGGTCTAGTTTTTCTTCTGGTTGGGACACAAGTTTATAGGGAGAAGAAGGGTCGTGTGCGTCGAGAGTTGCTGGTATTCTGGGTTGGTCATTCGGAAGACGAGGAACAGAAGCAAACAGCAAGCCGGAGGAGGGAAGGTACTGGAGCACAGGATGCCGTGGCTAATCCATCATGGCATGCAGTCGGTGACTACAGACAGACATCGGTAGAGGTTGGCGATATGCTCTTCCTGTCAAGTAATTAGCTGTTTCAATGAACTGTACATGAATGAACACGGGGCGTCTGCGAGGGCGACAGACAGACATGTGGTGTCAAGAGGGGGGCAGAGGTCGAGCTGACTTTCGACAAGCCCGCCACTAGATAACTCGGGGCTTCCAAAGTTTCGTCGAAAACAGCCTCTCGACTTGATGGCCCGCCGATCACCGTCAGGTACCTTGGGGCTATACAAGTAAACATGCTTCTCGATCTCTTTCCCGGATATCTCGGCCATAAATCGCTTGGCCCAACAAGAAATCCCCCGTGCGGGACGCCGGAGGGACCACGGACTCAACGAAGACACACGGGCTAGTAGACGCAGCGGAGACCACCGGATCGCAGAGAGAGTTCACAAGTTCTCCCGTACCTGGGCAGAGCAACCACCACGCGCCACCCACGAGCTCTCAAGCAGCCACATGCACCAGATTTCAGGCACAGTGCCACTGCCTGATCTTCCCTGGATCGACCAACCGCCCAAAAGCAAGCACCGGGGGGAGGGAGAGAGAGACTGGTAGTTGTCGCAGCGATATGCCTCCGAGACATTGGCCCACGCAAGGGGCTGGCATCACCAGGGGAACGAGACAGGGCAGTCTGACTGCTGTCTTGCCGTCCTATCCCCATTGCCCCATATCCAGAAGATCCGCGTAAGCATGTTTCGCAACGCGGGCAGCATTCGCTCTCGTAATTCCAACGAGGATACCTCCTCAGAAAGGTACAATGCCAAACACCCCCTGTCCTTAGACAGATGCAAGTGCCATGTTTAACCGGCCCCCCAGAGCTACGCGATACCAGATGCGTGCCAAGTCGGGCCACCCATCTCGTCCCACGGTGCCCCAACTTTTAGGGTGGCCCCACAGCGGGTCTCGGCTCTAGAGCTAAAATGTCCAGACTGGGGAACGCGCGCCGCGTACCCCGGCCCGCTGAGCTGAGAGTGGAAGCACCCTCGTCCAGAGCCTATTTTATATTGGGCAGCTCCCCCGGGGTGAAGCTTCCCCGTCGGCTCTTGACTTCCCCCCTCGTCAGCAGACAGTCCACCGTGATCAATTGCGCTCTTCTCCAGCTTCTCCAACGACCAATTCATCCCGCAACACGCCGCCGTCGTCGTTCCGTCGCCCCAAGCAACCATGAAGTACGCTACTGTCCTCGCTGCCCTTGCCGGCCTCGTCGCCGCTCAGGACTTCACCGGCCAGCCCGAGTGCGCTGTAAGTGCGACCCTGGTTCCTCGTGGAAGGCCCCCCGCTGACCCGCCGACCCTTCTTAGGTGCCCTGTCTTCGCCGCTTCATCCCCGAGGTCGGCTGCGACCTGACCGACACCGCCTGCCAGTGCCGTCCCGCGAAGCAGGCCGAGCTCCTCCCCAAGATCCAGGGCTGCCTCCTGGACGCCTGCAACCCCGCCGACCTCGCGCGCGCCGCGGGCGCCGCCAGCAGCGCCTGCGAGGCCTTCGCAGGCAGCGCCACCGGATCCGGCGCCCTCTCCCTCCCCACCAACTCGGGCCAGCTCTCCTCGCTCATCGGCTCTCTCTCGGAGGATGTCTCCTCGCTCATCGGCTCCCTCACCGAGGATATCTCCAGCGCCATCGAGACCGGCTCCGAGTCCGTCACTGAGACGGGCTCTGAGAGTGCCACCGAGACCGGCTCCGAGACCGGCTCCGCTACCGAGACTGGGGAGTCCGGCTCTGCCAGCGAAGGGGGCGCCTCCGCAACGTCCTCGGAGGGCGGCAACGGCGCTGCGGCGACTGCTGCCCCCATGGCTGGCATGGCTATTGCCGCCATCATCGCCGCTGCTCTCTGAGCTTGCGAATCGTACGCGCCTTGCTAGACGCTGTACCCAAGAACATTCGGGGCGGGGGCTGCGGCGTGTGGTACCCAGCCAACTAATTCAGGGGGGACGCCTGGTGTTTGAATTATGTAGGGCGTAATTGTAATCATAGGTAATACATGAAAACAAGCTCGAACTCTACATGCGTTTATCCACAGGTACCCAATCCCGGTCTTGTACCTTTGTCTGTGTCCATATCGCCGTGGGCTACGCCCTGGGCAGTTCCACCTTGACGAGCCAGGGAACCTGCAACGGTCTATACCGCACTACACACACCCGGAGTCAGTAAATGCCTTTTGTGGAAGTGTTAGGAGCTACTCATCGTGTCTGAGGAGCAGAGACATGTCGCAGGACTCCAGAATCAGCCAGAATAGGGGGAAATGAACTCCGGGATAACGTACCGTCCATGATGGCCGCGTTCACGAAGAGCGTATGCTCGCCAGGCTTGAACGCGAGATCGCTCGATGTTGAGAGGTCGACGGGACGGCATTTATCGTGGTACATTCTGAGGATCTGTAACCTGTCCTCGGATTCGTCGTCATACCGGTCCATGGAGCGTGTTTCGTCTGCCTTGATCACATCGGCCGCACAGTGGTAGCCCGTTCTTCGGCCGACAGTTTTCCAAGTCACGAGCTTCGCGCCCCAGCCCTCGTGGATGTGGCCGAAGCAATGGATCTTCGGCCTGGCCCGGTACACTGCGTCGAACAGCCTGGGACACCCGGCCTCGCCACCGTTGACTGCAGTGTCGAGAACGTCCTTCGGCGGGCCGTGTGTGACGGCCACGTCCACCCCGTCCGGAATGTCAAAGTGATGCGCGGCTTCCGGGTACTGAAAGGCCCAGGAACCGTACTCTGGGGTCATGGGCGAAGCAAACACTCGTAACTTTGCACCGTTGGCAAGTGCGAACTCGTGCGTTCCCTCGGCCAGGAGGTGCACGCCGTCCTCGGCCGCTGCGTCGACAATGGCCTGGACATCGGCCGGGCGTCGATGATATTCGGTCGTCTGCGCTGCGGGCAGACCAGGCATCCCTGCCTTGAGCTCTACTAACCCGGCCCAGTGCTGGCGGTCGAGCGCCAGGTCGTGATTCCCGGGGATGACGAGCTTTAGCGGCGCGGAAAGCCGGCGAAGCATGGAGAATGTCTCCTCAAACTCGGCCGTCCTCGACGAGTAGGTCAGGTCGCCGCAGTGGATAGCAACGTCTGCCTCGGGCAGAGGAAACCGGTAGGCTTGTACGGGGACTCCATGGGGATCGTACTGCGAGTTGTCCTCGAGGGGCTTCTTGCCGTGGGTGTCTGAGATGATGAGGATGCGGGTCTGGATCTTCGAAGGATGCCGCGGAGCGTCCATGTTGTGAGAGATGAGAAGGGAAAGGAGAGTCGACAGGACCGGGCAGCCTTTGATGGAGAAGATAGATCCTATACTACTAAGCAGTAATCCACGGCAGCCTGAAGGTGCAGGCAGACACAAGTTAATTGCTCCGTATTACACTGCTGCCAGTGAAGGAGGTGCCCAGTCCGCGAGGGGTTGTGGTGAGGGGCAGTCCGGAACCTCGACTGGAGCAACGACGGGCGCTACTGCAGGACAAGACAGGGATGGGACCGTAGCATTAGTGGGCCTGCTTTTCTGCCAGTGGTGTTTCTGCGCAACCTGACTTCATCGACTGCCCAGCCAGGACTTGGAAGTTCCATTGTCAACCCGCATCCACCCTCTCCCAGCAGCTTCTTGAACGGGCTGCGCGCCCCGATTCCCCCAGTCCCCAACCCTCGAATTCCCGTCAAAATGGCAGAAAACGACCAAAACACGGACACGGCAATGCGCGACTCGCCGCCCGCACCTCCCGCGAACGGAAGCTCCAAGGAGCCCGTCTACGGCGGCTACACGCGCTTCGAGCTCGAACTCGAGGTGAGTCCCGACGATGCGGGTCCAGCCGGATTCTTATCCGACTTCCTTCCAATGCCCATGGTGTTCCGGCGATGACTCTGACATGATGCGTGCAGTTCGTCCAGTCCCTCTCCAACCCGTGGTACCTCAACCACCTCGCCGCGCAGAAGTTCCTCTCGAAACCCGAGTTCGTCGCATACCTCGACTACCTCCAGTACTGGTCCCGACCGCCTTATATCAAGTACCTGATGTATCCCGGACCGACCCTCAAGATGCTCGAGCTGTTGCAGCAGGAGCAGTTTCGGCAGGACATCATCAGCCCGGACCTGGTGCAGAGGCTCGTGGACGACGGGATGCGGGCGGCCGTGGAGTGGCACAGGGGAGATGCTTGAGGGACACAGAACAAGATATTACTTGACTTGACGCAAGGGCCGTCCAGCTTCTCTGCTCGAAGGGCGGCCGAGACTCGGGGCGGAGCACGCGCATGGGAACGCCAGTCGGGCAACAGAGCCCAAGACCGGATACATCAACCCTCACGCGGCAACAGGCTTGATCGCCTCGGAAGAGGTGCGCCATACACACGCAGACACACTCGAAGGCAGATGATGGAAGATAATGAGAGAAAGGTCACCGTCTGATAGAGATACCCGTGGTCTAACTCGGTGCAATGAATACCACAGCACCTAAGTGCAAAAAAATCGAAGAAGTGACAGTCCACCAACGCCTCGCAATGCCGTACCATGCCATAGAAAAGTCCACCCGCCCCAGAAACGCCAGCGAAACACGACCTCTCCTGCGAGAGCCTAATTTTCTCTCCAGCGCGCACCGCACGTCATGCACTGTCAAGGGTCAGCGAGCGGTCCATCTTATCTCAGCCCACAGCACAATAGGAAGACCGACCTTCAAGAACGTGGTCATCGGCTCATCGGCAGAGCGGATCTGGACCTGGTAGAAAGCGGCCTCGTGGCCGTTGCAGCCCTCCTTGGGGCACTGCGCAGGCGTCTTGTCGGCGTTGTCCCACTCGCCCGCGCCTCCGAAGACGTCCTCGCGCTCCTTGCGCTCGAACTCCTTGCGGGAGTATATGGGGCCCGTGATGGCGTGCTCGTAGGGGCAGGTGCGGCACTCGAGGCGGTTGCGGACGGCGCCCATGCTCGCGATTGTGAGGATGTTGGCGCAGTTAGGGCAGACTTGGAGGGAGTCAGAGTGGTCCTCGTCGATGCGACTTGCGCCGGGTGACTTACAGAGCAGCATGATGATGAGTTCTGATGAGCGATATCACGTATGGGTGGACCGGTTCGCTGCGCAGCTTGACGAGGATTCAAGGTGTGAGCTATACACTCATATCGCATGTGTTTTCGGTGAGGATTCACTCGATGCTTCTCTGTCGTGTGAGTAGTGGGGTTGGGGACGAGCATCGAAAATTCCATGTCCGGCGTTGGTAGGCCCACTTGGTCCCAACGGGCTTGAACCGTCCCGCCGGAGCGCGCTCAAACTATTCCTCCGATAGGCACACAATGCCCCGCGATCCAGGCGACGGGCACGGGCGCAGTCGCTGGACTGGGGCCTCGTTTTGGCCCGCGGCGCCTGTGCTCACTGGCGTGTGAGATCACTGCCACCTCCTGCCCGGGCTCAGGCTTGTGATTACGTCTTCCTCTGACGACCTCTGGGCCTCCTTCACGACAACACCCAACTTTGCGGACGACTTTGGAAGAAATCCCCGACGAACGCCCAACAGCGAGCTCTGACAAGTCTCGACACGAGCAATCAACGATTCGCACTACCTACACAAGGGGCTTCAGCTGCCCCTCGCTGCCCCTCCCCCTCACCTCACTGCACCTCGTGTCCGCCCGCTCTCTACCCGCGTTCTCGGTCGAAACACCACACGAACAAGACAGTCGGCAGGCTGTCTAAAGAAGACTAGCAACCCGAAAACCCTCCCAGTTACTCACCATGGCCGGGGACGAAGAAGTGCACGAGGTGATACCCCCCTAAACCCCACCACATCCGGCGCGCATGACGGACTGACAACCCTCCGATCCAGGGTGCTTCCACCAAGGAGCTCCTCATCGAAGCCTGCCGGCGCAACAACACCGACCTCCTCCAGGAGCTCATCGACGGCATCCTCCCCGACGAGGCAAAACTCTCCGCCCTCCTCAACGAGACCACCTCCGTCATGGGCAACCACCTTTACCATGAAGCCGCCTCCAAGGGCAACTGTGCGCTCCCCCTACGCTCCCTACCCAGTCCGTTCCATCCCTTACCAGCCCTGCCTAACGCAAGAATCCCCCATAGACGAGATCATCGACCTCCTCCTCGACCAGCCCAACTTCGAATGCGACCCCATCAACCGCCTCGAGCGCGACACACCCCTCCACACCGCCATCCGCTGGATCAACGCCGAGCCCCCCGCCAACCGCCCCTTCGGCGCCGCCCTCGTCGAGATGATGCTCGAGGCCGGCTCCAACCCCCGCGTCAAGAACAAGGGCGGCCTCACCGCCTTCCACCTCGTCGACCCCTCCAACCCCGAGCTGCGCGACCTGATACGCAAGCACGAGTACGCCTCCCAGAACGCCGGCGACTTCGTCAACGTCGACGACGACACCAGCAACGGCAACAGCAGCAGCAAGAAGCCTGCGCAGGCGCAGGCCGAGGAGGATGACGATGCCGAGTTCAGCGGGAGCGACGACGAGGAGCGGGCCGAGTGGGAGAGGAGGCGAAAGGCGAAGAGGGGCTGATAGGTGACCCCAGGAGAGTCCGGGCATGGCCTGCTTCCCTGGCCCTCGGGGACGGACGGGGCCGGGACGTACAAAATGATGCGATGTTGGATCTGGGCATGACTGATTGATGGCTTATGGATGGCTGGGACATTGGGACGGCATAGATTTCCTCCTCCTCATCGGCAGAGCGGAGCGCTAGACGAGCACGTCGACGAATTCCATGATTTTGCATTCATATCACGCGGGGCATTCCCACCACATGGTGTGACAGGCGCAACATCACATCTCATTGACACTGGTCTCATCTCAAGGGCTGGCTCACGAAACCACGTTCAGTCTGTTCGGTATTTCGTACCAAATATATATGTAGGTGAGCACGCAAAAGTATATCCCCCCGGTACCATCTGTTCCCGCCCTGTCGCCCCCTCCACCGCTCACCTGCGTCGTATCGTCGTCTAGGGTATCCCATCGCTAACTCGAACTACCAAAGGAGAGACGCTAATCGAAGAGCAAGGCATGACTTGTTGCGCGGGACCAGCCCGTCATGCCGAATCATGTGCTCTGAGGCACCACCACTCAAGTGCAAAATGTGCCGAATTTCTATCACCACCCAGCGAACGCGGCCATCGTCAGCCCAGCCACGGCCAGCAGCGCAGACGAGGGGGCCAGGAGAGGCGAGGCAGCTGACTCTTCGGCGCTCCGCTTCTCGATATAGGTCTTGTTAGTCACCAGGTCGAGACTCTCCGGTCTCAGTTTGCCCGTATCTGCGAGCTCGAAGAGCTGGTCGCCCAGGGTGGCGAGGATATTAGTACTCCGTCCCTGCGGGCAGAACTTGACCTCCCAGCCGCCGCCAGACGGGATGATGAAGGTTGATGTCAGGTCATCGTAGGCGTAGCTGTACGCATCTGGGCAGACCGATTTGGCGAGGAACGAGTACCTGCTAGGCGAGCACGTCTCCGGCTCATTGTGGTCTCCGGCGCAGCAATCCTCGTCACGGCCTGTGGCGGCGCACTGGCTGAGGCAAGGGCTAAAGATGGGCCGCTGGATGTTGTCGTCGGGATAGGGGTAGATGCCATCGCCTGGCTTGTCAGGGGGGTATCTCAGCAGAGACCACGGGCACCAGTCGCGGAGAGCGTCATTGGATGCTTGATGTTCCCAGGGGATTGGATACGTCTCGTTGCTATAGGACTGGCCGCTCTTGGTAGGTTCAGCCAGGTACCCAGGGGTGGCAATGCAGACAACGTTGGTCAGGTTCGGTGGGATGAAGGTCGTGTTTCTGGCAGGGATGTAATGGATGGCCAGGGGAAGGTTGTAGCCGTCGACGAGCGAGATGTCGTAGAAGGTCTGCTGGTTCGCAATACCACCAGCAAGAGTGAACTCGGCCAGAGTCGCGGGCAAGCCGCCCTAGGTGAATGTGTAAGTGTGTCGTCTTCTCCGAGGAACCGACCAAAGACCGGCGGCTGGCACTTACAGAAAACTCGCACTCAAGCTTGCCAAAACAGTCACCCGTGTCGCAGCTCGCAGAGTCGCCGTTGACGGTACAATTTGTCCTGCCCCAAACCCTGCCTTGCCACGTCGGTCCAACCCACAGGTTCCTCGAGTCGCCCTCATCCAGTTCAAAGCCGCTGGTGCTAGGGCCGACTCCGTGCTGTGTGATGATCGCGGGCCATACCGTATTGGGGCACCGATTCGTGATCTTCAGCGGGATCCTGCCATCCCAGTCCTCGTGAGGGGGACCCTGTCTCGGCAGGTTGTATCGCTGGTTCAAGTTGAGATAGTCCTTGCGGAAGTCTGGGTTGCCGGACGGGAACTCCTCGCCAGCGACGAGTGAGCTCTGGGTAGCGAGCGCCAGGAGCGTCAAGGCGCACAGCGTCTCGAGTCTCGCCGGCCCCGTCCCGCCGTGTCTAGATGTTGTCTGCGCGCGCATCTGATAAGGTGATGGGCCAAGAAAGGGAATGTGTATTTTTCGTGAGAGCCGAGTGAGTCAATGAATGTGTTGATCTTGAAATGTTACCTTGCACAGCAAGTCATAACCCGAAGACTTCAAACAGCCATCTCGGTCGAGGACCCCGAAGCCAGAGGGCAGCATATAAGTTCGGTTCCTTGCCTGGCCACGAGGTGACGTACGGGTTCAGGGTGCAGCGGCGAATCGGCGACAGGGGTGTTCGTGATGTATCCAGCAGGGATCGGCCAGCGATGGTTCAATTCGAGGATCCAGGGTCGCCCAGAGAGAGTCACAGGGCCGGATGACGGATCTGCGGAGACGGCCGAGGCAAGGGTCAGGAACCAGGTTCGGTAGGGGTCGAGGCAGGAGGAAATTCAGGTTCTGGGTGGACTAGAATATGTTCGGAAGACTGAAGTCGAAGCTTTACTTGAGATGGTAGGAGGGGCGAGGAGGCGGTTGAGGTGTCGAGGGGAAATGATTCATTGGTATCATCCCGAGAAGGAAGACATTTCAATCGAGCTACCTCCTTCGACACCCCCAGCTGTCAAGCCAGTGTTGCCTTCCTCAAGGTCCGTGGATGCACATCTTGCCCTGACCTCTGCCGCCCAGTGGGTGAGTTGGGACTGGAAGGCAATGACGCAGGAGGAACCGACTGCCAAGGTTCGGTGGTGGTGGGCGGTGGTGGTCAGGTCCGCTTGGCCAGAGCACTGCCAGGCTTGCCTGCCAACTGCTGCCCGGTTTCCAGGTTCCGCCCTCCAAGTTTCTGTGTGGGCCAATCACTCAAACGACAGAGCTGTCTTCACTTCTGCAACAAAGCCAGCCTCTTCCAACAATGTCTATTATGTGCATGGATCGACATGGATCGCTGTAGCTCTCATGATACCTACATGGGCCAGAGTCAAGATAAAACGACCCGAATCGAGCCTGTCGTGTGTCTTCGTCCATTCGTGGCCCTGTCTTGAGAGCCTCTTCTCGCGCCCCAGATGCCCTCCTGTCCTGCCCGCGCCACGCCTCGCCTGTTTGTTTGTTTGCCTGCTTCCTATGCTGCCGCATCTTTTCAAAGGTATCATCGAATGTGGAAAAGAAAGAGAAATGAAAAAGGTGGCGCAAATGCTCTAAGTCATCCCGTCGCCGGATCGCCCCTCTCGGCTTGCTCCCTCTTTACCTGAAGCGCGACCTGCAGCGGCCCATGACCTCGCCCTGGCACACCAGCTCGGCGCTGAACTCGGAGCCGTCCAGCGTCAGGTAGATGTCGAAGTACACGCGGTAGAAGGTGCCCTGTGGCGTGTCCATCCTCTCAAAGTCCTTCTCGAGGTTCTTGCGCGAGAGGTCGGAAGTGAGTGTGACAACCTCCTTGATGCCTGTGGTGTGTCAGTCAGCATGTTTCTCCAGTGAATGTGATTCTGGCTGCGGAACTTACGGGGATCCTTGGTGTACTCGGGGCACACGTCGTCGTCGCAGGCGTACAGGATATCCTCGTACATGAGCGTGGCACCTGGTGCGACCTGTCGGAAGAAGGAGACCTTGACGGGCTCGCCGATCTTGACCTTCTGGCCCTTCTGCACGAAAATCTGCCTCGTGAACTTGCATCGGTCCTTGCCGTCCAAGGAGGGGACACGGTACGCCTCGGGGTGGTAGCCCTCCTTGAAAGGCTGCAGGGTGGCCATGAGGTAGTGACGGCGAGCGACACGGTGGGTGATTATCCTCTCGTTGATGCCCGCAGTGACGGCACCCTTGACGATGGCGGCGACGGAATCCATGGGGCGGACGACCTTGGACTGGAACTGAGGAGGAACGTGGAGCTTGATCTGCTGGAAGAGGTACTCGGACGCACCGAAGCCACCGACAACCAGGATGTTCTGCAGCGTGCGGTTCTGGGCCTGAATGGCGATGATCTGGTTCCTGACGAGCTCCAGGATGCGGTTGACGACGGGCTCGAAGCACTGCAGAATCTCCTCGTTGGTGAAAGTCATGTAGCCTTCCTCGATGCCTGCCTCGGGGAACTCGGCCTCGATACCAACGTCGACGGCCCACTTCTGGCCGTTGTTGCGGAAATCGGCCTTGATTCTGTTCTCGAAATCCATGATGCACTTGGCGTAGACACGGCCCGCCGTCTTGGAGCCGTCGGGCAGCTTCATCTTGCGGATCTTGGTCCGGAGAATGTTACTAAAATTGCGGTTCAGAGCCGTGGAACCGCAAGAGTCGCCGGAACCAGCCGTGCATTCGGCGACGGTGAAGGGGTTTTCGTCCTCGACCTCGTATGCGATCAAATCGACAGTACCACCACCGCAATCCACGATGAGGATGGCATCGTGGACCTTGAGATTGAGAAGACCGGTCTTTGCGCAGAATAGTGAGGCGGCCTCGGGCTCGGAAACCAGCGTTAACCGGTTGTCGTTCTCGTCGCGGAGGAAGCCGGCCTGGATGGCGGCAGCTCTCGTCGCAGCCTTTCCGGCATCGTTCCAGATGGCAGGGACGGTCAGGTAGTAGCGGATGTTGCGCTCTTCTCTGTTGAAGACCTCGCCGAGCGTCTTCTGCAGAGCGGCACGCATGGCCTGGCGGAGCTTGAAGAGGTAGTCGGCGGCGACATCGATTTCGGACTTGCCGGGGGGCAGAGGAGGGAGGTTGATCGGGTCGATGTAGGTATTACCAGAAAGCATCAACTGCAGCTTGAACCACTCGACCTTCTGCACGCCGGGCTTGGGGTAGCCTGTCGGTGCCAGGGCATCGGCGATGTCCGGGCCCCATCCGACCACCTTTTGGTACTGATCATAGTAGAGAACGGTGGGAATCTGTAGGAGTCGGGGAGATTTTGTCAGCCAGCTGCATGCGTGGTGAGGGCGCTTATCGGAGGCGGGGTTCGAAGGATAGGTACCTTTTGCTTGTTGTATGACCCCGCACCTGGCCACTCGGTGATGATATCTTCCTTGGCCTCGTTGTTGGTCGCGAAGGCGAAAGCGACGCCTGAGAATGTCGTGCCCTGTATTTCGCAGGCGAATTGTCAGCTGTTGAGTCTCTGGGGTCCGGGGGGAGGAGCGCTCGATTGCCGGGGAGCTCTGGCGAAGGTGGTCCACTCACGAAATCAATGCCGACAATCAGCTGGGCCTTGCTCCTGCTGTTGCCCTCGACCTCGGCGGCGCTGGCGCCGGGCCTCACGAGAGGCTGCTGCTGCATGCCGCCGGGGGGCCCATGGGGAGGGGGAGGGCCGCCATAGCCGCCAGGAGCACCACCGCCGTAGCCGGGAGGACCTCCCATGCCGGGAGGAGGACCGCCTTGAACGCCAGGCAGGGCTGGAGGGTATCCAGCGACGGGAGCACCCGTGTTGATAGGAGGAGGACCGCCGACCATTTGGGATGGCGGTGTCCGTGTCGGACCTTGGTTCGTCAAAGGACTGGTGCGGCCGATGGGGGCAGCGACGCCGGGAGGGAAGTTGGCAGAATAGCTGGGAGGCCGGTTGGGGGCGCCCGGGTGGTTCATGGGCGACAGCGAGGTTGAAGAAGCAGAGGCGATGGAACCTGGGCGGAGCGGCAGCTGCTGAGGTATTTGAGGGGCGCCGCCGGCTGGACCACCTGGAGGAGGGGTAGGACTGGGGGTCGCGTTGGGATCCGGGGACTGGATGCTGTTTGCAGATTTGCGTTTGCCAAAGCCAAAGCTCTTGAGGCGGGCGTTCATAGAACTCATATGGAGAAGAAGGTATTCAGGAGATCGGAGGAAAAGACGGGAGGGGGAGAAGGAGGGGGGTGCCTGGAAATAAAGGTCAGACTTGGAGGTTCGTTCCCCGTCGGGGGGTTTGCGCAGGGCCCGGGTCAGGTCAGGTCGAGGTCAGGTCTAGGACACGACGAAACGCGCGGGTTCAGTCAGGCTGGCTGGAGGAGGCTGGAGGGCTGGATGCGCTGTGCAATGCAGTGCAGAAAGGTGCGTGGGTAGCGGGAAAGGGACTCGAATGGGACGGGGCGGGATGGGATGGGGGAGAGGAGGAATGGGCGAAGCAAGGACGGCAAGGCGAGCAAAGATGGAATGGAAGGTCAGCTCGGGAGAGAGAGAACACGAGCGAGCGGCTGGCCCAAGCTGTGCGCGCACCTTCAGTTTCTGACTGCCAGTGCCCCCCGAGCTCGTCTGCCCGTCCAAAGTTGCGAGCACCAAAGGAGAAGAGGGGGAGGGGGGTCCAAGTACAAGCAGCTGAGTGGGGGACTCGTCGACCTACCGAGGACCTAGGAGAGAAAGCCTGACGTGCTGCTTTGCGTGCCCAAGTGGGGGGTCTAATCCTTCGCCCTGGAGGAGCTGTTGAAACGGTGTCAGGAGCAGTTACCGAGCACTGCTTTTGTCGCTTTGGCCTGGAGGAATGGATGATGGAGAACTGCTAGCAGCAGGGGAAGGTGGGAACGGTCAGAAATAGAAGTGAGGGGCAGTCTTTTCAGTGGTTGAATTGGCGATTGCTCCATCCAGGGACGGAAACGAACTAAGCCGACCAAGCCCACAAGGACTGCCGGTTCCCAGCCCTGGCCCTGCCTTGGTAATATAGAACTCGCCGTCAGGAAGGACGTCCTTCCATCCCTGTGGGACATCAATCGCCTGATGTTTTGCATCCCGTCCACTTGGGTCGTCCTGGCCACCCCGCGCATTTGATATCCCCTTTTGCTCCCGCCCTCGAGGACTCTGGACCCCGAACCTCGCGGAGACTTTCTCGTAACCACGAACAACGCACGAAACAGCGGGCAAGCCTCCTCTCGGGACGGTTCCCCAATACGGGCCACAAGATACTTGATGCAGAGGGCGCTCATCACTTCCCAACGGCTGGCGGTGAATGGCTTGTTCGTCGAGGGTGGCTGATGTTCGCGCCAGCAGCTGACGGCACTAGCGGGTTTGGCAGTGTAAGGCTGAGCATGTGGACCTGGAGCGGGCGGGGAGATTGATGGACAGGGGGCTTGGCCACTGCGGGCGCGGCAGTGCACTTGTTTTGGGTCTCGCTGGTTCGCCTCGACTGGTATTGGATGTATCTGATGCGCTCCTCGTGGGAGACAGATGGTACAAAGCCTCTTCTTAGCAGAGCCTGATATTGCTGGAGGCAGGGTCTTGCGCAGTGTCATCCCAACGACGCGGCACTGCATCCATCTTCTCGAATGCCGGTTCAACGAACAACAACAGCCGACCCGTCGGACACTTCTGCGGGAGCGGTTTGAGTGGTTGGCTTGGCCCGAGTCAGCACAGCCGAACTCGCAGGTATTCGCAAGTCAGACGGCCAAAAGTGGCCCGCTGTGCTGGGATAATAAAAGCCTGCATCCTTGAGCTCGTCCGCTCCTCGAGACCCGAGATGCCGTCCACCCAATCTTCCTGTCAGCAGTGGCGACCTTTTAAAACGGCGGAGCTCTGCGGCATCTTGGGCACCCGAACGTGGCGACTCGAACATGAGAGCCCAATCCGCGGCGAGAGAGTGCGTGCCGTCATTCTCCATGTCCAGTCCTCCGCGACGGAGCTGCAGCGGCGGGTCGATGTTGAGGCTTTGCCTGACCTAAGTGGAGGCGGGGAACGAGCTTCGGCCACTGCCGTACGTAGGACTTTTGGCGTAGGACTCTCGCGGCAGGACCTGAGGGAGGTGAAATCTCCCAGTCAGCATACTCGTACCAGGCCTGTTTGCACCCCCTCCATCCCGACCTGACCTCGCTTGGCCATTCTAACACAGATCATGGCCTTTGTCAACGGCAGGGCAGGTCCAATGGTCTCTGCATAAGTACTGACCTCCACGAAGATCATTTTGATTCCTGTGATACGCTCATCTGCCCTCGTGCCAGGTAAGACAAGACGCGGGATGCGTCTCTTTGTCCCCGAAGCAATTGAAAAGGACGTCGTTGGTGTGGTGGCCAGGCACTTGCGTCCTGGGCGGCCCTTCCATCTCGTACATAATACAACTTAAGTTTCTAAGCCATCCATGTGGGAAGTTTGCAAATCGCAGATCCATGAGCCAAGCCGACCGGTGATGCTTCAGATGCTCGATCCTTGCCGAGTGCTATTTATGTATGAGATCTCCGGGAAGCAATTAAGGAACCACACCTCAGTTTCGCGCTCCAGAGAAACCCGTCAGGGCGGGAAAGAGGGGCCGGGGGCATCAGTGGAACCTTCCTCTGCCATTGTTCAGCCTCCAATGGCAGCCGCTCCCCAGCCTCACTCAACCAAGTCTGGGCCCTTCGATTGCCCGGAAGTTGAACCAGCTCATCCAGTGCTCCAGAGTCTCAGACGTCGTGACCTGGAGATGCTCGACAAAGCCGCAGTGATCTCTCAACTGATGACCTCCCCTTCGACCTGAAGAGACGCCTCGGCCAAGCAAGCAGAAGCGCATGGTCCATCAGCACGTTCCGCTCAAGCTTCTCCCCACGCAAGAGCAGCTACCGACATGAAACACCACGACTGTCACAGCACCTGAGAACAAAAGGCATCTCAGGAGTCCTGCCTCCCTGTCTCCCATCTTCCTGATGAATTCTTCTTCTACTTCATTTTAAGCGGCCCATTCTAGAGCTGCTCCCTGTCCAACATGTCCTTCTACCAGGTGAACCTCGGTCTCTTTGCCGTGGCAAACGTGCTCCTCCTTCATCGCCAATATGTGCGACGCAGGCAAGGCCGCGACAGCCGGTCCAAAGACGGGGAAGATGATCGAACTGAGAGCCAACAGCTGCTAGGCCCGCCGGCAGAGCTGCCAGGTATCGCGAGACGGTTCCAGCTCGAGTATTTCTCCGTGTACGCCTTTGCTGTTGCGGCAGACTGGTTACAGGTGGGATATTCCATTGAAACAAAACCGCCATGCTAGGGGCTGACAAGCGTTGCAGGGCCCTCACATCTATGCCATGTATAAGTATGAGAAGAATCTGCCAGAGAAGCTCGTTGCCGCCCTCTACGCCGCCGGTTTCATCTCGGGAGCCGTGTCTGCTTCCTTTGCCGGCGAACTGGCGGATCGTTTCGGCCGCAGGCTGGCATGCCTTGTTTACTGCGCTGCTTATCTCATTACTTGTCTGTCGATGTTATTTGACAACATCTTCGTCCTTTTCCTCGGCCGTTTCACTGGCGGGGTGGCAACTACGCTCCTGTACAGCGTGTTCGAGGCGTGGCTCATCACCGAATACCGCTCACGCAGCCTCGACCGATCCGACCTGAAACTCGGCGGCATCTTCGGCAACATGACCACTCTTAGCTCGCTTGTTGCCATTGCGTCCGGAATCATCGGCGATGCGCTCGTGGCCCAGTTCAATGGTGCCCGAATCTGGCCGTTCGTCGCCGGCGCAATCAGCTCGGTGGTAGCCGGAGTCCTGATCTTGAGGCTATGGCCCGAGAACTACGGCGTCACCAGCAAGAAAGACGACTCCGAGCAGCAACCCTCTTCCTTATCCTCAGAGATACGGAGCGGTCTCCGAAATGTCCTGGGCGACCGACGAATCTGGGGCTTGGGGCTGACGCTGACCTTCTTCGAGGGCACCATGTATCTGTTCGTGTTCTTCTGGTCGGCCGCCCTCAAAAGCGCGCGGCTCCGTTCAGGATCGGACGAGGAGCTGCCGTTCGGGACCATTTTCAGCAGCTTCATGTGCGCCATGATGGCCGGTTCTGCTCTGTTTTCTCTGGCCGTGCCGAAACATACGAAAGAGTCTACGTCGGGCGTTCTGATGGTAGTTGTCCTGACCGTCAGCTGCAGTCTGTCGGCAGCAGTCCTGGTGGAGGACGAACACGTCCTCTTCTGGGCGCTATGCATGGTTGAGCTGTGTATTGGGGCGTATTTCCCCAGCATGTCCTACCTGAAGAGCGAGGTTGTCGAGGACGGCATTCGGGGGAGGGTGTACAGTGTTCTGAGACTGCCGCTGAATCTGTTCGTTGTGGTGGCACACAGCCTCGACCAGGAGGGGGATGCTCATCGCAACCACGTCTTCATGACATGCGCTGCGCTGTTGATGCTTTCATTTTTTGTCGTTAAGCGGAGTTTCTCCTCATGACGAAGGGATCTTCGGTCCAGGGTCTGGCATCGAGGGGTTTACAGTGTGGATGTATGTATACGAGTTGATGGCGAACTGGCGTTAGATGAGTCTTGAGGCACACTTCTTTCTGTGTCTCTACCGAAGTTCCGTTCCCCATGTGATTCAAGCATTCGTCTGCGGGATTCCCGAACGGCTCTGCATGTTCGACGTGGGGGAAGTCGGTGTGATGCTCGGCGGCGGGACTCTGCGATCCAGGGTTCCAATGGAGGCGATCGACCTAGGACCGAACAGGTGGGAATGGAGCCCAGCGTCGAAGTTGGGTTAGTTGACGTTCTCACCGCGAGTTGGTCGTGAAGCAAGGATACAAGTCGAGAATACTTATATAGGGAGGGCATGCGTCGTTCTTCGCCTGTGCGCCGACTCAGGGCCTGCCTCGACTCAGCGATTCGCAAACGACCTGACCTGATTTGATGACGACGGCGACGGGGCATCCTTCGGGCCTTCTGTGAGTCGAGTCGACCTTCCCATCCGTGACCCGGACCCCCGGACACAACCAAGGCCGGCCGAGACGAAACCAGTCTAGGAAGATCTGTCGTGGGCCAAAAGGCGGGAGGGGACACCGCATGTCAAACACCGGGCCTCTTCCTGCAGATCGCATTGAAGAAGCTGCCTTCCTCCTTATTCTCTCTTGGACTTCTTCACGCAGACACGAGTTGACGACTGACGACCTGACGAGAAACCGTCCCGCCACGGACGACGAACACCCGCTGTTTCTCCATACATTCTCCGAGGAAATCGAGGCATTTACTCGCCTACGAGAACCTACTCGCCCGCACATCCCGGACAAGCAGCGCGCAATTTGGGGGAAAGGGACCCTCTCCGGTGTTGCACGTCCACAGAAGGGCCGGTTAGCCACAGCGCCAACCCCTGGGCGACCACCCACTGCACCACCCTCGGGAGGCGCTTCTCTGCGCTGTGACGCGAACGGCACACATCTGCAGGCTGTAGATTGCGCCTGTCGATAGGAACGTCCAGGCCGAATCCCGAACGAAGCTCGGACGTCGCAAAGCTGGCTTCGCAGGGCCAGCGGGGAGGTCATCCTCTTCGAGAGCCCTACGGGGACGACAAGGTGGACGAGGAGGAGGAGGCCCAGGCCGAAGAGTTCACCGGCGACGGCTATGAGCGAGTTAGGATCTTGACGAGGCCGAGCTGGCGGCGGATCTTTGGCTTCTCGTCGTGGCGCTCAGTGTTAGCAGCGGGGAGCTGTTTGTTGCTGATTTTAGTAAGTGGAATTCCGCTTTCCTTACTGTGCAGTCCCGTCCGGCGTGTTTCGAGTCGCGATCCCGATATCCCACGGTGTCCGTCAGTTGAGTTGGTGAGCTTCGATGCGCCGCCGGCCGGAGGGACTTCTCCCTGCCCGGGAGGACATCGTCGGGTCACATCCCCAACGCCCAACCCTCCCCCGAGAACAGAGAGGTGCAGGGTTGCAACGGGCAGAGGGCGCCTCAACGGTGGTCAAGCGCCGGCCATTCGGTGAAATCTCCCGGAGTCGGTCCTCAGCGGCTTTTTTTGGAGGGGGCCCCTGGTCCAATGACGTTTTTTCAGAAGCTCCTCAGTTCCCCGCAGCTCTAGGCCCGTTCCCTGGGAGCTCCCCTCCTCCCCGATGGATGGTCCGCTAGCTCCATCTCGTCGGCGCTGTCAAATCAGTCCAGTGCGCATTGGCTGGATCCATTTGCATGAGGTGCACTCTGGGCAGCTCGGCGTCACCACCCTCCCCGCTAGCCATTGCCATCCTTCCTGCTTCCGCATGCCTCTTTTAAGCTGTCCTGCAGCTGCTCCCTTCCTGTTTCCCTCCTCCCGCAAGAGGGGATTGCCTAATACCAAGCCGGCTCATCAGATCATCGCGTGGACTTGAAACTGACGCTCTCTTCCCTCTCTCTTCTTCACAGCTCGCGCAACTCCTCCTCAGAGACGTCAAGCTTCGCCCGCAAGCAGCTTCCATCTTCTCCGGCCGCCGATTCTCGCATTGGCCACTCTTCTCCCCAACCGTCGACCTCGACCTCGAGCCCATCTGCGAGACCCCAGTTCCATTTTCCACTTCCGCTCCGACATCAGTCCCTCTCACAATGGCGCTCCAGGCTGAGACCAAGCGAATCACTTCGCTCTTCGAGTTCGACGATGCGACCGTCAACAAGGGCGTCAAGGAGTTTCTTGACCAGATGCGTGAGTTCCCCCCCGCTGCCGCTGCCGCCATGTCTGGCGCATCGCCCACCAGCCCAGCCGCTGACCGCCGCCTCGCTCGACAGACGAGGGTCTCGACAAGGATGGCACCAGCATGAGCCAGATCCCCACCTATGTTACCGGCGTCCCCAATGGCACCGAGAAGGTAGGCAGACCTGCGAACATCAGCAGATGTGATATCGCACCCACGACATGCCACTGACCACCACCACTTCCAGGGCCTGTACCTCTCGGTCGATCTCGGCGGCACCAACTTCCGCGTCTGCTCCGTCCAACTCAACGGTGACACCACCTTCAACCTGACCTACAGCAAGGTTGCCATCCCCAAGGAACTCATGGTGGCCAAGAAGGCCGAGGACCTCTTCTCCTTCCTGGCGAAGCAGATCGAAAACTTCCTTCAGGAGCACCACAAGGACAAGTTCGAGAAGAACCTCCGCCGTCGCCGAACTCTTAGCGCGCGTGACGGCTTCCGGGACGAGCACGTCTTCCGCCTCGGATTCACTTTCAGCTTCCCCGTCCAGCAGCTCGCCATCAACAAGGGTAACCTCATCCGCTGGACCAAGGGCTTCGACATTCCCGATGCCGTCGGCAAGGACGTTTGCGCCCTCCTGCAGAAGGAGATTGACAAGCTGCACCTCCCCGTCCGCGTCGCCGCCCTCGTCAACGACACCGTCGGCACCCTCATGGCCCGCTCGTACACCGCCAAGGGCAAGCAGGGCTCGCTTCTCGGCGCCATCTTCGGCACCGGCACCAACGGAGCCTACCTCGAGAAGCTCTCCAACATCAAGAAGCCCATCGTCGGCGACTATGAAGCCGGCACCGGCGAGATGGTCGTCAACACCGAGTGGGGTTCGTTCGACAACCAGCTCAACATCCTGCCCAACACCAAGTGGGACGAGCAGCTTGACAAGGAGAGCGTCAATCCCGGCATCCAGATGTTCGAGAAGCGCGTTTCCGGCATGTTCCTTGGTGAGATTGTCCGCCGCGTGATTGTCGACATGATCAGGGACGACAGCCTCTCGCTCTTCCGCGATGCCAACTCGAGCTTCAACGACTGGCTCTCCACGACCGAGGTCAGCCCCAAGTCCGGCTTCCTGAAGCAGTGGGGCCTCGACAGCGCCATCATGTCAGTTGCCGCCTCTGACAACACCCCCGAGCTCTCCACCCTCCGCCAGGAGCTTGAGGGCAGCCTGCACGTGTACACGCCCTCGCTTGAGGATGCGCAGGCCTTCAAGGCTGTCGCGTACGCCGTCGGTCGCCGCGCTGCTCGCTTGTCGGCCGTCGCAATTGCCGGTATCGTCCTGCAGTCTGGTCAGCTCGAGGATTCTAGCGTGGAGTACATCGATATCGGTGTCGACGGCAGCCTGGTCGAACACTACCCCTTCTTCCGGGACATGATCTATGAGGCCCTCCGCGCCGTTGACGGCATCGGTGCCAAGGGCGCTGAGAAGATCCGCATTGGCATCGCCAAGGACGGCAGTGGCGTCGGCGCTGCGCTCATCGCGCTCGTCGCCGCGGGCATGGAGAAGGAGGGCGACCTGGTTGCGGATTTCCGCGATGATGTCAAGCGTGAGCTGGAGTCGATCCGCAACGGTAAGTTTGCAGCCGAGAAACGTCCCCTCGACGTACCTAGACCTTGAGAGGTAGAAGTTGGAATTTGGCTGACAGGACCCGCAGGAACAGAGGAGTTGTCGACGACTCAGCAGATCGCTCTCGGCGCAGGCTTCGTGGGCATCGCGGCCATTCTCGGTCTCTGGTGGGCTAGGCGCCGGAACCTTGCGTAGAGACCCTTGCTCCGCGCCTGTACCAATGTGAAGGGCCGTTATGGATGAACGGCCGCGGGAGGGAGGGATTCATCAAAAAAGGGTAAACTCGTCTGTTCACACCCGTGTTTCTTGCGGATTTTTCTTTGCTACTAGGACGCATGCATGCGGCTTGCCTTTACCTGCGGCGTTGGAACTGCTTCTGATGAAAGCCTCCCCTTTTGAGGGGGAGGATGTGTTGCGCTCTCCCTAGGGACTTATTTATTATATGAGGACTCGGGGTGCCACGGCGCTGGATGTCTAGCCCAGTCTGCATGGCATGAGGCAGAAATTGACACTGAAATCAAGCGCTTCACGGCGTGATGTGTGCATATGCGAGTGAAGCGAGATGCATCATGATGCCATTTTGAACCGGTCTGATATTCTGGACCCGACTGGTGAATTCAAGCGAGTAATTTGAATGTGATTCTTGATTTCCTGTTAGTTTCAACGCCAGCTCGATGAGCCGATAAATATTTCCTCCATCTAGATTTTTCCTTTTCCTTCCCTCTCCGTACTCCATGATCGCCGAATCGGCCCATCGTGATGGCGTACTCTGACCGTGGCCAAGCAAGTAGCTTCATCTACCAAGATCCTGAATAAATCCTCCTCTACCCTGTCTTCCCAGACCCATTACGCAGCGCACCTAGCACATCCGGCTCCTTAAGCTGTTGCGTCTCAATACTCGCGGGGAGGAAACGACGCGGTCGCGTGCTCGGGGCACTTCAGGCCCCGAAAGCAGCCGCGGCGTACTTCCGCTCCTTCTTCTTTCGCACCGTCGAGCTGCTCCTCGAGCTCGCCTCGGATGCCGTCCCGCTCCCGGGCGGCGCGAGGGTGCTCGCCGGCGGCGGGCCGCCAGACCCCATCATCTCGGCGGGCAGGTCGTTCCACTCCGTCTCAGCGCGCTTGTTCTGGAAGGACTGCCCAGGCCGCAGGGACTGGGAGCTCGGCGTGCGCGGCGGGGGGGCGGGGGTCGAGGTGCCCGTCGGTGGTGCGGATGCGCTCATGGAGGGTAAGTTGGCCGCGGCGGCCGTCGCGCTCATGCCCGGCGGGGCGTGGGCGCTCTGCGTGTTGCCCATTCTGCTGCTCTGGGACGAGGAGGGGTGGACGGGGAGCGGGGAGAGGTCGCGGCGGACGAGGTACGCGGTGTTGGGGCGCAGCTTGAGGTAGTAGCCCGGGATGGGGAGGGGGTCGCGCGTGAACTCGCGGGCGGCGTACCAGCGGAGGCCGTCGTCGTTGTCTGTCCAGACGTGGGCGGAGACGTAGGCGACGCGCAGAGACTTGGAGAGCGCGGCGAGGGCGATGAGGTCTGCGAGGGCGGCTGTGGCGAGGCCGTGGGCGCGGTAGGGGGAGAGGAGGGCGAGGGATTGGATGTAGAGGGCGTGGGCGCCCGTGTCCTGGAGGGGCTCGAGGCGGCAGACGATGGCGCCGATGACCTTTGCGTCTGTCGGGGAGGAAGTGTCGGACCAGGTGATCGCGCGGCTGAAGGGGGAGGCGAAAGCGGCAGCGTAGAACGGCTCGGGATAGGCGACTGGGAGGAGGAGGGAGTTGATGCGCTTGAGGGCTGGGATGTCGGCGGGGTTTAAGGGGCGGATGGTGGCCTCTTGGGGGAGGGAGGGTGACGCCGAGGGTGGTGGGAAGAGGAGCGAGGGCGTGATGGAGGCCGTTGCAGGTGGTGTCGGACCGGGAGCGGGAGACGTTTCTGGACGATGCTTCTGAGATTGGGACTCGAACTCGGCGAGGAGCTGAGCTTCTGGGGTCGGATCCGGCGAGGGCGGGCGCTGGGTGGGTGGCGGGGCGTACTTTGGCTGTCGCGGCTGGAAGAATGTGGTGATGGAGGACTGTGACGGTTTCGTCGATGAGGGCGTCGGGAGGGGCATGGCGTCTGAGAGCTGAGGATGAAGACGGCGGGTTGTTTTATAAGCCCCAGGGAGTAAGGTCAAAAGTTGTCAACTCGGCCATAGAGGTGCTGGGGAGTTGTGGACAATCAATGCCACAAGCTCGTGCTCGCGACACCTTGTTGGGTTGTCGGTTGTGGTTCCTGAAGGTGGTTCTAGAATTCAGGGACACGACTAAGAGCGGGCGCAGTTCCTCCCTGCCCCTACATTAGCGGCGCAATTGGACACGGGGACGATCGGGGGTCGGCCGGCCCCACTCCGGCACTGGGTCAGCGGAGGCAGTTTGCAGAACAGAACCTTGCAAGAGGGTGACAGAAAGGGTGGCCGCCCTCGGAACGGAGTCGACCAGCAGTGAGTGCAGCCAAGACCAGACCGGCACGCGACTCTCATCTCGAGGGGAGCTCGGGAGGCTGCAAGTCCGATGTGCTGGAAAGATCGCATTCTGAGATGGGCAATGGCAATGCGACATCTCCACCACATGGAGTCAGTCCTCTGGCAGCCCTAAGGCCTCAAAAGGGCATCTCTATACATTTGGAAGCTGGGACGAGCGCCCAGATATATATCCGGTAGACCGGGGGATAGGAGCGGAATTGTTTGTGGCCCAATTCATCCCAGAGAGTGTAGGCGCGCAAAGGCACTTGGGAAGCTGTCAGTAACCCAGTGGTTGAGTGAGATTCTAATGCCAAAGCACATCAATGATGATCACGCAATGATCCTCGCCGGCCAGCAGATCTCGGTTAGGATTTGTGAGACGACCAGGCGGCGGCTGGCTGGCTCTCGGAGTTGAGGTCAGATCTCAGCCAGGCCCGTGGACCAGGCCAACCAGGAATTAGTAATTTCAGCCTCTCAGAGCGTCCTTGCTTCCGTCATCTGGTTTACCAAATCGCATATTGCTGCTCTTTCCGTATTTCCACCGCAGGCAGAACCGTGTCTGGTTTATTGTTGCACCTCGCTGCAGTTGCCTCGCAAACTCTGAAGGAGCCCCTTCCAGTTCCATTGCTGCCATCCCATTGTTTCCCGCTGAATGAATCAGTTGGCGATTATCGGATCCCGCCCCGGGCATTGACGGCTAAAAAAGAGCCCGCCAAGACCAAGACCCTCCGACCACTCCAAACTCTCCCACTGGCACTCCACTCCACTCCCCTGTATTGTCACCACAAGCACCGACCGACGGGTACCTAGCAGCACCTAAACCTCAACCGGAACTTTTGCAAGGCTAGATCCTGGAAGCCTTCGTTGCCGACGACGCCCTCAGTCAGACCTGCTCTCTGCCGAGACAATCAGCAGATGCACCTTGAACCTCCATCGCCGACATTCAACCCCTGCGACGACGACGACGCCTCGCGCGGCTCTCCCGTTCCCTTGGGTCGCCTCCTAGTACCTGACCTCATCCCTCCGTCGCCGCAGCCGCCGCCGCAGCGCCAACCGTCTGTCCGACCGTGCCACCTTAGTACGCAGAAAGAGTTGCCGGCCGACCCAACATTACACCAGCCCGCACACGACCCTGCCGCACCTCGATCCCTTCCTCTCCAAAGCAGCACGATCTGACCCGTTCGCAATCCTCCACCGCCCGCCCTCTGTGCGCCCTCAGCTGGGCTGTAGCGAGATGGCTTCCAACACGGGCAAGGCCGGCGTCGTCGTCGCTCCGGATGACGCTGGCAGCATCGAGAAGCTTGTAAGACCAGTCCTCCTCCTCGTCGCCGTTCCCCATCGCGCCCCGTGGCAATACTGACAATCCTCGCTCGTCTCTAGGCCCATGCCGTCCTTGACGACCTCCTGTACAACGTCGTCCACGATCTGCTGGTCAAAGTCCACCGAGACGAGAAGATGGCCAGGGCCACCACCGCCGTGATCCGCGCCGAGAAGCTGGCCTCCGACGCATCAGAATCCTCGACGCCCGACTCCAAACCCGACGTGCGCATCGAGACGGACGCCGCAATCTACGAGGATGGCAAGGTCACCCTCAAGGGGAACCCTCTGCAGACCACGAAAGACATCATCTGCCCCCGCTGCCACCTCCCCCGACTCCTCCATCCCACCGACGGCAAGGGCGCAAAGAAGCCCGACCCCAGCGTCATATACTGCAAGAAGCACCCGTACATCGACAAGCCGGGCTTCGACATCTACGGACAGACCTGGGTCCAGCCCGGCCCCGGCAGGGGCAAGAAGAAGAAGGACATGAAGCCCGACCCGAACATCGAGTTCCCCAACCCCGCGAACCCCGACCAGCGACCACCCAACGTCCTCTCATTCCCCTCGGCCACCTGCAGCAAATGCAAGCGCTGCATCCTCGTCACCAGGCTCAACAACCACATGGGCTCCTGCATCGGCAACAGTGGTAGGAACGCCAGCAGGGCCGCCGCCGCCAAGATCTCCAACGGTAGCAACGGCAACACAAACTCCAACGACCCGACACCACCCTCGAGCCAAAAGGCGACGCCCGCCCCCGGTTCTCGCGCCTCGAGCCCCAAGAAGCGCGACAGCGACGCCGTCGACGAGGATGACGATGGCTCCGACGCCAGCGGGCCCAAGAAGAAGAAGCTCAAGCCGTCGCCCATGACCAAGAAGGTCATCCTGAAGAACCCGAAGGCGCCGCCTAAGAAGGATAAGGTCAAGACCAATTCGGGCCTCAGCGTCGAGCAGAAGATTGACGACGACGCCGACGCCGACAACTCGACCGTTGAGGTCGCGCCCAAGAAGAAGGTCGACAAGGAGAACGGCAGCAAGGGCATCAGCCCCATGAAGAAGCTCAAGACGGGCAACAAACCGCCATTGTCGTCGCCGATGGGCAAGAACGGCAAGGACCGCGACGCCGAGTCCGAGTCGTCAGGCACCCTGTCGTCGCCGCCGGTCGCGTAGAACACGACGGGCCAGCGCGGCACGACGGCTACCGCTGCTACGAAGACCAGGTGCCGAGCCTGACAGCAGCGCCATCTCGGTGCACCACACTGCACCACACCTACACATACATCACCTGCTGATGAACTTGATTCAACCGGGCACGGAGCGAAAACGCCCGCAGCGATCGCATTACTACTCGCTCCCCATACCTCACTTGCTATACCTACATATTTCACCCACACCACGCGCCATTCCCGCATGACTCTTCTATCCTTCTCTCCGCCGTCCACAGAGGGGCCCGCGCCACACCCACACACTGTACTACCATACCACACCGCATCATCCTACACACACAGCAAAACTGCATCGCTCGGGGAAACCGGAACGGCTTCGACACGGGGATTGATTTGGCTTGGGGAGGGGGAAATCCCGATACCACTTTTGCATGGCCTGGACAGGAACGGCATCGGCGTTGAACGGAATGCTTCCAGGATAGGTCCTTGTAACAGACTACCGCACGTTATCAGCATGAATTGCATTCAAAATTGCTCTTTCTAGTCGTGGTATGAAATGAATCCAGGTGCATGCGCCGCATCATCTGCCGCGATACCCGGTGATGTCTTAGTAAATGTCCAAACGCCCAGCAACGCCATGCCCCGGGGTATCACACCCTGTCGTCACGTAGTAGAAAACCGCCCTTCCGGAGGAGAAGCGAATCACGCCTCGTCGCCCTCCTCAACCACCCTCGCCTTGAGAATCTTGACCTCGTCCTGCGGCCGGTCCTCGGCGCCCGTCTTGACGAGGCCCATCCTTTTGACGACGGCCAGCCCGCTCTTGACGCGGCCGAAGATTGTGTGCTTCCCGTCGAGCCAGGGGGTGGGGGCGAGCGTGATGAAGAACTGGGAGCCGTTGGTGTCCGGGCCGGAGTTGGCCATGCTAAGGACGCCGGCGCCGGTGTGGCGCAGGGAAGGGTCGATCTCGTCGGCGAACTTGTCGCCGTAGATGGAGGCGCCCCCGCGGCCGGTGCCGGTGGGGTCGCCGCCCTGGACCATGAAATCGGGGATGATGCGGTGGAAGGGGGTGTTGTCGTAGTAGCCGCGGGCGGCAAGGGTGGAGAAGTTCTTGCAGGTCTTGGGGGCGTGGGACGTGTAGAGCTCGACGAGGATGGTGCCCTGGGAACGAACTGTTAGGAAGGGGGAGGTCTTGAGGGGCAGGGAGCGGCGCACCATTGAGGTCTCGAGGGAGACGTTGGTTGTCATTTTGGCGGTTTGGGGTTCGGAAAGACCGGCGTCAGGTTGAGAGGAGCAAGGAATTGGTCGCGATGAGGAGCGGTGGCAGGAAGATGGATGGTGATGTCGATGGAGGGGTCTGGAAATTTGGGCGAGGCTGAGAGGGAGGAGCTTGAGCCACAGGAGGTTGTTTGTCATGATCGCTGATCATTGGCTGGAGCATGTGTGGCTTGGGCGAGGCTGGGCAGCTTACTGGACATCCATTCATTCACATTTGCGGGCAGCCCGAAGCAAACAGCGGCGACTGTGGCTTTACTCTTGTCGCCAACACATCCGTTTCGTTCACTCAAAAATTGGTGCGTGATAGATTCACCTTTCCATCATTTTTTGTCGGTTTGCCTATTTTGGCGCTTGCTTCGCGGTGCACGAGGAAGTAGCCATCTGTCAAGAGTCGAGCGAACGAGGCGAGAGCTGTGTTGAGTGCATCGGCGCTGCGCCTGCTGAGCTCGCCCCTTCACCCCCTTTCGGGGTTGCACTCGCCTTGCACGTCATTCAGCTTGAGCCTTCACTGCCCGCATGAGACCAGATCTCTTCTTCCTCGAACTTGACAAACCCCTTTGCGTTTCGTCTGATTCACCTTTCCGTCCGAACAACTCAGTCTATCCTTCGCCTAAACACTTGGGTCATTTGGCTCGCTGAGAACCGACCGAACGCTTTACTCGACTAGACTCATTGATATCCTTCGAAGACCATCACGATTAGACACCTTCCTCGAACTCACACACGAACATGGACGGTGCCGAAAGTGTCGAGGGGTCACTCTCGCCTCCGTTCGACGAGGTCGTTGAGCAAGCCGTCCCAAACGGGACCTCGTCGCTCCTCGACATGCCTACAACTCCCGCCGAGGCTCTCGCGTTCATCTGGAGGGTGATGAGCCTCGACCTTCGCATCATTCTCAGTGCTCTCTTCATCATCTACGTCGGCGCACATGCTTCGCTCAGACGTCCTCCCTCGGCAGCACCTGCCACCAAGACCAGGACCGGCAAGCCGAGGAAGAAGGAAGAGGACGAGAACCTGACCCAGGGTCTTCTCCCCTCGGACGCCATCCTCTTCCCCATCATGGCTGGCATCGTCCTTGTCGGCCTCTATTACCTGATCCAGTGGCTTCAGGACCCCGCCATCCTCAACAAGATCATGAACTACTACATCTCCTTCGCCAGCCTCGTCAGTCTCTCGGGGCTTATCGCCCACTTCATTCAGCACGGCGCGAACTTCGTCTTCCCCAACTTCTTCCGGTACAACGGAGCCGTCTACGAGTTTGATAGCGTCGCCGAGCAGATTTGTCCCGCAGGCTCGGCGCAGGAGAAGGAGCCGAAGGCCCAAGCCTCCAGTGAGCAACATCCCGGTACGCCAGAACTCGTCGTCTCGCCCCTGCCCTTCCGCCTGCTTCGCACGTCAAACCAAAAGGTCAACAAGTTTCTCTGGGAGCTGCGCCATCTTCTCACCGAAGAGTGGACAGTCAGGATCAGGCTCCACGGCATCCTCAGCGAGAAGTTTCAAATCCAGTTCAGCCATATCCTGGGCATGGTTGCCGCTATCGGCATCGTTTCCACATATGTGATGACGGGTTCGAGGACGCTGTCGAATGTCATGGGCCATGGCCTCTGCTTTGGCTCCTTCTTGTTCCTCTCTCCGACCACCTTTACCACGGGCAGCCTGGTCTTGTGCGGGCTCTTCTTCTACGACATTGTCATGGTCTTCTACACGTGGGTAACTCCGTCAGTCAACCCGTCTTGGTTCGTAGCTAACCTGTGGCAGCCCTTACATGATTACTGTCGCAACAAAAATTGACGCTCCTATCAAGCTCACTTTTGAAGGCCCCGGACGCGCGAGCATGCTTGGCCTCGGCGACATTGTAGTCCCAGGCATGGTCATGGCTCTCGCCCTGCGGTTCGACCTCTGGCGGTTCTACCTGAAGAAGATCAAATACGTCGAAACGGAGCTCGCTACGGAGCTAGCACCCACAGAGGCCACTGGTGGCCAGGTCGTCACCACGACGGAGATTCGACATATTGCCAAGAAGGCCCCCTACACGGATGTCACCGGTCGGTGGGCGGACAGGTTCTGGCTCTCAAGCTGGTTCGGCCTATTTTTCAAGCCGAGCAAGGACGTCCCTGAGGAAGTCCGATCGGCGTCTTTCCCCAAGACGTACTTTTACGCTTCTCTCGTTGGCTACTCCCTTGGTATGATTGTCACTTTCTGCATGCTCGTCATCTTCAAGCACGGCCAACCCGCACTGCTGTACCTTGTGCCTGGCGTGCTCGGCTCGCTCTGGCTGACTGGCCTGGTCAGGGGCGAGCTGAAGGAGATGTGGACTTATACCGAAGATGGCAGCATCGACACCCAAGATGTCGTCGTTGAGCTTGACGGCAGCGGAAACGTCATCAAGGAGATCAGCAACGGCGAGGAGGACAAGAAGAAGGCCGAGGAAGAGAAGAAAAAGACGGAGGATAGGGAGAGGGAGGCCGAGAAGAAGCGGTTCGCCGAGACTCGGGCGAAGAGGGGCTACGACGTCGTCCACTTTTCCATCCGTGCGCCTCCTCGAGGCGGGGTCCAGGAGAAGGATGAGAAGGAGAAGTCTGCCTAGGCGGATAGAGGAGGCCATTGATGCGCATGAGTTCTATTTCCGCAATAGAACAGTACCCCTGTAGAGGAGGGTACGCACAATTATCTTGGCGTCCACTTTCTGATGACTACATCTGCAGTTCGTCGGGGGTTTGGGGTCAAGGCAACCAACCATTCAATCAGCCTTGTTAGGGTGAGCGTGAGGAGTAGTCAGCCCTGCGCCCAACCATCTTGAATGAATGGCCTGAGAGTGCCGCAGATCAGGCTCACAGTCATCGCATCTCACCAGGTACCTACCCACGGCTTCTCCCCGAAATGACCCAGTTTCCTACGACTCGTCATCAATACCAGGACGTCACTCATCCTCGTGTCCTGCTCGACAACGCGCTCGACAACGCGTTGAATAGCATCCTGCCCCAACCCTCGCAAAGCCGAGCATCGTCGCCGCCGCCAGTCGTCTCAGACCTCGGTTTACTCGGAAAGCTGCCCCTCGAAATTCTGCAGGAGATTCTACCGCAACTCGACTTGCGCACTCTGACGGATCTCCAATACGTCAACCGCTGTGCGGCGGATGTAGTGCGCCACCTCCCGCAATTCAAACTGCTCACCAAGCATGCGCGCAACGTCCTGCGAGGGGCCCTCGCCATCGAGACTGGACACTACGTCACCTGTGACCAAGTCCTCGTCCTGCTCCATGACTTCGAATGCCATTACTGTAGGGGCTTCGGCGGGTATCTCTACCTGTTGGCATGGAAGCGCGTCTGCTACAGATGTTTCTTGCAGGATAACCGGCTTCGGCCCGTCACTCCCAACCAAGCGCAGCTCCGGTTCGGGCTCAGCGACGAGGCGCTCGAGGGGGTGCTGCGCATGAGGTATGTGCCGGGTGCGTACGGCATAAGCAAGGTCCGGTTCGAGGAGCGCGGGGAGGTGGTCGACGACGAAGGCGCGGAGCTCGCTGGGATCACACTTCATGGATCGAGGGCTGCGATGCAGGACTATTTGATAAGGACGTCGAAGGAGAGGGTGAAAAAGTACGGCGGCCCGCCGGAGATGCGCCTGATGCTGCGGCGGGAGATAATCGATGTTGGGCGGCCGAATCCGTCCCGGTTCGTGGCGATATGCGAGGTGCCCTGGATTGACGAGGGGTCGGGGGAGGTGAACTGGGGCTTTCGTTGTGCAGGGTGCCATGGAGTGTCGGATACCGGGAGGTCGTCGTCGACTTGGTGGGAGCTCTTCAACGTGCAGACGTTCGAGCAGCACATTGGGTGGGCTGGGGGGATACTACCGGGCGGGAGGCATGAGTGGGCGAGGGGCTAAGTAGCAGACGGGCCTTTTTATTTATTTTACATGCAATACAATGTGCGAAGTCATGGATCTCAAGGCCTTCTGTCTCCTTACATTGAAGGGGCATGGTCATCAGCATGCCCGGCGTTGTAGAGCCCGGGGCTCACTGATAGGGCAGCACAGCATCCTCCCCCAAATAAGGAAGAGAGTTTCCTGCTTTGACGGGACCTAGCTTGATAGAGTGAAAAGGCTGGGCTGTCAAGGTTTCCTGTTGTGACTCCATCATGCGTTGAGTTGCGCCTCTCCCACATAAACGCCACATTTGGGCCGATGACTTGACGGATATCAAAGTCCAAACGATCGGTCTCGGTTAGAATTAAGCTCTTCGTCCCCCTCATGGTTCATGAGGCTTCCAGTATACTTTCTTGCGAAGGGTTCAAAGCGGTATAAAAACAGACATAGATGCTGGTCCTCTCGGCTCTATGTCCCAACCCTCGATATACAACTGACAAGCTCGCAATTCCTATCCAAATCTACTCAAATATCCCAAGTCATAGAGGTCTTCCTCCTAACGCTTCCGATCTTTCAAGTCTAAGAATATCATCATATCAGCCTTCACATTACCGGAGCCATGTTCAACAGAGTCCCGCCGCCCCAGAGGGCGCACTTTGGGTGGCACAACGTATTCTACCACCCCAGCTGGCCATGTGATGGCAGGGCCTCACTCCAGGACCTGATCCCAAACGAAGGGCCCGAGGAGGCGCCTGAACATATCATCAGGATGATCGAGAACCTGCTCAGGGAAGACGAAGATGCACCACCAGGGGAGAGACCTGAAGAAGCATTCAAGGAAGACCTTAAGGATATGCCCCTCAAAAACCCGGTCTTGGAAGTCAAAGACAAATCTCCAGGGGAAGTACCAGAAAAATCACCCGAGGAGAGCATGCCGGGCGAGGAGAACATCCTCGGGCGACTCGATGAGGTCATCTGCAGCGACGAGCTGAATTTTGTCAGACAGTGGGCGCTCGATCACCCCGAAGAGGAGCTTCTGCCCACGCAGCGCAGCGTGAACCGACAGGACGAGCTCAACAACATGATCGAGTATCTACTGCGAGACACCGCCGTCCTAGAGTTCGTCGGCGAATGCAAAGTAATGAAGGCGGGACTGGAGGACTTCGCCGGTGATCTGGCTGTCAAGGCCGAGGATGCGGGCGTCCGCGAAGGGCAGCCAATTGTGTTCGCCCTTGAGGATCTCTTTGGGCACGTTCGAGTCTTCTACGGCGAGGTCCAGGAGAACGTCGTTCTTAGTTTTGCTCATAGGGAGGAGAAGCTTCAGGCATGGCGTGACGCTATTGCAGAGGTGAGGACGCGTCGCGCTCAACACCCGCGGGGAGCCTTGGGATCGAACTTGTGGCTTGACAAGCTGGTCGAATGGGCTGAGTCGTATTTTGACGATATGCGATTGAGGATGGCTCGCGACAGGCGCAGGGAGCTCCGACAGAAAACAGCTGGTGGTGCTGGTGCTGGTGCTGATGTTGGTCGATAGATGCTCGGAATACCTGAGATGAGCTTGGGTGCGTATACAGACATTGGCCATTAACCGTCTTCCGTCTGTTTACGCTCACTTTGCTTCGTGTTATGAAATATCCTGCGCTGAGTACATGCTCCATATCCTTATCTGAGTTATTCTTTGTATCAAGGAGGAGGTCGTGGTCTCGATGATGTTGGGTTTACGAAGAATGGCCTTCGACGCCACCAAAGCTCGTGGAAAATCTGCGACGGAGCACAACGGCGTTTGCTCATTATCGACGCCCTCGAGCAATAAAGACTGGCGTTCCGCATTCCCATCTGCTGAGCACCATCTCGGACTTCCTCTGTTCCCTGGAAGACACTCGAAGAACCCCTATGGCGCTCGAGAGGAAGCTCATCCGCGGCAGATCCAACTCGAGGGTGGCCCTGAACTTCCTGAATCTCAGCAGCCTTGCCCTGGTAGTCTTTGCCTCACAAACGCCATTGTAGCGACTTCGCACCTACCTGAATAGCGTACGTTTATCACCTTTCGATTATGGGACGAGTGCTGCGACAGTCGGGCGCAAGGCACATTTCACCCTCCATGACAAGAGCGAAGAAAAACTTCATTTTACAACACATTGTATTAGAAATTACATTGTAGGCCTGGTTCGTAAGCATCCGGCCCCGCGCCTGGGGCCTCCGGACACCGCAATCCCTCGCACCACGTAAAGGTCCAGGCTGTCGCAAGGGAACCCTCGGCTCTCGGGGCGGGGAGGTCTCAGGAGACTACCCGCCCGAGGCGGTCAACGGGCTGCCCAACTCTCGGCGTTATGATGGGCTGACTTGGAAAGAAGAAAAATGAAACGGCATCGAAATCGTAGACTGTAGAGTCCGCCCTGCCTTAGATGCGCTGCTCGAGCGGCCTCGGTCTCAAGCTCTGCCCGGTGGAGGGGCGAGCGAGTCCGTGGCCGCGAGAGGATCACTCTATCCCGAAAAGAAAGTGGGAGAGGGAGGGCGTCGTGCGGATGGGAGCGCGGGCGCTCAGCGGACGGTCGTTCGCGTCACGCGGGGAGGCATGTGCCTTGGTCTCTTGTCGTCTGGTCGTCCTCGAAGGGCTCAGCGTCTGGTGGAGGTTGGCTGGTGTGGCTGCGGACACTTGGGCGGACTGGGCTGAGTTGATCGTAGAGACTGACGACAACGGACGGAAGCGCCTCGACCCGGTGGAGAATTATCATCGACGCGAGGCTCTGCGCTCGACCTTCCAGCGGTGATCGGTTTCGGCGTTAAGAAGAGTCCTCGACCGCCACAGGCGGGAAGACTGTGTGCTCGACGCCCTGGGGCGGAGCACGGGCACTCCTGGCATGTTCGACGGCTGACTTGGAGAAGAATTGGCTGAAGCGGGTTGGGAAACGGCGGCCGCTTATCCGTCGTGTGGCCGGAACATGGGAGGCTTTGTCGGAAAAGGAGACTCAGGGGCTCGCAGGAACCATCCAGTTGGTTGTGCTCACTGGTGAGTGAGCGAGTGGCTCGGCTGCGGCTGGKGGGGGKGAGATCTCAGGGGCTGAGAACTGCCCTGGAGAGAGAAAGAGGTCTGATCTGAAGGGTCAGCGTCGACCCCGACTTATATACTCATACATCGTTGATATCAATCATTCGGAGATGGATGGTGGTGAGGTCGAGAAAGAGTTGCAGGCCCCGAACACGCCAAGACGCGCCATCTGCGACCCAGCCTAAACGGGCCCCTTAAACCGCCGTACCGGCGCCGAAGATTCGGGGACCAATCAGGCCCGCCAGCGGCCCCGACCTCACCCCGGACCCTGGGACCCGAACATGACTCCGACACTCTCTCCGTTTCAAGATCCTGTCGCCGAAGCCCGACGTCAGTTCACTTCACTCGCGGCCCTCATCCATGGCCTGATATGTGAAACGAAAGACACCATCTTATACAAAGTGCACAGTTTCGTTTCCCGAAGACCTGAAGCTCTCACCACACCCCGGCAGTCACCATGCCCGAGAAGCCGACTATCATCCAGTGGATCATCGACACAGGGCCGCTCTGGCCCGAGGCGTCCAAGACCAAAGATCTCGAGCAGGCAGTAAGCCCCCGTTTCCGGACCAGCTCCCGCGGTACACACGCTCACTCACACCTCGCAGGCTGCTCGCGCCCTCGCCCTCCTCACGCCCCCTGAACGCGCCGCCGTCCTCCGCTTCTACCACGTCCGCGACGCCAAGCTCTCCCTGGCCTCCCACCTCATCAAGCGTCACGCCATCTCCCGCTTCTGCAGCGTCCCCTGGGCCTCTTCCCTCCCCACCCGCGACGACCCAACCTCCAAGCCCATCTGGCGCGACTCTTCCGGCCGCGAGCCCCTGCGCTTCAACGTCAGCCACCAGGCCGGCCTCGTCGCCCTCTTCGCCGTCGCGGGCTACGCCGACCTCCCGGACGTCGGCGTCGATGTCGTCTCCCCCGCGGAGCGCCGCACGCGCGACCTCGCCATGATCGCCGCCGAGGGCTGGGGCCCGTTCGTCGACGTGCACAGCGAGGTCTTCTCGCCGCGGGAGGTCGCGTACCTGAAGCACGGGATCCTGAGCGCCCCCTCCGCGCCGGGGCCGGGGGCGTCGGCCGCGGAGAGGTCGGATTTCCAGCTGCGGTACTTCTACGCGCTGTGGTGCCTCAGGGAGGCCTATGTCAAGATGACGGGGGAGGCGTTGCTGGCACCCTGGTTGGGGGACCTGGAGTTCAGGGGGTTCAGGCCGCCGGTCGACGCTCAGGGGGACGGGGCGCTGAGGTTTGGGGCGGAGGAGGGGACGCTGGTGGGGGAGCATGAGATCTACTTCAGGGGCGACAGGGTGCGAGATGCCAATGTGTGTTTGAAGGCGCTGGGGTCGGATTACATGGTTTCTGCGGCGGTCAGGACGCCGACACGTAGAGAGGAGGGACTGGGTTATCAATTGGGGGCGTTTGAGAGCGTGAGCCTCGAGGACATTCTTGCAGCGGCTGAAGCATCAGGGGGACTCGGTGACAATTGAGCTTCCTGCATATTGGCATGTGCTTTTCAAACATGTTCTCATATCCGACAACCCCCGTGATTCATTCCATTCTTTCTTCACTTCATTATGTGACATATCTCATGAACCCCTACAGGTGCTTGGCAAAGAACTCGAGGACGGTCTTGTAGCCGCGGGCGTACTCCTCCTTGACGCGGGCGTCCTCGAGATCGGCACGGGCAGCCATCCAGCCGTGGATCTGGTCCTTGAAGGTCTCCACGTGCTTGGGGACCTGGAGCGCCTGCTCGAACTTGGTGACCGTGTCCGCGTCCTCATCCTTGGACGCGAGCATGATGAGGGGCACCTTGATGGCCTCGGCATCTTGAGGGTCGACCATGGCGGGGTGGATCTCAGCACCGGCCTTGAAGGCGTTGTCGTCGTTGGACACCACGAGGGACACAACCTTGCCGCCCCAGCAGAACTAGACGGATTTCCGTCAACACGCATCTCGGGTTTTAGCTAGCACGAGGGACACTCACTCCGATGATGGCCCACTCGGTGATCTCAGGGTACTTGGCCTTGGCGGCCTTAACGTAGTCGGGGACCTGGCCGGCGACCTTGGGCGGGGGGTTCTTCTGGAAGAAGGCGCCGAGGTTCTTCTGCTTCTCGGGGGTGTTGGGAGGGTACCACTCGATGGGGCAGGGCTCGCCCTCGAACCAGTCGGGCATGAAGACGCGGTGCTTCTGTTCGTGGCTGGTGGCGAGGATGTCGGCGCCCTGGAGGGACTGGGGGAAGTAGCCGAAGATGTCGTAGATGGCGAGGATGCCCTTCTTGGCGTCCGAGGGCCCGGTGACGTCTGGGAGGCGGTTAGAGTCTGCAAGTTAAAGCAGGTCTGCAGAGGGAGCGGCATCGCGACGGACAAGATTTGAAGCCGCCAATCTCCTCGTAAGAGCCCTTGGCGTCGTAGCCCTTGGAGATAATGGGCGGGATGTTGCAGCAGGCCTGGCTGTGGCCGTGCTGCGCTGGCATGGTCGACATTTTGGCGGTTTGCGGTTGAGCGGGAGGAGATCTGAGGGTGGACTGGGAGCTGTTTTGGCAGTAATTGAGACTGCGAGTTGGTGTAGATGTCAATGGGAGAGGGCGGGATGAGAGGCTGGAAGCTGGAGAAAGAGACTTAGTGGCGAGGGCTGAACGATTTAAAGCTTGCGAAGCAGAGCGGGCAGCTTTGGACGAGTGAGACATGGACTGGATGCTAGGTGAGGCGGGGKGGAAAAAGAATCATCATTCGGACGGGGGCCAGCCAGTCTAAATCCCGCCTAACGCCGGCACGGGAAGCTGGGAGGGCCTCGAAGCTCAGCGGGCACGGAAACCTCCACAGCGGTTCGCTGTAATTGCCCCTGACGACGGTGACTGCTCACTGACGAACTCACGGCATTAGGGGATAGGAGCTCCCCCAATTGCGCTGGTGATGTCACCCAATTACCCCTCTTTGCCTGGTTGGGTTAGTGCGGGGGAGCTACCCCGCCAATTCCCGATCCCGACACAGCGTCCGCACCGGTTGACCGGGCCCGAACCTCGGAGCGGGTTCAAGCTGGCGGCTGTAGCAGCACCCGAGGCATACCAGTGGTAAGAACCGATGTACCAGATATCAGTTCTCACAAACCGTTCAAAGACGACCATGCAGACAGAGAGATCACTTCACTTCATTTATGCAAAGAAACAGGCCCGTTTCTATTATCCAGAATAAGCCACAAACTCCAGTTGCCGTGCGTGGCTCTGCGAAATGTTCGAATTCCCATCAGTGCATGCAGCCTGTAGGCGCCCTCCCAGGACATCCTCGAGGGCCATCCATCACTTATTCATCATCATCTGAAATGTCCAGCTGAAGCTGGTACCCGCACCTCCTCAGCTCGCCCAGGACCTTCAGCACCGCCTTCCTCTCCGCGTCAAAGCACAGTCTGCCCATGGCCTCGCCGTACCCGAACCACCACACCTCGTGCTTTACCTCGTCCTCCGCCGGCCGCGGCCTCGGCGCCGCAGAGCTATCGCACTCCGCAGCGAAGAAGAACACGATCTTCCGCGCCTGCGCATCCGTGTCGTCCCAGTGCACGCACCCCGCCGGCTCCGAGTTCCTCACGCCCGTCGTGAGTCCCTTGGCGGGCACATTCGCACCGTCGACCTTCAGCGTTCCGTGCTGCGACTCGGCGCCGCCGTTGACGGTGCCGCTGGGCTGCGAGGAGCGAGTCGGGATCTTCAGCCGCAGGGGCTTCGCGGCATACCCCGTCTCCTCGAGGGTCTCGCGCAGCGCGGTGGCGAGGAGCCCGTCCTCGCCGATGTCCTTCCGGCCCTTGGGGAGCTGGTAGATGCCGTTGGGCCTGTTGTACACGAGCAGGACCTTGGCGGCGGCGGGGTCGACGGTGACGGTGCCGCAGCTGATGATGAAGTGCTGGGAGGGGTAGAACGAGCTCTCCGAGTTGATGGCCCTCCAGGCCAGCGGCGAGGGGTCGTGCGGCGGCGGCAGGCGCTGCTGTGGCCGAGGGATGCTGTCACGGTCGCCGGTGAGATTCCGCGCTGACATTGTGTCGGCATCGGCGGCGGCACCGCTGCTTCTCGTCTCTGCGGTCGGAGGTTGTGTGAGGCGTCGGTTCACCGGGTCGAGGAAGCGAAGCTGGTACTCGACCGCCTCTGCCTGAATCTGTGTTGTGGCCACCGGAGCCCCGAGGGTGGTAATCGCCATGTCGACGAGGGTTGTCGATATAGGAGTGAGGATGGGCTGGTGCCAAGAGTGCAAAAGCAATTGAACTGACGATATCCGGAGGTCGGGGCGCCTACTGTGCACTGAAGAGGGGAGTGAGAAGTGTATTACAAATAACCAAGGTTGGCGACTGATCAAACTGGAACCTAAAAGTGACGGGAGGTACAGTATCTGTACTTTGCTGCAATACTACCGAGTGTAGAAGTACAGGTCAGTCCGGCGGCACGCCCGTCCACGAACAGGAGTCGGCCGGGCCTCAAGCCTTGTATGACGTGTGGCCCCGACCGTTCACTGGTCTTCAGCAAACTTCAGCAAACAGAACGACGGGAACCTTGTACATACGTGCCGCAGTAATTATAGATTCCTCAGCGACTCATCCGCCGTGGCCGGTGAGAACAACGGGCGACTTGGCATCGCAGCAGCCAGGCATTGATCCAATCGCCTGTGACCGGCCAGAGAAAAGAAACGTTTGCTCTCAAGAACCCCTGTCGCCGGATGTCTCTTCTGCCCAGTCGCGGACCTTTCCCGTGCCCCGTCATTTTGACTCAGGGGCTCGCTGCAGGTCTTCACGGATAGGTCCTCTTGGCCGTCGCCTGGCTGTTGCTCGGGCTCAGGCTCTGACCGGTAAGGCATCACCAGCCACCGGTAAGCAACAGGCGGCGGATAATGCCTGTCATGTCGCTGTCCCAGGCCGGGACGGGGCCTTGTACGCCGATTACGGCACTGCTGTGCGACGGGATCCTGGCCATGGACTGGCTGCGTAGCTTTCTCGAAAGGCTTCTATTACATTGTATCGTAAAAAGTGAACAAATGCAGCTCTACATCCTGAAAACGCCGAACTTGGTCTCCCCGGCCTTGACCTCGTTGCGGCCCGTCATGGCCGCCTTCAGCCCGAGGCCGAGATATCTCCTCGTGTCCTGCGGGGGGATGATTCCGTCGTCCTGGGAAACACGGTCAGGTCAGTCATGTCATGCTCAAGTTCATGGGAGGGGCCTGGGCCTGGAGCGGAACTCACCCATAACCTCGCCGACGAGAACGTCGCATCGCTCTCCTTCTCGATCCGGTCCTTCAGCGTCGGGTCCGCCTTGCCCACCGTCTCCATCACCGCCGACAGCTGCTCGCTGCCCATGACGCCGATCCTCGCGTTCGGCCACATCCACAGGAACCGCGGGCTGTACGCCCGTCCGCACATGCCGTAGTTGCCGGCGCCGTAGCTGCCGCCCACGACCACCGTGAACTTGGGCACGTCGGCGCACGCGACGGCCGTGACGAGCTTGGCGCCGTGCTTCGCGATGCCGCCGCGCTCGGCCTCGGAGCCGACCATGAAGCCCGAGATGTTCTGGAGGAAGACGAGGGGGATGCCGCGCTGGGTGCAGAGCTCGACGAAGTGGGCGCCCTTCTGGGACGACTCGGCGAAGAGGATGCCGTCGTTGGCCACGATGCCGACCTTGTACCCGTGGATCGACGCGAAGCCCGTCACGAGGGTCGTGCCGTAGTCGCGCTTGAACTCGGAGAACTCGGAACCGTCGACGATGCGCGCGATGACCTCGCGGATGGGTAGGGGCTTGCGGAGGTTGGTGCTGGCGATGCCCAGCAGCTCGGAGGGACTGTAGAGGGGCTCGGCGAAGGTCGCCGCCGGCACGGCCGTGGCGGCCGACTGCTTGGGCCAGTTGAGGTTGGACACGGAGCGGCGGGCCAGGGTGATGGCGTGGGCGTCGTCGACGGCGAGGTAGTCCGTGACGCCCGAGACGGACGAATGGAGCTTGCCGCCGCCGAGCTCCTCGGCGGAGATGACCTCGCCGGTGGCGGCCTTGACGAGCGGCGGGCCGGCCAGGAAGATGTGACCCTGGTTCTCGACAATGATGCTCTCGTCGCTCATGGCGGGCACGTAGGCGCCGCCGGCGGTGCAGGGGCCCATGACGACTGAGATCTGGGGGATGCCCTGCGAGCTCATGCGGGCCTGGTTGTAGAAGATGCGGCCAAAGTGCTCGCGGTCGGGGAAGACGTCGGACTGGTGGGGGAGGTTGGCGCCGCCGCTGTCGACCATGTAGATGCAGCTGTCTTCGGGTCAGTGTCTCTCGTGCAGACAGGCTGGAAGAGGGTAGGTAGGCAGGGACGGCTAACTCACGGGAGCTTGTTCTCCTGAGCAACCGCCTGGGCTCTCAGGTGCTTCTTGACGGTAATTGGGTAGTACGTGCCGCCCTTGACCGTGCTGTCGTTGGCGACAATGACGCAGGTCACTCCCTCGACAACACCGACGCCCGTGATGATGCCGCCGGACGGCACCTCGGCCTCGGGGTACAGCTCGTGGCCGGCCAGGGCGGACAGCTCCATGAAGGTCGTGCCGGGGTCAATCAGCGCTGTGACGCGGTCCCTGGGCAGCATCTTCTTCCTGGCAATGTGCTTCTCCCTCGCCTTGGCCGAGCCGCCGAGGTGCGTCCGCCGGGTTAGCTCCTGCATCCTGGCCATGACCTCGGCCATGCTCTGCTCGTTCTCCTTGTACTCGGGCGAGCTGGGGTCGACATTGCTCTGGATCTGCGAGATGGCAACGGCCTGGTGCGGCGCCGTAAAGGTCGCGACAGAGCGGGCACTGCGTCGGCACCTCGTCGTCGCGTTGAAGCGGGGAGAAGCGAGGCGAGGGCCGCCGCTGGCTCGTGACAACTGGACCAGCAGGTCCCTGGATGATCTGGAAACGGACATTTTGGGGGAGAGTGCGAAGGTATTCAGACGGTCCGCTCTCTCAGCGAACGAATTGGCTTGATTGATGCAGAGGGAAACGAGGCTGGGTTTTCAGCATCGGGCAAAAGTTGTGTTCAGGCCCAGGCATGCTCGCTTGCTCGCGGGATAAGACATCTTGGGGGAGCTATCATAGGTGTGACGTCTCGGTGAGGCAAACCGAGGCCGTCGGGCCGCCGGTAGCCGCGCAAAGCCGAGCCCCGGGTGTTTTTTACCCCAGGAATGACCATCATCGCCGCTCGGCAGGCACGAGCCCGTGGCAGGCACGCCGCGGGATCAACCCCAGATTCAAACCCGAACAGCTCCTGGACTTTACACCTTTTTCTTCTTACTTTTTCTCTTTCTGCATTCTCTCCTCCTCGAATTCTTCTCGTCTGCCAGCCCCTCACACAAAATGTCGAGCGCAAGGTTATTCAGATCGCTGGCCCGGCCGGCCGCCGCCCGCCAATTGAGCCGTCCCCTCGTCGCCTCTCCCTCCGTTCGACACCACTCCCAGAAGCACCCCGCCGGCTTCGAGCCGCCATCACAAGCCGACCTGGCAGAGCTCCGGGAGCGTGTCCAGGACTTCACGAGGCGCGAGATGACAGAGGAGGTCGCCGCCCGCACCGACCAGACCAATGCCTTCCCCAACGAGATGTGGCCGAAGCTAGGCGAGGCCGGTTTCCTCGGCATCACGGCTGACGAGGACGTCGGCGGCCTGGCCATGGGCTACCAGGCGCACTGCATCGTCATGGAGGAGCTGTCGCGTGCGTCCGGCTCCATCGCCCTCAGCTACGCCGCCCACTCCCAGCTCTGCGTCAACCAGGTCCAGCTCAATGGCAACCCGGACCAGAAGAAGAAGTACCTCCCCGGCCTCGTCGACGGCACCACCATTGGCGCCCTGGCCATGTCCGAGTCTGGCGCCGGCAGTGACGTCGTCAGCATGCGCACTACCGCGAAGAAGGTCGACGGAGGATACCTCGTCAACGGCTCCAAGATGTGGATCACCAACGGTCCCGACGCCAACCTCATCGTGGTGTACGCCAAGACCGAGCCCGACAAGGCGTCCAAGGGCATCACCGCCTTCCTGGTCGAGACGAACCAGGAGGGCTTCAGCTGCGCGCGCAAGCTCGACAAGATGGGCATGCGCGGCAGCAACACGGGCGAGCTCAACTTTGACAACGTCTTCGTGCCGGACGAGAACGTCCTCGGCCAGGTCAACGGCGGCGTCAAGGTGCTGATGGAGGGCCTCGACCTCGAGCGCCTGGTGCTGAGTGCCGGTCCCCTGGGCCTGATGCAGGCGGCCATGGACGTGGCCCTGCCCTTTACGCATCAGAGAAAGCAGTTCGGCCAGCCCATCGCCAAGAACCAGCTGGTTCAGGGCAAGCTGGCCGACATGTACACCAAGCTGCAGGCGTCGCGATCGTACACCTACGCGACGGCCAGGGCAGTGGACGAGAACGGTCTCATCCGCACGCAGGACTGCGCCGGCGCCATCCTGTACGCCGCGGAAAGGGCGACCGAGTGCGCCCTCGACTGCATCCAGCTGTTGGGCGGCATGGGCTATGTCGAGGAGATGCCCGCCTCGAGGCTGCTGAGAGAGTGAGTCGCCCCCGGTGGTCCCGAAATGTTCATGAGAGGGCTTCAGTCAGGCTAACACAAATTACCCTCTCCAGCGCGAAACTCTACGAAATTGGAGCCGGCACATCGGAGATCCGAAGAATGGTGATCGGAAGAGCCTTCAACAAGGAGTTTGCGCACTTGGCCTGAGGTGGACAGGACCCTTGATATTACCTAATAACAGGATCCATCATGGATGAAGAGGTTCATGGGTACCTTTAGTAGATCTGCCGCACGAAAGATTTCTCGACCATGACGCTTATTATAGAAGAAGTGGATGGGTCGGAACGGCGCGGTAGGGCGGATCTCGTGAGGATAAGAAGCCCGCGATGACCACCATGGTGTATGTAGAGGCGTCGGAAATTCCGGAGCACCAAGGACAAGGCCATGAAAAATTTGATACACCATAAAAAGAATGCCGATGACGGTGCCGTCCTGCCACCTTTCCAGATGTCTAGTCAGTTGGGGGACTGCCGGATGCAGGAGTTCGCGATGCCGAAATTGACATGTCGAGGGTTGAGATGAGTGAGGACCGGCGGAACGAGCGCGGCCGTTAGAAGGACCCTGGCCAGCGGAGTTGACCATGGGGGCCCGGGATGATGTGTTGCGGACGGACCCAATGATCCACGGCATCGTGAAATGTGTGACAGAACGCCGGCGGAGGTGTCGACTTCATCAGAGACGGTACCCGTACGGAGGACGTGCTACCGTCTCGTCTGCTGGGTCAACGGTAGGTTGCCGACGATGATCATCGGACATGGTGGATTGTGCGAGGACAATCACACCGCCCCCTTTCCCCTGGATGTTCATTGTTGTACTCGTGACACACACTACAGGCCGCCACAATGCCTGGCAGGTGCAAATCCCATCGCCATCCCACGCCCGGAGCGGGATTGCGGGATGGGATTTGGGCTAAAGGCGACACTTCGATGCGAAGGGGAAGGCAGAAAGGCGGGGGACGACGGCTTCACCGGTGATGAGCTTCTCAGTTGGGACGGTGGAGGGCGGGGGTGCATTGCCTGGTGCCCCTGACTCCCTGAGCGACCTCGGAGTATCCTCGCAAGCCTGTGAGACCAACCACTGAAATTGGTGTGGTGTCGGAGGGGGTTCGGGGGGAGATGAAGACGGACACTCACGATGGCTATCGGCCACCGAGTCGCGGACAGGCCAACACATCTCCTAAGTCCGTCTTACCGCCTGTCATCCCACGCGCCCAAGACGCCAACGCATCCTGATGCTCCCCCTTGCGTGTGTGCCCCCTCATTGCCAGACCGGCCAGCATGATCCCGTCCCGTCCCCCAACACATGATTACCGTCTTGTCAACCTTCAGACTCGGCCGGCGCTTGAAGTAGCTTTCGGGCACCAAGACGACGATGGGTACGCGACACACCGTGCGCTCACCGGCGACGGGAAGGTCCTGCTGGTTGCAACGAAGTCGCACAAAGACTGGGCCGTGTCCAGCGCAGATCCCAGCCGACGGCCGAGACGGCGGAGGCTTGGCCCGCAGCTGGACAACGTCTAGAACCTCGAGATGGATGTACAAACCTAGAAGATTGGGGAAACAGTGGGGAGCATTCGTGTTTCTGCTGTCCTCGTGCGAGGACAAGTGGAACTCGCTGGAGTCTTGGGCCTCTTGGCCCTGCTGCTGGGTGCTGAAGTTCCGGTGTCCGCGTCCGGTAGGAAAGCTTCTTCGGTGGAACGAGGGGTATTGTCGCTCTGTGGACCACTGGACGAGCTTTGGGGTCCCTGAAGCTGGGAGCTCATGTTTTGCGACCCGACGAACCCCTCAGGGACAGGCGGCTCTAGGCAGGTACTAGCGCATTCACATCCGGCCGACTGACGGTGGCTCGCTGTAGCGTCAACTGCCAGAGTGCTTCCCGAACAGGTCCAGGTATCTCGTCTCGGGGCCTGGACGGTCGGACGGTCGGCAAAGGATGGGCGGCTGGGGTGACAAGCAGTCCAAGGAGGTCTCGTCGGGTCGGTCGCTGCATCGCCATCTCGCCATCCATTGACACTGGGCCCTTGTTCCTGGGATTCAGCGTTTCCGCAGCGCCCCCATGCGGCCCCTTATGCGACGCCCCGCTCGGCAGCGAGCATCCATGCCCATCCATCTTGCCATCTTGCCATCCATCCCATGATCGGCCCCCGGTGCTGATTGATGGCTTGCCGGCCGCACCGGCGTGGGCGATTGGACTCGCCAGGACGCGGCCCTTCGATGGCGGATTTCCATCTCCACCCCGCCAACCCGCCCAGTCACGGTCGGCAGTGTGTGTGTCTGAGTGAGCCGTCCGGAGGGGTCACTGTATCGTCAAAGGTCCGTCCTGAGCCTCGAACCGTGGCATGCTGGAGCTAGTGGGCAGTGTGCCTCGTAAACGGTAGCTAGACGGGCGCGTCGAGTCGTGGGGGATGAGACGATCCAGGGAGACAAGTCATGGCGATCCAGAAAGAGAAGTCTTGGTGGATCGTGGGTTTGGCCATTAAAGCTCGACCTCCCTCGCTCTTTCCCTCGACGAAAGCAGACACGGAAACCACCATCGTGAGGTTGCTCCTTCCTCCTCCTCTGCCTTCTTCCGAAACCAGTCCCCGTCTCCTCCTCCCAGCTTCCCATCCTCCAACACCCTGAGGTGGAAGCATTAATCATAATCATACCTACTACATAAGACGGCTACGGCCTCGCCCAGCTCTCCACATCGCCTCCCAGATATCTGATCTCCGTCACTGGTCTCCATCTCTGGCGATCACCACTGTACACGCGTACCACATTCGCTTCAGAGAACGTCATACAGTGGCAACACCCCGTCCGTCATCTAGCTTTTCAGCGACCAAAGCTCCCACAACGAAACAGGAGCTGTCCCATTTAGCGACGATCGCCCGTCGAGCTACCTCTACGTTCCGAGGGTTCTCTGTCCTCTCCATCTACAACATCATTTCCGTCAATTGGCTCTGGAAACATAGTGCAACCTGAGTCTTGTTGGTTTCCACGATCCTCCTCGTTCTTCGGCACTCCTCGCCGATCACTCCCCTCGACTAATACCCTACCTACTATCACACACAATGTTCCGCCCTACAAGTGCCCGGGTTGCTTTCCGCGCTGTGCGCGTTGCCAGGCCTCAGTGCCCCGGTACACCCATTGTTGCCCGTCAGGCTCAGCACCATCAGCACCAGCAGACCCGTGGCCTTCGCGTCGGCGCGCCTCGCCTTGACAAGCCAGGCTCCTACTCTCGTACCGACCCCGACGTCACCGTCGAGTACCCCGAGGACCATGAGCTTCCTAGCAGCAAGCCTGTCCGTGGCCACGGTGGCGGCTTCGCGAAGCCCACTCTGGCCAGCTTCACCCTCGAGGACAAGGTCACCATCGTCACCGGCGGTGCTCGCGGCCTCGGTCTTGTCATGGGCCAGGGCGTCTCCTACTCCGGCGGTCACCTCGCCATCGTCGACCTGAACCTCGAGGAGGCACAGTCGCAGGCCAAGAACCTCATCGACGCCTTCAAGAAGGAGAACCCCGAGGCTGAGAACCTGCCCCGTGTTACTGCCCACTACGCCGACGTCTCTGACCCCGAGTCAGTCGACAAGTGCATCGCCGAGGTCATCGCTTCCCACGGTCGCATTGACAACCTCGTCACCTCCGCCGGCTTCACCGAGAACTTTGATGCCGTTAGCTACCCCATTGAGCGCATGCGCAAGCTCTGGGCCGTCAATGTCGACGGTACCTACCTCTTCGCGACCTCTGTTGCCCGCCACCTGATGGAGCGCCAGTCTCCCGGCAGCATTGTCTTCATCGGCTCCATGTCTGGTGCCATTGTCAACATTCCCCAGCCTCAGGCGTAAGTGCTCTCAATCTCATGGATTACTTTACCCGCAACTTTCTGACTCCCGCTTAGTCCCTACAACGCCGCCAAGGCTGGTGTTCGTCACCTTGCCGCCTCCCTCGCTGTCGAGTGGGCCCATGCCGGCATCCGCGTCAACTGCATCTCTCCCGGCTACATGCTCACCGCTCTCACCGAGAAGATTCTCGATGACAACCCTGACCTCAAGCAGAAGTGGACTTCCCTCATTCCCCAGGGCAAGATGGGTCAGCCCAAGGATCTCATGGGACCCGTTACCTTCCTCCTCTCCGACGCCTCCAGCTACGTCACTGGCGCCGATCTGAGGGTTGACGGCGGCTACACCGTCACCTAAGTTCGAGCACGGTGCTCAGGTCACGATTCTTCTTGGGTCTTATTGGCGTTAATACGGCACTCGGCCCGATGTTCATCGCAGGCGCGCATCGGGCTCGATATGATTGTTTTTAGGGTTTAAGGGATGTATGCGCTTTACAAAATGCCGGAGCGTTGGTACCGCTGCGAGAGACGAGACTACCAAACTCATAGAGGTAGATAATTCAAAATAGCGGCGCAGCAAGAGCGGTTGCACCGCCAACTTTTCATGACTATTCCTCACCGCACGTCCAGCAGATATGAAATGCATCCAACTGCATATCAGCCAGCACCTGTCACCAACGAGACCATCAGTGTTGCGCTGACGTGGCAAAGCCTCGCAGGAGGCTTGTGTCTAGAACCCGAGCCCTTCCTCCTCTCTCATCCTCCAGCCCATCCATCGCCATCCTCTAGCCCCGCGCCTGCACATGCAATACCCCCGGTCTGCATGTACGGGGCGCCACGGGGCTGCACGGGGAGGCACGCCATCCATTCCATCCTGTCCCCTTCCCGATGTGTCTGGAAGGTGCAATAGATTAATAAGAGCCTGCACTGGAGCTTTTTGGATCACTTGCACGTGAAGATGTGGTCGGTTTTAAGGACCAGCTCAAGGACCGGTATATGCGCGCCGCTATGGTGGTGTACCGACAGGCATCGGATGCGCATGTGGCGGGTGATATTAGCGTGTTGGCGCATCGATCATGTTCCCAATCTGTGCAGTTTCGGTCTGGCGAACGGGAGAGGCGGTGTGGTATTGAGCCTCCTCCACACCTTTCCCGTTGTTGGGAGATACGTATGTTGAGAGAATGGTTATCTAGGGTGTGGTTGCACGAACCATCACCGGAGAGCTGGCGGCAAGGCCTTGCGGTGTTGGTTCCTCGGAATGGATCTGATAAACCAGACAGGTTCTGCGAGTATGGCAGGGTTGGGATAAGCTTGCAAAAAGGTGAACTTTGGCCTATCTACCTAGGTATGTATGGGCCGGATACTTCATCACTGTGAAGTGCATTTGCTCGCTGCTGCACTCAGTCATAAAGATCTCTTGGCCTGGCTGGCATGACTATGTTTCCATGCCTGCCGATGTTTGATAAGACACACGGGCAGCCTGTAGCTGCACCCCAAAGTGGTGTCCACAACATAACGTCGGGACGAGTGCCTGAACAAGGAAGCTCTGGATGTCATGGGTGGCAGCCAAAGGAACCAGCACGTTGGCAGGCAACACACCACTGGCTGCTGTGGCTTATTTTGGCGTGGGGGGAAGAGCAAACGGGTCAGTGCTCCTGCGGCGTATTAGCGAAGGAGAACCTGGCGATTTCTCGGTGAATGTAACCGCAGCGTCAGGGGTCTCCTCGGTCAGGCAGTATGACCGAGTCGAAGCCGGCTCGGAAGTCTTGTCCTAGCCTGGCCTAGGCAGCCCTGACCAGGATGGATACCAAAGAACTTGATGCCAACCACAGGGCTTTCTCGTGAGGGGAAGCTCTGATGAAGAGGACGTCTACCTTTGGGATCGTGAGCTCCACACAAAACGCGGGGTTAGGAGGGCACAGGCAGGTTGAGATGAGACAAGCTTTGACCACGCGAGCTCCCACGATATTGCCCTGTTGCCCTACATAGATAGGTATGTACCATTCGTGGGTTCATGGCGGCATCTCGGTCAGCGAGTGAGTGAGAAACTGGCAGCCCACATCCGAGGTCAGGTCCTTGTCTCTCTGTCAGTCATCGATATGCCTGTGGCTCTTCTAGAACTTGGTCTTCCCGCCCAGTGCCGTGGCCGGACGGGGGAAATGTGGAAAGAGAGCCAAGTCGCCAATGAATTTGGTCAGGTCGTGCCGCACTTTTGCCCCTCAACCCTTCGCGAGCCGCTCCGAGTCCTCGTCTTGTGGTCACACGACACTCGCCCCCGCAGTCAAAGATCAGGAGACCTCTAGAGGATCCGCAAGCCGGACGATACAGTGATCTAGCCGTGTGCAACAAAAGAAAGCTTTTGCTATGGGCTTTTTCTGTTTCTGATGCCGTTCGACTGTGAGGCAGGCGCACCATGAGCCTTACAGGGCCGGCCACAGCGTTGCCGTTGTCACGCGTCGGAAGAAGACCCCGCCGGCAGTTCATAGCGACCACGTGTGCGGACTCGAATATTTGTTGGGACGCCGGTTGATGAGAGGCCATAGCTTCTGGAGTCCAATCCGAGCTCTGTTGTGGTGCCAGGCAAGGGCAAGCGCTCTGGCGAGCGACGGAAAGGAGATGAGGTGACGAGCTATTCCCCGATAGCCCGGCGACCTGGCGCTCGCTGGGCTGGGGGCAGCAGCCGAGAGGATTTCAAATAACCGGTCTTGACTTGACTCTTCAGGGACCGGCGGCGGCGAAGACCGTGGCCAACCCGATTCGTTCTAGAACATCGACTTCTGGGGTCGTGGGGGGCTCAGGCATGCAGGATGCAGCTGGGGTGGTCCCTGGCAATGCATAACTGAGGACATCCCTTCACGGTGAGCTTTCGGGGCCCTACGACTCTGACCTGATAATGCGGTGACTTGTCTTGGGTGTCTCTGTCGAATCCTTGAGTCGGCGCGCCCGGCAGCGTAAACCACGCAATCATGGCGATGAGCCGCACAGGCAGTCCGTCCGTGTCTTGTCGCAAGGGTATCGGAGCATCTTTTGGGGTCCCGTGACTGATTGCGGCTCCCAAGGGTGGCAGGTTGTCTCGGACGGACATCTCAGTCGTTTTCGGGTACGAGGCTTCGAGAGGTACGCTCGTCGTCAGGTACGATCTATCGTGTCGATTGCCGGTTGTCGTACTGCCTTCTCTTCGCTTCAGGGGAGCCACCTCGTCCCATCGGCTGCGAGAACCCTGAGAGGATATGCATGGACATGGTCCAGGTCGGAGGCGGCGTTGCTGGAATTCCCAGTCATGGATGGATCTTCACGGAGGAGAGTGGAAATGGAAGGAATGTTTCGCTTCCAATGTTGGGGGCTGTCGCAGTGGAAGGTGCGACCCTGGATTGCCAGGATAAGGTAGCTCATCCGTCGGCAGGCACGACGCGACAAGCTGGAACCTCAAGGTCCTGTCCGTCGCCCAAGACCTCACCTCGGGCAGTCGCGACCCTGTCCACACAGGACACCCTGTCCTCGTTCCGAGGCCCCCCCTGCGGCCCACCACAGCGCATGTCAGGTACCTCCGCACAGCAGCCAGACTGGCCCGTGAGGGTGTCTGCTCCTCGGCTCTAGCGTTGCCACCTAGCGCCCTTCAGGGCAGTCACGGCAGGCCAGGCAGTTGCCCGGGCTGCTCTCCACTGCTTGACATTCCCGTCCTGCGGGCAGGGCCATCCATCCAATTCTTCTTTTTTCCCTCCTCATCCCATCCATCCATGCATCACCTCCTCCTCTGCTCACTTCCCACTCCCTCCCACCCACATTGCTTTTGAGCGTCCTTGCATGAGGTACCTGATTCGTATCACCGACTTCTTCCTAATGAGTTTACCGCATGTCGATTTGAATCCAGCCTGCTCCAGCAGACTCATCGCCACCCTTGTCCAAGACATGGTTCCCAGTCGCATGCAATAACCGTTGGCCCTCTCCCGCATCCAGGCCGCCGCCCATCTCGAACTCCGTTCCCGCTCACCATTGACACACCTTTTGCGACGGCGAGTCTTGTTGCGACACCCGAGTCTGCCGTCCTGCAGTCGTTCAATCTCTGGCGCATCGACTCAACCTCGCCAGATTCTTCCGGCATCTATCATTTACCTGTACAGAGAGCTTCCGCAACAACAAGCTGGTACCGCCCGAGGAGGACGATCTCACCCGCCGATTTCACCTCCACCCCAACCCTTGATCGCGAGTCTCGGAGCTTCATCCCGACTCCAACGCCTTGTTCGCAACCGCCGTCACTCTCTCATCATGGGGTCTTTGAGGGGGACTGCCTAATCATCACTCCCGTTGTCACGTCCACGCGAGACACTCCGTCTTGAATCTCACCAACTCACACATAGTCCATCACTCTCACCACTTCAAACTTCTGGCATCGCGGTTAGCCATCGGCCGCCCTTCACACCTAACAAGATGGATCTGCCTAAGGGCCTCGTTGAGGATGACAAGCGGATATACGATGTTCTCGCCAATGAGAAGCACCTCCCGATTGACCGAATAATCCTCGCCTGGAAAGGTGAGCATACTTACGACGCCCAAGGACATGAATACAGTCAGCTGACAGAACCAAGTGTATACTACAACTAACAAGAAGCTCCAAGATCCTACGGCTCGCCGCTTGGAAAACTTTTGGTGGCACATTTGGGGCAGCGACAGACGTGAGCTCGCGCCCAAAACCATTGCCGCCCTGTGGCAGCAAATAGCTTGTGGCCCTACCTTCGTTCCGCTCAAAGGACCCCCGAATCGATACGAGCCGCCACAGCCCGTACGTAATTTGTGACCCTGTGGAATCCAGATTTCGATAGACTGACATTCTCAGCAGGAGACACGGAGTCAAAGCCAGCATGAGGAGGACATACTCCCAGGGGGGTTGCCCGAGGCAATCCCTGAACTGAGTGAGGCGGTTGATCCTCCTACGGTCAAGGAGCTGTCGGCATCCTCTTCACGGCCACCTCCACCCCACCCCATTTTGAAGAAGTCGAGAGGAGATTCCAAGTCTGGCCCTCGTCCGACCGCCCGCTTCGCTTCGCCGCCCGATTCCGAGGAGGAGGAGGTGGAGGAGGACGAGGGCTCCAAGGCGAGCGAGGACAACTCGTCGGGCAGCACAACCGCAGGCGACCTGGATATGCCCATACCCTCAGACGCGGCGATCTCACCAGGGAAGTCTACGAAACGGCGGTCGGGCACACCGACGAAAAAGTTCGTCGCCACTACTGCGACGAAGCGGAGACCGGTTCTCCCCCGGCGACCAAGCTCGCAATCCTCGACCGGCAGCTCAGAAGTCACATTTCGAAATGGTGGATCATCCGCAGGCTCACGGCACTCAGGCAGCCAACCCGGGAGCCTGACCTCCAATCCGGAACGACCAGACTCTCAACTCACTCTTGACTCTACGCCGGATTTGACACCGCCTTTGAGTGCCAAAGCTCTTGGAAAGCAACCTGCGGCGAGGCCTTCGGTCCTCCACACTCATCGACATTCTCAACAGGGCCCAGTTGAGGCCCTCAGATCGCCCATTCGCTCAAGCACTCAAGCAACCCACAGTGTTCTTCACCCTGTCCAGGAGGGGAGGCAGATGAACGGGGACCAACCAGTGGCCGAATTTAGACAACCTGCACCCACGTCGGCGCCGCGCACACAGACGAGTACTTCGCTGAGCACTTCAACAACCGGCGGTACCGGCATGGAACGATCACAATCTCACACGGAACCACAGCGCCCTCGTCAGGCCAGCTTCGGCCGTGTCTCATCGTATGGTCTGCTGTCGAATGCTACCGCGTCAACATCCCATGTTGCTGCATATGGCCAACTATCGGCCACGTATGACCCTGACTTGGAGGTGCTGCACGCCAGGGCGGCTATGTCGCCAGAGCTATCCGGTTCTTATATGCCCAGGAACTCTTCCTCGACATCCCTCTTTGCACCTACCATCGCAAGCCCGACGCCGTCCGTGCCCCTCGCTCGGCCCAGGAGCCAACTCAGTCTCCTTCTCGAGCAAGATAATGCCAAAGGACGCCCTCCATTGAAGTCTCGATCAAAGTCGTAACTTCCATGATTTACCTGGGCGTCATGTACATACTACTCGGCGCATATTTGTCACATTTGTACCAATTTGGAGGATAGGATTGCATCTACTCAGGAGTTCTGGGGCATAGCATAGGAAGCATTTCTCTCCGAGTCCTGCGGAGGTGGAAAACATGATGGTTGACGGAGTCAGCAACTCCTAAGCCTGCGTCCATGTTTCTTCAATACGATTTGGATTATGCGGAACGACGTTGTAATCACATTGGCAATCGTACCACTCTTGAATGTTTGGACACCGTACAAGCGAACAGAAGGATCCCGACGTCAAGAAGAGCAATCCAACGCTCGCCAAACATTTCGACATCTTTTAACACCCGGTCTTCGCCAAGAGGCCGAGTTCGAGGTGCTATTAAGGACGAGCTGCCTATATTCCTCAAGCCTTCGGCTTGCTCCCCTTACCGACCACGTCAGCGTCAAAGAATTAGAGCTCTTCGCCGAACACTGACCCCTCCTATTCCGGTGTTCATGGTGAACCCCAGAATGCCATCCCTCCTAACACCGAAAAGCCGGTTCAGTCCGCCCGAGACAAAGCGCATTCCAACCGACCGGCCCTCGCCGAAAACAGTCCCGTCCGTTCGCAACGGCTGACTCGCCTGCGCGCGCCGTCGATGATCGAGGAGAACAAAGAAAACCAAGAGTGGGAAAAAGCAATCCCAGGGAGCCATCCTGAACTCCACCGCGCGAGTCGTGCCGTTGTCATATCAGTCGTTTACTATCAGAGCGCAGATGAGGCTGCGCGAGCATGAGTCAAGCTTCGGAGAGTGTCGCACGGCAGGACGTGTGGGAGGTAGCGAATCCGCACAGGGGAGGGAGGGTTGCACGGAAAGGCATATATATCCCTATCCTTGGGAGTTTGGCGCTCTTGGCATCCTAGACCTCCATCCCTCGAGATCCTACGAATTGGAGGTGATAGGGACTCCTCCCTGCCGGGTCACGGCGGCCTAACGGCTTGTCTGTGACAGTCCTCCTGTCCCGGCGCAAACACCCCAGCGCAACCCCCCTGACAATAAATGAGGGGTCATCCCCCGGGCCGCATGGAACACTTCTCGAAGCTGCGGAGAGGGCGGGCGAATGGACCCGGGGACGTCGATCATCTGTCCCCTCTCCAAGGTCCAGGGTGATCATGGGACGCGGCACCCATCCACCACCATGGTGTCCCGACGGGAAGAACAGGGACGACGACGAGGAGAAGGCCGGAGATGGACCGAGGTTCATCGTCCCGGGTTTGGAGGAGACACCTCGGCCAGATATTCATATTACAGTGTCACAGTCTTCACCAGCAAGGCCAGGCAGACCATATCACATGTTGCGAAAAACACACCATACCATGCTGGAACTTCAACGCGCCGGTCAATCGCCAGGAGGCCGCTTCTTTGGTAGATTATGACCATGGTAGAGCTACCCGTCGTAGCAACACCATGCAAGGTATCTTGGGGTAGATGTGTGCCCCAACTACAAAACTCGTAGTACTCCAAAATAATAACATTGTGCTTTTCGCGTGGCCGCGCGCCATGTCCTTCTGAGGCGCCTTTGCCTGATGCCAAACCCCGGATTAGCGGCCTATCCAGAGGCCCAAACCGCCCAGTCGTCCATAAGTGATACAGTCGTGTATAATCTGCCTGTGGCAGTGGTAGAGAAGGTGAATATTAAAGAAATGGGTAAAGACCACCCTGGTCGATCAGTCACGCCTATCGTCAATGCGTGGCTTTTGGTATTCAACTGTGACATAGGAAATGTAGGCTGGATCGCGGGCCTCCCATTGGTACGAATGTGAATCCGACTTGCAATGGCTTCGGGCCCGTCTTACAGCCAGCGATATTGTAGCAATGGTTGGTGTCTGACAGCTAGTCGTTCAAGCCGAACATCTTTCGTAGCTTGCCAAACTTCTTCTTCTTGACGGAGCCGTCTGCCTGAGACTGCCCATCAACTGCAGACTCCTCGTCATACTGTCGAGGGATCTCGTCAGTCGGCCCGGCGGCGCCCTGGTAGCTTGTGCTGCGGCGCTTGATGAAGCTTGGCTTGCCGGCCATTGGAGGGGGGGCCACAGGGCCAGCCGTCGACGGCCGCTTCTCCTCGTTGGTTGTGTCTGGCAGCGGCCAATTTCCCGTCTGCTGCTTCTGCAACTTAGGGGATGCGTTGTTGCTGCGCAGCGCACTCAGCTCATCGGTGCTACGCTCGAGTTTGGTCCCTTGCCGGGCGAAGCTGTCAATGGGTTCGGGGCGGGTTATCTTGCCCGCATCCTTGTCCTTCTTGCGCCGAAGGACCGAGAAGAAACTGCCTTTCCGGGCGTGCCCAGGCCGGGTTGGGGCCTCGGCGGGAGGCGATGTCGTCGCCAGGAGCTCGCCACGCCCAGACCGCTTGCGCTGGAGGCCCTGGCCAACGTTCTGCGGCTTCAAAAGCCTGCCGCTCGCAGTCCTCTGAGGGGCCACATCCTGGTCGTCATCGTCGCTATCGGGCAAATCTGGCGAGTCCTCTCTTTGCGCCGCTCGTGATGTCGATGTTCTCATGGCAGCTGCGGCTGCAGAGCTTGGGGCGCCGCCATTGCGCATACTCTTGCCAGCCAACACGCTGGACTTTGGAAGAGGCGCAGGCTCGTCCTCGTCACTAGAGTCGACGACGCGACTTCTACGTGAGGGTAGGCCTATATCGACGTCATCGTCACTCGAGTCGTCGTATCGCCTCTCCCTTCGCTTCTCAGTCTTCTTCCGCCCAAAGCCTGGAATGCGCATCCGGCTTGTACTTCCATCGCTAGAGTCACTCCGTAGCGTGGAGCGCATGCTCGTTCGGTTGCCCATCGCGACAGGCGGTGGTGAGACCGGTGGAGGTGAAAGGGAGCGGAGGCTGAAGCGCGAGCTTCGTCCAGCCGTAGCGGGTCGTTCGGGAGAGCTGGCCCTCATCGATTGACGGAAGCCAAAGCCTTGACGAGCAGGCCTGGCGCGTTTGAAGCTGCTCTCACTCGAGTCAGACCCACGACGGCGGAGGCTCGGCTGGGCACTCGTCAACGCTGCGCCTGCAGCTGAAGAATCCAGTGTAGCTCGCTTTTGCTGCCTTGAAGCGGGCTGGTCCTTCGATGGCTGTGGGAGACTGACTGGGCGGGCTGGCTTTCCAGCCCGTGGCTGTTCCACCGGCGGTTGCGGCGCACCGTTTTGCCGGAGTGACTTTCGCATGCCTCCACCAGAGACAGCCATGGTTTCGTTGCTCTGAACCATGTGGCCGCCAGCGTCGCCTTGTGGCCCGGACCGCAGCGTCTTACGCATGCCAGTTCCGGCCACCGGCGCAGGGCTCGCAACCGGCTGTGTGCCCCTCATCGATTTCCGGAGCTTGCCTGAGGTCCCTTGGAACTGCTGTTGCTGAGCGTCGCGTGAACCGTCTTGTGCCAAGGTATGAGGCGTGTGGTTTGTTGCTCGCGTTCCAGGCTTAATCTGGTAAACTCGTGAATCATCAGCCTGCGGCTCCGAGGCAGGCGGTCTCGGCTCTGGAACCACAGCCGTTCTTGATGATTTCTTCTTCTTGGGCTTAACGACGGGAGGAGCAGCGGCTTCTCTGTCCGCCTCGACTCCAGCATCTTCCATAGCTTCTTGTTCAAGCTGTTTGCGCTTCTCGAGCGTCAATCCCTTCCAGTAAGCCTTGGCGTTCTCCCAGTCATCCGCCGTTTCGGAAGGCGGAGAATAATCTGTGGATGTAGCCAGGGGTCCTACTGAAGGAAGCTTATGCTCTGTGTTATCCGGGGACGACTGAGCCAAAGCCTTCTCAAACAGACTCTTGGAAACCTTGTCCGAGACGGGCGTGGTGAGCACGGCATCCAGCGACATGAAGCCATCACCTTCCGTCTCCGATAGGTCCTCGTAGGCATCGCTGTAGATACTGTCGCCGGAAGAGGTTTCAGACTCTTCTTCAATGGTGGCAACTTGAGGTGTCTTTGCTGCAGTCGGGCTGTGTGGCTCCTCAACGTCTTGCTCGCCGAAGTCTCCTGGCATGGCTTGCGCTGGCTGGCTCGTTTGGATCTGACGCTCCGGAGATTCCGTTGCAAGTGCACTCGTGACGCTCTGTTCTGGCTCCTCATCGGGGAACCCTCCGGGCACATCAAAGTAACCAAGCTGCACTCGGGGCTGCTCTGCCGTCTCAGGTTCTGCCTCGACTTTGGGTTCTTTGAAGCGGGGGCTGGGCTGAATAATGGAGATGGTTGGAATCGTTTCGATGCGCTGCTCGGCGAGATGCTCCCCTGCCGTATCATCCCGGGAGATTGAAGGAACATCTTTGGCTTTTTCCTCTGCCAAAATTTCCTCCTTGACTTGCTGCGGTGGTAATGTCGGCTCAGGCTCCTTGACAGTTTCTGCCTCGGGCTGCGTTGTAACAGCGGTCTCAATGTCTGCCTCGTCCTCATCCTCGGAGCTAGAGGAGCTAGGAGAATAGTACCCGCTTCCCTCCAGAGAGGTCACCACCGGTGGCAGAGGCTCGCGATATCTGGATGTGTTGGCCTCGTTCCTGGAAGCTAGGTCCTGACTGAGCACAGAGCCAATGTTGTGATCGCCAGATGGGCCAAGCGGGTCTTCCTCCAACTCCTCCTCAGGCGAGGATGGAAAAGTCGTCGGTGTTCCTGATAAAGGAGAGCGATTTGATTCTGCAGGTCGGACGAGCGGGCGCTCCTCCGTCTCTCGTGGCTTCTTCTCGCGTACGCTCCCAAACATCGGCAATGCTGGCCGTGGTTTCATAACTTCGTCTTCTTCCAAGGGGACAACATCCTTTTTCTTCCCGCGACCAATGTTGCTGTACCACGGGCGCCGAGTAGTTTGCGGACTCGGCACGACGGGCGAATCTGGGTACTGTTCCTGCGCTCCTTCGCCAATGACTTTGGTGCTCTGGTCGTCGAAGCTCACGCGGACGCTCTTCTTTCGCTGAGCACTGGGGTCCTCGTTTAATCCGCCGAAGCCAGATATTTCAGAGCCATCGTCAGACGGCGAGGCGCCCCTAGACCTAGAAGGACTCGCCGAATTCTTGAGAGCGGACTTCCGAGGTGAGACCGATCGTGGGGGAGGCTCATGCTTGACGACAAGTTGATCGGGAGTGACGGCGAAGCGTGGTGTTCGTACAGGGCTATTTGAAGGCTCTCGGGTGCTGCGAACACTGTCGTGCTGCTTGAGAATTGGGGCTGGAGACGGGGTATGGCGCACAGAGGAGTCAGGTTGGGAGGCCACGGCGGTACTGGCGGTCAAACCCGAAGGAGTTTGAGGTGGTGGTGAGGCAGCGTCCCTCACGGGAGCAAAGTCAGTTGCGTCACTGGTGGTCGGTGTCGCGTCCTGCGCAGTGGATGAGACGGCCGGGATATCGCCTTCGTCCTCGCTAGACTCATCATCCACCGGCACCGGTTTGCCCAGAATGGTTTTCGGGCTGGACGGTTCTGCTCGGGGCAAAATTGTTGCGCCATCGCTGACCCTCACGTCCCTGGTGATAGGCCTCTCAGATGCAAGCTCGGTCTCGGTTTCAGGCTCGGGCTGGACCTCCGAAATAGGTTCTGGGCTAGCTGGCGTCGGTTGAGGCGCAATAACAGCTGCCGCAGAAGGTGCTTCTTCGACTCGAGGATGGTGCAACGTCTTCGGTTCTGGAGACTCAGCAACTCGACTCAGTGCCTGTGCCTGCGGTTGCACCCGGGGCGCAGGCGATGCAGATTTGGGTCTTGCTTCTCCGCTATCAACGGCGGTACCCTGAACCCTTGATACGGAACCTTTTGCTAGATGAGAGCCGCTTCTGCTCACGCCCGTCTGTTGCTTCTTTTTCCTGACAGGACGTTCAGCCGCGGCTTGCACGTCATGCTCTAGTGCCATGAGGTCTCCCTTGGGCACCATCCTCCTAGAGTTCGGGTCGAAGACCAGGGTTTGGTCTGCAGTCGCTGACGAGGAGGGCGTATTCGTGGAGTGGGAACGGCGGTGTGCAACATAGCGCTGGCTTTGTGTCATTGAAGTCGTTCTCTCGAAAACCGGGGACGCGGACGGCGAAGCGACCCGCGTGCCCCGCGGGTATGAAAAGTTGATGGAAAGGCTTGGGCTTACGGCTCCGTCGCGAGGCTCTGGCGATTTTGTCCGTAGCGCTGCGTCGGCAGTTCTGATATTGGACGCTTCTCCCGCCGTGGCTGCCCCAAACCAAGATCCTGCGCCCTCCGGCTTCTTCTGGCTGGCGACTCGGAACGGCTGCGTGTACATTTGTACATGTCGTTTCTGTGTGCTCATCCCATCATCAGACCGGATGTCATCGGGGATGGAGGGCACGGGCGGCGGGGGCTCCTCGTAGCCAGCAGATGTTGAAGGACGGTGAGGTGAGGGCGAAGGTGACCGGAAAGTCCGCTCTGTCATGGAGCTCTGGATAGGAGATCGTTGTAGACTCAGTCTCGGATCATGGTGGCTCCCGTGGGACGACTGCGATGCGCTGCGCCGCATGGTGCGCTTTGTCTGGACATCGCCGACATTGATTGGTGTCGTAGGTCTGGCGCGTAGGGCTGCCGCAGCAGCGGCGGAAGACAGGGAGTTACTCGAGTCGCGACGTCCGAACACAGCCGCAGCGGCCGTAGCTGCGTTTGGATCTGCGGTTGCCGTGGTCAGAGGCTGTGAGGGTTTCAGGGTTAGCATACTAGGCCGATAAGGTCGCGCGGGAGGAGCAGTGATCGCAAAGCAGCCAGAAATTACTGGCACGAAGCGCAGATAGCTACAGCAAAGTCAAGAGCATCCGCAAGATCAAGCGACGGTGCTGGGGCGCAACACACCTGGGCAGGTTGCCTGCGCTTCTTTCGCATGCTGCCAAACATGATGACGTCGTGGAGCTAGTGCTCCGTGGCGAGCTGGGATGCGGTGTCTCCGGCCTTCGCAAAGGGGTTGCTCTCCCTCACTTCGAGGTGGTGAGATTAACGGCTGTTGGTTGCCTGCATTACGATCGGACGCGTCGGAGATGGCGATTGGTGACTAGATGGATACAGACGAAGAATAAAGAGGACGACTGGAACGGCGATTGTCCGGTTGTCGAATGGGCCGGAGGAGGTGAGGGCAAATGGCGCGGGAGGCAGAAGTCGGTATGTTTCTTTGTCAAAGGATTGCTGATGGGAAGAGGTGAGGTCGACGAAGACCCGATCAGATTCGGATTCGGAAAGTAGCTGCGCTGCGTTGGCAGAGCAGGGGCTCCTTCCTTGCTTCCTTGGCTCTGTTGAATTGGGGGAGATGGGAGACGCAGGAGGCATCCATGGCCCACCAACAATCCTTGGAGCAGGAAGGCAGCCGACAAGGGGACCTCCCAGCGGTTCGTCAGGTCGGTCCGCCCGCCCTGAATGCAGCTTGCCCCACCGATGACGATTGGCGCGCAAGCCGTTGCCGGCTCTCGGCCCACCCGTGAATGCAAGTCCCGAATTTCCTCGTCACCTCATCGTCCATCTCCCGTCCGCCAACCTCGATGTCCATTCCGCAGCCGTTTCCCAGTTTCTGTCTGGGCCCTTTCGAGCTCTTCTCTTCTCCTGGCTCCACCGCAATATCCCCGGAGATCGCCCCGGCCCCTGCAGCGAATCAATCTTAATCACCCGCGATCTCTCGGGACGAAGGAGCCCTGGGACGATCGCCGTGTTTGGGAGTGGTGATCATCAGTCTCCTGCCACGCGCCTCACCGATTGTCCGTGTCTCTCTCTCTCGCCCATGCGCAGGTCTAACAAAGTATCATCTCGCGTGTCATCTGGCTCCCCATCATCCACGAGCACCACGCTGTGTCCACGGGAGGAACCGTCCTCGTCCTCCTCTCCCACCATCGCCATTGGATCGCCAACTCAGTCCCACGTCCCTGTACTCACGCGAACGGCTTGCCCGAAGCTTGGAAGCTGAATCGATCCACCGAGATCCCATCAGCAAGCCATATGAGATAGCCGAGCCCCGACATGACCCAGCTTACACAGACCTGACTCGGCCGTCTCTGATCTGCCGCAAAGTGATCTGTTTCGGCCTACGCTCATCTCCCTGGCACAGACTAACGTCGAACACCGGCATCAGGTAGGCAGCACTAGCTCCGGCCCAGGTCAAGTCCCGGCGTCTGCACTGCCTTGATGTCCTCGCTCATCGCAGGCATCCGCCAGCATCCCAAAACACTCGGATTACTTAATCTTGATGAGCATCAAATGTTACATGTTCGGAACACGAGAATAACTACACCGGTGCTCTTGGCATGGAACAGTCTCACTCAGCGAGCTTCACAAGGCCGTGTTCCTCCTGGCCTCGCAGCCTGGCCAGCCCAAAGTAAGCATGCATCGTACGTCCTCTCCCTTGGTGCAGTTTGATTCATCACAAGGTATCATGTTCTTAAAAAGAGCGTGGATTTTTGTGCTAGCAAGACGCTGTGACCGACGTAGGTGGGTGGGTAGGAAGGTAGGTAGGTAGACAGGCAGCAAGTCTCCTCTTCAGTCGGAAACAGCTTGCGCTGCAAAAGATACCGGTATCGTCGCTGTTCGTGATGCCATGCTATCCAAAGAGTCCCCACAACTCAGATGCCTTCCTGATGTGGCCCATCATCTCCAGAGATAAACGGCAGAGTCAACCGCAGGCCCCCAGTTCTCGTCGTCTTGATGGCTTCCGGACTGGGCAATGACCGCTCGCTGCATGTTTCCAGGCGGTCAGTTGTCGATGGTTGCACTCCAGCCATTTCTCTTGAGCTTCTCGGGACACCGGACAAAGTTTTCGGGGTCACAAATGCTACCGCGCTCGGTGTCCAGTGGAAGGGCCTATGTTAGTCTCGCTAGACGAAGCCGCCCACTCTCTTGGGAGGTTCGACTCGGGATTTCGCCCTAGGCAGGGCCGGGAGGAACGAGTGCTCCGTTGTGTAAGTCAGAGGCAGCCGTATAATCCGAACACTGACAGCCGGGTGGGTGACTGTGCGAAGTATCTTCATGGTCCGCATCAGGATCGTCTGAGAGTATCATAGGGGGGTCGTCGTGGACATAGTGGCCTTCACCGCGGTCCATGTCATTGAGGTATTCGTCATCGTCCTCCTCTTCATCGGTTGTTGTAGAAGGTCCATGGTCGTCAGGATGGATTTCTTCGTGATTATGATTCTGAGTTGGGCCGCCGTTCTTGCCAGTCAATTTGCCGTTCTTCTTGGCCTTTCGGCTCTTCGCCTTGGCCTTCTCCAGCAGCCGCTTTCTCTCCTCCTCTTGCCGTCGAGCTTTCTGATCTTTGATCTCATACTGGCGAATGAGGGCGCGAGGAGGTTCGCCAAAGATCCTCTCGTACTCGCAGAACTCGCAGATCCAGAAATCTTCTGGCTTGGGAGGATTGTGCTTCAGCTTATACTTTGCTTCGCGGCGTCTGTCCTTCGCCGCTTGCACCAGCTCTCGTTCGGCGCGACGGCGAGTGTTCTTTTTCTTGGGGGTACCATGCTGTCCGCTGTTACCGGCGGACGAGCCATCGTGGGCCGTACCAGCCAAGCTTGAGTCCGTAGGTCCTTGAGTAGGCATGTTGGCGTGTTTTGATCTTCCCCCCATGTATGAGGGAAGGGAGAGATGGGGAAGGGCGGGATCAGAACCAGGCCATTGGGTTCCGGGGACTTGGGAGTCGCAAGTAAAAGTGAATTGGGAGGATGCTGGCCGCGTCTTGGAGGCTGCGGGACTTTGGTGAAGCAAGCTGATGTTCTCCTGACCCTGGTTGGAAGGATGCTTCTCAGCGTTTGCGATGGCACTGGATATTATGCCTGAGTTCTCGCCTTGAAAGATAAGGTATTAGCTATACTGCCGTTTGAGCCATATGAGAAGGGGATAGACAGCAGAATAAGCAGAATAAAGAGGATTGAGAGAAGCCCGCAGTCTGTGCGAGTTGGAATAAGGAATCTGACGCAGACGGGCCAGGTGCTGCGCCACGAGAATTTGAAAGAGTGTGGGCGGTGGGAGAAAGCACAAACAGCCCAAACAAAGGTGGCAGACCAGGTATCGCAAGGCCAGGCAGAGCGGTCTGATAGAGACCCCCGATCGGCCAGCAACAGACCCGCATCAACAGTTGCTCAAAGGATTGCAAGACAGCAGCAAAGAACATGAGAACCAAGACCTACCTGAGTTTTCAGCCCACTGGGGAGGCCTAGCCTTCCCCCCTCGCCCAGGCAGACTGTTAGTTGCATCTGACAGAGCCCTCAAGGGGCTACGCCCGTTTCTAGAGCGGCCGAACCTGCCTCGGCCAGGCCCAGATATTCCTTGGTTGCTGCCCGCGAAACCTCCAGAACCATAACAGGTAGACGACGCGGAGCCTGCAGCGTCGTGCTCGTTGGACGGAGAAGTTGCCGCTGATATGCTTAGCGAGTTGAGGTCATTCAGCGAGTGCATGCCATTGAGGCTCGAATCCCCAGCAGTTGGTATCTTCCGCTTCTTCTTATTGTTGGTGTTTTCAAACGAGTCATATCCATCGATGGAAGATGTCGTCGAGGGCGGAGGCTGGGGACTTGGTTGCTTCGCGTGACCTGGCTTTGCCGTCTGATTTGCAGGCCTGTTCAGGATCTCGGGGTGTGAACGACGGACGACCTTGCTGTTGGCGAAGCGTTTAGACTCCTCTTCGTCACTTTCTCCAGCCTCGGCGCCAACTGCTGCAGGATCCTCATAGCACTGATCCCGAATCACGGTGTAGTTTCTACCTGCGGTAGGGGACGGCTCTTCGCGGACGATGTTCGGGTAGAGGAACAGGGGGCTCGACTGCTGCGTGGCCGGCGGGTATTCGATCGAGTCGGCGACCTCGGGGGACAGACGTTCTCGCAGTCGTCTCTTCGGGAGTGGCCGAATCGGCCGTTGTTGGAACAGAGAGGACAAGGCCTCAGGAGACATGCTTCTGTCATGTTCAGGACCTGTCGGGTGGAGGCAGAGTCAGCAGCGGATTTCAGGGCGATTTTCCAGGTCAAGAGGCTTGAAAGAGCCGCGTGAGCGTGTCAAGAGAACGGCCAAGCAACAGGATGAGGCCCTATCCTCTACCATGTGTGCGTCTCAAGCTCGTCATCCAGCACCTGGACGAATGATCATGTTACACAGAGCTCCATGCAGTCTCGACAGCATATCGCTTAGAAATTCTCGGGTTATGATGCAGGCTGGAGCCGCAAGCAACACAGCTTCGCTGGTCACGCTTTTCTGGGAAGCGCAAGAAGAGGAGAAGAGAGACGGCGGAGCATACCCATCATTCTTCATTACGGCCGCTGCAATCCAAACGCAAGGCTTCCGCTGTATAAGCAAGGGTCGAGACGAACTCGGCGTACGGAATGGTTTCGACGGCGGTATGGATCGGAGGAATATATTACGGCGATGGCGGGTGGCGGATGGAGAGCCCTATGTCTGCGGCCATGGTTAGCCAGTGTCGTCGAGACAGCCGAGGTGGGATATGCTGCTGGCAAACAAGACACCCGCAGACATGTGTCCCTTCAGGGCTGAAGGAGTCTGGAGCTCATGCGTCCACTCGGACTCGAGGTTGGGGGGTCAGCCCGCCGTGATGCCTGCGCCCAAAGCAGCCCGAGAGAGGGGATGTCCGTCAGACTCGTACCTGAACACGGTGCTCGAATCGTTACGTTTGGGCGGTCTAAGAAGCTGACGCTGGGTATGCGCAGGCAGGTCGATGGGGGAATAGAGAGGCGAAACGCAAAAAGCAAAGGAACCGCAGAGGCGTTGCGGTCTCGGTTTGATATCCAACTCAGGCCTTCGGAGGGTGTGGATTGCTAATGACAGTTGAGCATTTGATAAAGTCCTTTGACGTTAGTGTGTGATTAGGGGACGCCCGCGCAAGGGCCCTCCCTCCTGCCGACGTAGAGCGCATTATCTAAGCTCCCGTCCCCGACCGGGCATCATCCTTCCGACCCCGGCATGCACGATCCAAGGCCAATTACAATCTGCCAGGATTTGTGCTTGGGCTGGTGGAGATTGTGCTTGCACAAAGCACCAGGGCGGTGAGTTGGTACAGTGCCGCGAACGGTGTGGAAGCAACACATGTGACGGCTTTGGGGGTGGACAGAGGCGGGGGAAGCTTGTTCCAATTGGAACTGTGTGGAGTTGCTCTCGACCGGAAGCCTGTCCGCCATCGTGGTCCCTGTACTTTGACTGTGCATATGCTGCTGGTGGGGATTGGAGTCTCGCTACCAGATTTTCTGGCCCCAGGTTTATCCGGATTTGTGCACCCCAACTCCACCGTAGCCAATGAAGCCAGCCCCGCGCAAAATCCAGGTCAGCGCAGCGCAGTGACCGGAGCGCGGGCAGCGCCTAGCCTTCACTGCCGCTCTGCACACGGCGGCGCACTTTGCCTGCTGCTGCCCCGAAGCGTGTGCTTGCTCTCCTCCGCCGGCTTCCTTTCCACGAAACTCGCCCTCTCGATTCTCCTCCCCCCCAGTCCTCTTCCACCACTTCAGCTACCCCGTGGTCTCTTACGGCATGAATCCGCCCTCATCCCCCTCGATATTAGACATGCAAATCACCCAAGCCACCACACAGTCTTGCCGGAGTCCTCGAGTCCTCCCTTCTCAGTAGCTCGACATCCGTCGCGCAACAATCTTCGTCTTCCTCCTCCTTTCGCGACCACCCACCCGACCAACCTACCGCTCCAATTCCCTCCCTCCTAGCCACCTGCCGATCTTGCGATAACACCAGAAGCACATCTTCTCCTCACAACATCTTTCCTGAAGCTTATTGCCCTCTGCCCCCCTCTCCCTCCTTGGGCTCCTCGTCGACTCCCCTCCCACCACCAGACTGCCTCGATGGCACCGCCCTCCCCTCGACGTTCTTCACGAGCCCGAGGCACCGGTGTCTCCCAGTCCCAAAACACATCCTCTACTTCGAGCCTCTCGAGTCGCGGAGAAAGAAATACACGGTCCTTGAACAAGACCACCACCTCGGCCAAGTCCACCCCGACTGCTTCGCTCTCCTCAGAACCGCTCGACGATTTCGACGACGCCCTACCACCCCGACGACGCACCCGCGGCCAGGACGAAATCCGCGATAAGATCCGCGCGGATCCTTACAGTATGGTCAACGACGATGACGTCCAGGAGGACGACGAGTCCGTCCGCTGCGTCTGCGGTTTTGACGAATACCCGGGTCCCCCGCCCTTCGAAGACGACCTCAAGCATGGCAAGCACAACCCCGAAGCAGACTTCTTCGCAAGCATCGAGCTGTCTGACGAGGTTTCGGGTCTCTTCGTGCAATGCGATGTCTGCAAAGTCTGGCAGCACGGCGCCTGTGTCGGCATTTTCACGGAAGAGTCGTCGCCAGACGAGTACTTCTGCGAGAAATGTCGCAAAGACCTGCACAAGATTCACTCCGCCAGCAATGGGTATGTAGAATCCATCTCGCATATGAAGCCTTGGAAGGTCTTCGCGCCCGGCGCCCCTTGGCGCCAGCAAATCTCTGCCCACGAGCCTTGAAGTGGCTGTGCGCTATCGCCTGCCTGTTTCTGACCAGCATGCTAACTATGGGCCTCTAGACAACGATACTCGAATTACCTCCCTCTCGGCCGACCCTCGAGGACAACGTCGCGTGCCACTTCCTTGGTCAAGGATGTCCCTAGGTCGCCCAAAGAACCCACAAGCAGAAGTGTGCGGGCGGGCTCCGCCAACCATCCTTCAAAGCGACGGTCAACAATGAATAGTCGGGAGGCTGCGTACTCCGAAGAAGAACAAATGCGCCTTGCAATTGAAGCTAGCAAGGCGGAAGATGACCCGGACGGGACAGAACCAACGACAAGGCGGGCAAAGCGAGGCCGCAGTGACAGCGAAGAGTGAGTCCCAAAAGAACCTGTCACAGACATTCTTGCTGACATTTCTGTCGTCAGAAACCAATCAAGCCTCAAACGGCAACGAACGAGCTCCCCTTCACTCTCGCCTCCCGAGAGCAAGAACAATGCGATCGAGGACGACTCGGAGGACGAGGCTTCCGCACGCAATGGCCTGAAGAAGTCCCGCCCCGCTCGGAATCAGAGAGAAAGGTCGGAGCGCGAGGAGCGAGATCGCCTGAGAGCAGAAAATGCCAGTAAACGGAAAGGCCGCGCAGATCGGAGACGAGCCGAAGGTTTGTACTTGAACCTGATCGTGCAATGACTGCAAGACTGACCAGTGATAGATTCAGATCCGTCAGATGAGATCCCGCTGGCCACTACCCGCTCTGTTATCAAGCAGAGTACCGAGCCACAGGCGACCACCGAACCCACGCCCTCCTCTGCCCCGACACCCGATCCGACGCCATCAGCCCCGGCGCCTCCGGGAAGCACACACAAGAAGACGGCTCGAAACCACCATAAAAGAGGCAAGGGACGCAATCAGTATACAAAAGAGAGGGACGATACAGAAGGGTCGCCGGCAAGGTCCATGTCTAGGGACACGGCACGACAGGCGGAGGAGCAGAACAGCGCCAGCACCACGAAACCGCCCATGGAACAAAACGGCAAGCAAGCTAAGAGCAAGACCAGCCTACACAATAAGGTGTCCATGAGCGACATGAAGCGTCGCGTTGGCGCTTTCCTTGATTTCATCTCCAAGACGCAGATCGAGATGGCCGGGGAGTCCTCGTCCGGCTCCAGGGGAAGTCAAAACAGCTCCATCAACCAGAGCCCCCGGGTCGGCCCGGAGATCAACGTCAATGGCGGCACTCCTGGCAAGGAGCCCCTCGAGGGAGGCGGGAGCACCAATGGAGCACCCATGGAACCACCAAGCGAGAGCCACACATTCAAGGACCTGAGCTGTGTCGAGATGATGGACGTTTTGACCCGGGACCTGGTGAAGTGGCAGAATCAGTACTCACATTAGATGGCACAATTGGACGACATGATCTGCTTTGGGTCAGTGTAGGATAACCAGTACGAGAACGACCGCCACGACTACCAAGGTCCGGGATTCAAGGCGCAGCAGCAGCAATCATTCAGTGGGCATTTTTGAGGCGGCGTTTACATGATTTTCTTTCTTCCACATACCTTTAGGGTACAGGCAGGCTCTGAGGCTTTGGGCGGCTACTTCACCGCCATGCCGGGCCAGGCTTGATGGTCATATATGTTATATACCCCTGGGGGACAGAGCGTCAGCAACCTGAGGCTTCTGCGTAGCTCCTAGACGAGTTCAATCTACACAATCTGATGAATATCCATTTCCATGCGGGATGAATTGAGTTATGTATCATTGGTGATGTCGTAGTATACAAGTTCGTCTCTATAACAGGGGTATATGCCTCATGTCTGCGCTTCCCTTCCGCTGTATCATTACAAGATCCTACGCCGCCTTATGCTTGGCGGTAGACCGCTCCTTTCGCAGCACCTTCTCCCTCTTCCGCGCCTGGTTCATGCTTGTCGGCCCTCCGCCTTCCCTCGCGAGGTCCTTCTCCCTCAACAGCTCGTCATTCACCTCGTCCAATAAGAACTTCCCCATGTTACCCGCGCGCCACTGCTTCACGACCCAGTCCGCCGCCGCGTCACCGTTCGCGATACCGCCGCTCTTCAGCTTGCCTGTCTTGCGCGCCACGCCGGACAGGAAGTCGTTCACCTCATTCGTTGGCTCACAGTACCGCGCATATATGGAGGGGTCGAGGAGGTTGATCCGGAAGAGGAGGTAGTCGGCCAGGATTTCCATGGGGATGCGGTCGTCCTTGACGGAGCCCACGAGCGCGAGCTTGACCATGTCCTCCGCATCCTGGACGTAGGGCATGAAGACGCCGGGCGTGTCGAGGAGGAAGACGCCCTCGCCGAGGGCGTTCTCAGACTCGCTGCCGGAGGGATCGGCGCCGAGGATGCGCACGGGGGAGGAGAGCTTGCGCGTGATGCCGGGCTGGGCGCCGACGCGGGCGACTTTGGTCTTCTTCTGCATGCCGTGCGCGCGGAGGCGGTTGAGGAGGGTGCTCTTGCCGACGTTGGGCATGCCGACGACGAGGGCGCGGATGCCGGTGAGGGAGTCTGCAGCAGAGGCTATGGATTTGATTTCGGAGAGGAGGGAGCGGGTGGAGGAGGGGTCGTCTTTGCGCCAGAATATGGTGCGGTGGCGGCCGCCGCCTGTGCTAGGGAGGATGGCGCCGGAGGATGAGTGGCCGGCGTTGTGGCGGCGGAGGGCGCGCTCGACGCTGGGGCTGTCGGTACCGAGGTCGCGGTGGGTGTAGACGACAATGCGATCACGGCCGGCGATGGCGCGGTCGAGGTGGGGGTTCCAGGAGGAGATTGGGACCCGGTAATCGCGGCACTCGAGGACGAGGCCGACGGTGGAGAGGCGTTTTGTGATCTCCCGAAGACCGGCTTCGTGGTGACCGAGGTAATAGGAGCGGGGGATATTGGCCGAGAGTGCGCTCGCGAAGGAGAGCCGCGGGGTGAAGGACGCGGCGGCCATGATGGTGGTCGGCCGAGGGCTCGGGAGGATCGGAGGGAGAATTGGCAATCCCAGACGAGTCTAGGGGTTATATCGGGCGACGTCTCATGATATGAGGGCACAATTGTCAGGCTGGGCCGTGGGATCACGCGGCCTTGGTGTTTGGGATGGGATGTAAAACAATCGATCGTCAGCCTCACAACACAAGGTGACGTCTCGTAGCCTCGCTGACAAGAGGATTGGCAGAAAAAAAATCGAGGGTCCTTATCGATAACGATGAGCTTTGACGTCATAGGCGGTCGGGAATTCTTGGCAACTTCCTCAATCGAGAATCGATTCTACATGTGACCAATCAGAGAGGCAGACGGTGCACATGGGGTCGGGGTTCACAGCATTCGAGCAATCTCGACCCTCCATCCCAGAGACAGTATCGGTCTCCGAATGGGCATGGCTTGGCTTCTTTTCAACTGCTAAATACAACCTTTTCAGTATACATAATTCTTGTTTCCCCTTCCTTGACAATGGCAAGCCGCTGCGCCCGTCTTTAGCCACCGTGGACGGTGAGCGATACACATCCTCGAAATGAACGCAAACTCCTCCGGAGCAAATAGCGCAGGGCCGGAGGCGACGTCAGCGGCCGCTCAGCGACCGCGCGCCGCCCAGCTCCGATCTCAGGATGACCATATCGCACCGGCACCTGAACTCTATGCCTCGGCCCATGTTCCTCCTGGTGAGAAGAGAGGACCTGGGTCCCAAGGCTCGGCACACGCAGATGCTACCTCAGATCCGGGTCCCTCTCGTGGGCGCCCCGGGGTTCTGAAGAAGTTCGGCCGGTACTTCCAGAAGGGTGGCAAGCTTCGCCCCTTCAGGCTCCTCAAAGGCGACTTCCACAACCTCCAAGGTCGTTACTTTTCCGACTGGACAGTCTTCAACCAGCTCGTAGTAGCCAGTACGGTCTATGTCTTCTTCACGAACCTGCTGCCCGGGATCACCTTCGCCGGAGATCTCTACCCCTTGACTGGAGAGGCATGGGGCACTATCGAAGTCGTTTTCAGCACCGGCCTCTGCGGTGTCATATTTGCCCTGTATGCTGTCTTCATCTTCTTCTCACATTGAGGGTGTCACTGACCATCGTACCTAGCTTCTCCGCTCAGCCCCTAACGATCCTGGGTGTCACGGGACCCTTTACAGTCCTGGCAGAGAGCATCTACAACATCTGCGAAATCAGCTTTGATATCCCGTTCCTCCCTGTCATGGCCTGGTCCCTCATCCACTCCGGCTGGATGCACTACCTCCTCGCCATCTTCAATGCACACGACTACACGATGCGATATGTCACCGACTTCAGCGCTGACATCTTCTCCCTGCTCAACTCGGTCATCTACTTTCACAAGGCAGTGCGCGAGATCCAGAGAACGAAGGAGGTCGTCTCGTTTGAGGCATTCCTGTACTCCATTATCGGAGCTGCAGGCACCTGTCTCTTGGCCATCTTCCTGTCAACGGCACTATCATGGAAACCGCTGTTCCACAGATACGTTCGATTGGGGCTCGCAGAGTATGCGGCCGCCATCTCGATCATCTTCTTCATTGGAATGCCTTACGTCGGCGAACTTGCCACACTCGACCACAACCTGCTCAAGGTCCAGACACATCTGCGTCCCTCGTCACCCGATCGGAAACAATTCTTCGTCGAGTTTTGGAAGCTCCCTGTGGAATGGGTCTTCATTTCCATCATCCCAGGGCTCATCATCACCGTTTTGTTCTACTTCGATCATGAAATCAGCAGCATCATCTGCACTGCCAAGCGATACGGGGTCGAGAAGCCTGGAGGTTATGCCTGGGACATTGCCTTGCTGGGCACGACGACGATCCTGTGCGGCATCCTCGGCATTCCTCCTGCCAACGGCCTGCTGCCACAAGCCCCGTTGCATTCCGAGTCCTTGATGCACGCGGTCATCGAGGATCCGCCTCATCCAGATGCAGAGCCAGGAGAGCCGCCGCCAAAGCCTGTCATGCGCGTCTACGAGCAGCGATACTCGCACCTCATCCAGGCCGTATTCATCCTTGTATTTGTCACGCCTCCATTCCAGCGTCTTCTAGGATTGACACCCACCTCCGTTCTGGCCGGCTTGTTCATGTTCATGGGCTACCAGTCCCTGTCCGTCAACCCGGTCCTCACCCGGATATGGCACCTGATGACGCCAATATCAGAGCTTCCCGACTTGCCCCATGGGGCAACCTGGCTTGGTGTTCATACATTTACCATCTCACAGCTAATTCTCACTGGAATCGTCTTCGGGGTCACCCTGACCATCGCCGCCCCGGGGTTCCCGATTATCATCATCATCCTGGTGCCTGTCCGACTGCTCCTGATGAACAAGATTTGGAGCCGGCAGACATTACGATACGTCGATTCCTGGGCCACGAGGGAAGGAAAGCCCGAAGATGACGACGACGATCGCCGCCGGGCAGGCCTGCTTGACGCCGGGGGCTCCTCGAGGAGCATTGCTTTCGACGAGGAGAAGGGGCCCAAGACGACCTGAGCTCAGTACATATCAAGCCAACAGCCAGTGAAAACATAGACTTAGATGAGCATGATTAATGAAATACTTTTCTGCGAGGACAACCTGCATTCCGAGGGTCATCAAGCGGGGAAGTCCCGGCGTAACACCCGATGCCAGCCCCTTTACCCCACGCGTTCTCCGGACCCCGAACATCGCGTACCCACCCCGCATCCGGGTGTTGATAGCCGATCGACAACCGTGCTCCACGGCCGTGTCTCAAGACTATGTGTAAGATGTACAATACCACAACCAGACTTCACTCACCTAAGAGAACATTTTCTGGATCTGACAACCGCTAAGCTAGACTTGATTTCCACCTCATCCTCTACAGAGTCTGTCTCGAAGGCATCAGCATCAGCAAGCACCATGGCGCTGTCAGTTGCCGGACAATACGCAGTCATCACCGGAGCAGGCTCAGGTGAGTTCCTCATCCCTCAACGCCTGGCCCATTCCTGATCATATTCCAGGCATCAACTTCGCCTTCGCGAAGCTCCTCCTCCAGCAGGGCTGCTCCGTCATGATTGGCGACCTCTCCCTCCGCCCCGAGGCCCAGGACCTCCTGAAGCAGTACCCCCATCCGCCGCCCAGCCCGGGCCAGCCCTCCGCCGTCTTCCACGAGACCAACGTCCGCTCATGGGCGCAGCTCAGCGCCCTCTGGGCCCATTCCCTCGCCACCTTCCCGCAGGTCGACATCGTCGTCCCGGGCGCCGGCCTCTTCGACCCCCCCTGGTCCTCCTTCTGGAACGCCCCCAAGACCGCGACGTATCAGGACTCCCCGAGCCGCGACCCGTCCGACGCCGACCCGGGCACCTACGCCATCATCGACGTCAACCTCACCCACCCCGCGCGCCTCTCCCAGCTCGCCATCGGCTACTGGTCCCAGCGCCAGATGCCCGGCAACCTGCTCCACGTGAGCAGCATCGCGGGGCACACCGTGTCGCTCGGCTCGCCGCTCTACTTCGCCACCAAGCACGGCCTGACGGCGCTGGTGCGCAGCCTCGGTGACCTCAAGGAGACCCTCGGCGTGCGGGTGTCCGCCGTCGCGCCTGGCGCCGTCATGACCCCTATGCTGCTCGAGGACCCGTCGAAGAAGATGTTCCTCGCCGACGGCGGGCGGGAGCTGCTCCTCGACCCGGAGGAGGTGGCCAGGGCGATGCTGCAGCTGTGCGTGGACCCGGAGTACGGCGACGGGACCATCCTGGAGGTCACAAAGGGGGAGACGAGGGTCGTGCCGCTGTTCAACGCCGATCCGCCGAGTGGGGTTGGGTCGATGCTGCCGGGGTACGCGGAGGAGGCGAGGGCGTTGAGAGAGTGGATCAAGCAAGGTGTTAAAGTGTAGGGCATGAGAAGGGACAGGGAGGATCAGATGTTGGCTTTTCACGGAGATCGTATCAAGATCATGGGGGCCAGGGGCAACTTGGACATGCCAAGAGATGCCAGATCTAGAAGCTCCGCGGCTCCTCAGCATCTCCTGTGCCTTATTTACACACTAGCTCTCTACCTATTCACACGATGGAATATTCGAGGCTCGAAGACCAGTCACAGCCTGTGTTGGCTGACAGTATCAAAAGGCTACGAGTATATGGAATGTCATACGACCGTCAAAATCAGCTGCCAGCCCGGACACTATCCATCCCAAATACCAGCTCATCCGGTCTGTCTGACAGTAACGGGGTATAAGCTCACCTGTGACCAGACCCACGGATCGAGGCTCTCGGCCAAATATCAGATGGAGAGCATCATCGTGGGCGGAAATCCATGCTCTCAGGCCCGCTCAAAACACTTCAGGGAGGGGGTTTTCTCACCGGCCAGATGCTCTCAACAACTGTTAGGTCTTACAACAGCGGGCGCAATTTGAAATATATCCTTTGACCTCACCTCGATGACGACGCCGAACGTACACCAGGACGCCAATGCCGGCGTACCTCGAGCCCGCACGTGTCGTCATGATCCAACTCTCCGACTGGGAGAACATCCTCAGATATGGCTAGGAAGTACCCCCAACGTACCCCGGGGCTCGGCCATCGAGCGCCGCCGCTCGGCACCGAAGTATGGGCTGCTTATCAATATGCTTTCCAAGAAATAAGCTTGAATCTATAATCACCACCCCGGGCGCTCTGACAAAGCTGTCCACGACGTCAGGTACCTCTAAAAGTAGGGTCCGGGAGTCACGCCAGAGGTAAGGCTACAGGCTATGTCGGTAGGCGCCGAAGAAGATGCACAATGTGCTCTTCCATGCATACGCCCTGCCTCCGATGCCACTCGGACTGGGGAACGGGTATCGGCAGATCATCGACATCAAAGGACCCTTCGGGGTTTGAGTGCCGTGGAGGCGTGGCGACACCCAATGTCGAGCACCCTCGCCGCTCTCGCATTCGCTTGAGGCCGAGAATAGTGTTTGCCTGAATCGAGAGCTCGTCAAGCGAGCCCTTTGCTTCTGATGATCGTCGCCGTCTCGACCCCCCATCCGGGCCGACTGGATGCCCAAGAACCCCGTTTCTCACGATGCAATGAAACGGCGCTCGGGCGAACAAGTCAACCGTTTACCCGCCATGGTGGGAGCCTGCCATGCTGCCCTGCGCTCTTTGAGCCCCCTTTCAACCTTGCTCCGCCGTCGAGTCGACAACGTCCTTGACGTCAAGAGTGGCGCGCTGCTTTGGTCTTGGAAAGGCAGCATTCCCCGATTTCGATGCCAACAGAGTTTCAACGGACCACCGCCCAGGCCATGCCAGTCCCCGCAGCTATGCTGTAAATAGCGGAGAGGTAGCGCCATTGGGAGGCAAAAGACGCTGAGGCTAGGGTTCCGATGCGGCAAATAGAGGGGCAGGACGAGCGCACGCGACGGTCGTCGGGAGAGGGGCGCCGTCCTGAGGTCAAGGACAAGCGGCGGCGGTGATCGAGGCCGCATGCGGAAAGCTGAGCTTCCAACGTCATCCCCGGGTGTATGTCTGCCGTAGGGCTTATCAGGCCACTGAGGCTGCGCTAAAAGGGGTCCAGAGGGGGCCATCCGCACAGCAGACGGCGCATGTTCGGCCTGTTATCGACAAGTTGACCCCGTGGGAGGTTCGAAGATGCGCTCGCGCCCCAGGTCGCTGGAGCAGTCCCAAGATGGAAAACGATTGCAGACCAGCAAGACTGACTGCGCAAGTATCTCCCCGTGGACGACGACGTCCGCGGACAGGGAGTTAAGCTGGGAGCGACAACGCGTAACTGCAGTACGCTTACTTGAGCACAGATCTCGTCTCGTCGCATTCCAGATATGGCAGGCCCGATGATAAGCTTACCGCAAAGCGGAACTTTCCACGACTCAAGACGCCCGCCAGCACAGCGCGTGCATGAGACAAGCTTTCCCGGTGCAAAGGGTTCACGGCGCCGTGCGCGTCGGAAGGCGGCTGCCGGCAACGCGGCACCGGTATCGGTTTCTTGTCATCAGGGCATGAGCTGGATGGGAGCTTCGCTGAAGAAGCAGAGGGGCTCACTCACCCCTTCAAGGAGGGGCAAGGAACGCACGCCACTTGCTGGTGCCAGTAGAGTTGGCCTGATCTATCGGGGCGCACAAAGGAGGGAGCGTGAGAAGGACGTTGTATGGTGAAGGTCCAAGGTTTGGGCGCAACTCTATCCTCGATATGTCGAACCAACGTGTCTGGACCCCTTGTGGTCCCCTGCTGGGCAGGGCAAGGTTCCCCATAGTAGGAGACAGCCATCATGTCATGTGCGAAGGCTGAGAGCTGTGGCTGGCGCGCTGGGGGCTCCCATCTCTCTCATGACACTTTCCTATGGCGGCGCGGGGGATTCATTTTGAGGGGGCTCATCGGGCGAGAGACGTGGATCGAATACCCCGAGGCGGCGAGTGAGTGGCATGTCTGTACGAGCGAGCGCGTCAATTGGAGATGACTTGCCAAAACAAGATAACCATAAGTAGAGCAAAGCGGCCCCGAGCCTCTCGGGCGGCAGCCAAGCAGGGCTATGCCCTTGTTTCTGCTCTTTCGGGACGAGAGGCCATCGCGGGGCGGCTGCCTGGGCGGACGCAATGGTCGTATATCGCGACGATGTGCGAGCCCCAAAATTACGAGCCACCCGAGGTACGCGTATGTACTTACGAGCTGTGCTTCATTGGGGGGGAATGCGACGATGGCCCGGGCGAAACGCTTGACAGGGGCTGACTTGGCGTTGACCACCATCGTAACCACCCGCCAATCGCTGTGTTTCCAGGAGTGCGAGATGGGTAAGGGTGCAGAGGGGGGTCGACGGGGTGCAAATGTCCAACAGACCACACCCACCCATGATGGTTATCCGTTATGGTAATAGTGAGCTGCTGCGAGCTGGCTGGGAGCTCTCAGATCCCTGGGACAGCAACACCCCCCTCCAGCGAGGAGTGTCACACACACCAAAAAGCAAATGCCGCCGCCGCGCGCCTCTTCCCGCTGCCAAGCGACGCAACCACCTGGGACCGCCTCAGGCCACGCAGCGCAGACAAGAGTCCGAATGCGAAGGGGGGCCGACAAGGGGACCCCGAGACGGGCACTGACACGTCCCCTCGTTCACGTCGGGGATCTCGCGAACCCCGGCGAAGAATCGGCGAGTAAGGTGTGTAGATCATTGGGCCTGTGATTCCTCTGGCAGGAGAAGCACAAGTATCGACAGGTAATCGGGATGGATAGGCATCAGGATGGGAACTCAGGGATGGCGCACGGCGGCATTGCAAACCATCAGGGGCGGGCTGTCGAGAAGCCCGAACACCGACCCCGAAATCCCCGTCGTGCATCTCCGTTCGGCCTCGTGGGCACTTTGAAACCCGATTCAATTCCCAGGCCATGGCTCTGGACAAGTACGTGTGCAAATGTTCCCATGCAAAGGTGCTGCTGTGTTGGGTGCGAGACGGTTACTGAGCGATCGGGATTGCGTGCTGTATGCAACCCCGAAATGGACTCGACTCGGGTTCCTGGGATCGGATCCGATCATGCCTGCGCACAGCGACTGGAAGCTCCCTGGGCTGTGGAGGAACAAGCTTAACCACCTCACCGACTCAGTCATCCCCCCGGTGCGGATCTCCCTTGGACAGATGCCATGCCCGCCGCTTGATGACATGACCGACGAGTCCCACCGTGAAGACTTTTTCGCACTCGTCTTCATCTGTACGTAGGGCTGGGTCTTTGGATGGAGAATACCGCGCGTGGGCACCAGGGTGCTTGCTTGCTTTCGGTTTCGCTCTCGCAGAACGGGCCCCCTCTGAATCCCGTCCCCGTCCCGCCATGTCGGCGCCGTCTTCATGCACTGAGACCAAGAACTTCTAGAACGCAAACGTCGACTCGATACCCCTGTCGCACGCCCAGCCTGCAATCCCAAATCATGACGTGGAGCCAGTGGCTCAGCGGGCTTTGACTTGGCCCTGCGGAGCGGCTTTTGTGCTTGACCGAATTTCCGCTTTCAGGGGCTGCCGTACGAAGCTGCGTGTCAGGCTGAGTGAGACCGACGGACAATCAGCAGAAGCGAGAAAGGTCCGAATCCAACGACTTTTTTGAGGTGCAAAACTGGAGATTTGATATTTCCGGCTGGCCAGCTTCTCTGGAAGCATTGGTGCACAGCATTCGACACCCATCGAATGAGGAAAGAGGTTGTGCGCAAGGACGACGCTCTCCTGTCGCCGTCGTATTGCTGCACGCGAGAAACGAGGGAGAAATCCGACCAGAACCCCTCCTTTTGCGCCCAACCCAAGGGCGGAGAGGGGGGTCACCCTCCTCAATATGTACGCTCCTTTGCTGTGTTGTACACTGAGTGGCACTCCACTCTTGTCATAAACCATCAGAAATCAAGCAAGTCCATCTTCCTTTACCCAGCCCGTTTCGCGCTGCGGCCAATGTCCGCAGTCTCAAACCCAAAAACGCCGTGCGGTGCATCGTGAGATTGTCCTAGTCCGGTTCCGTCTTCCCAAGAGTGTACGCCGTCTATCCCAGTCCGGGGAAGTGATTTGGGCCCACTGCGCTCAGAGGCGCATCGGTTCCGCATCGTAGCCTGAGTAGATCATCGGATCGCCCATGCCCATCATGACGTCTGGGTTGGGACATGAGAGCATGTGAGGCTTGATGGTACCAAATTCGGATTCCATGAGGCCTTGATTCAAAAGGTCCATGTGGTTCATGGACCCAGTAGTTGGGATGAACTGTTGCGAAAGATCCATCGAAGCGACTCTTCCTGTCGTCCACTGGGCAGGGAAGCTGGGCATGGCCTGGGATCGGCTTGGGAACATGGCGGCTGCGTCGACGGGGGAAGGAACAGAATCGACGTCGAGGCCGTCGTATCCTCCGAAGCTCTGCGGTGACATTGTCATCATGTTGCCGTTGCCGAAAACTTGCTTTCTGTAGTCCGTCTCGAAATCGGAGTGGTCTTGTTCGGAGGGACTCGATCGGTCAGAGAGGTTGCAGCTCGACTGCGACTCCATCTCGCTCTTGCCGGTCCTCTCGACGACGTCGAGCTCCTTCTGCTGTTCCTCCAGCTGGCGCGCCAGCTCCACCATACCGGCCTCATCCTCTGGGAAGACTGAGTGGACGGGAAGATCGATGTCGCTATTGGGCCGAATGCAACCGAGCTTCGAAGCAATGTTGTGAATGACAGGCTGTCCACGGTCATTGAGCTCCGGCTCGCCGAGATCCCATTGTTGTTGACTCCTGACCATGGCATAGAGCTTGTGTACGGTGGCGACGAGGGCGAACTGGGTGTGCTCCAAGACCTCGGCGTATCCCTTGGGCAGTTGCTTGTATTCAGTCTTCTTGCGGATGCCGGCAGTACAAACAAGGCCATCGTCCTTGCATCGCTTGCAAGGGAATTCGCCATCACACTGGGGTTTCCGACGTTAGCGTTCGCTTCGACACCGTGGCCAGGAGACAAAGTGGTGGGGGCATACCTTGGTCTTCTTCATTCTACACCTCTCACAGGCTTTCCAAACCCTCTTGTGCCTGCCATCGGAGATGCCATGGGCGACATGGTCGTGGTGTGCTGTGGCACTATGTGGGCTAGAGCGCTTCGAGGTGTGACGCTGGGGCTTGAGGACTTTGGATGAGGAGCTCTTTCTGGAGCTCTGAGACTTTTGATCCTCCAGAGGAGGAGAAGGAAGACCGCCACCCATTGTGATTGAGTAGACTTGAGGTAGGATATTAAGAGAGGCAAATGGTGTAAGAGGTACTGCAGGGTGGTGAAGAGGTGGGATGGGTGGCAGGATATAAGTGAAGCACAGAGGGTGAGGTGGTGGGGGGGTTCAAAGGGGTCTTAGTGAGGTAAGCCCCGGGCTCAGTCGGGGAGACGTATTGTTCAGCACCAAGCAGGCACCCAAAATTAAAGGCCAAGGATCCTTGAGCTTGTTGCAGGGGTGGTGGCAGGAGACCCGAGAAGGGGCAGCCCAAAGACTCGGCCGATTAATAATGAACAGGGAAAGGCGTGAGAGGGGTGTGGGTGTGAAAGGGACTGGCTCCGTTTTGCTGGTGCTGATACAGCGACAGCGGCCGGAGGCTTTTTTTGGTCCTGTTTGAGTTCGGGCGTGGAGTTTAGTCCGCTTAATGGCAATAACGGTCGGTACTCTTTATGTCCGAGAAGCGACAGTTGGGGAGCTGGATGCGTCCAGACGGTACGTGACGATGAGCCCGTCCAAGGTAGCTCAGAGTTTCGAATCTCGTTGGTCGAGTGTGTCAGGTTGCTAGCGGGATGGGATGCGGCGAAGGGCAGCTGCTGGCGTTTTCACAGCTGCGTGTGAGGTGATGTCTGTCTGTCTGATTGCAGCGTGAACTGAGGAGAGTTGTCGGCCCCTTTTCGAAGGTCGATCACATCAGGGGTTGGGCGTGGACAGAGGAGTGATGATTGATAGGCAGGAAGCAGGTGGCCTGTCAAGAATGTCTTCGCATGAACAAGGCGAAGTAATTAGATTCTGGTAGAAGGGATCCTGACCATCGTGGGACCCTGGCCGGGCGAGGATGTCTATATATTCCTTCGAGGCGCGAAACATGGCATTTGCATGCTTGGGAGCCATGATGAAAGATGCAATGCCCTGCTTCCAAGGTACATGGAGTACGTGTTGATCGGGACGACAGACGTACCCGTGCGGTCGCGTCGCACATTTCCATCTTCCGCGGTGGAGCAGTGTGGTGGAGGAGTCTCGCAAGCGCGCGGGAGGACCGAAGAGTCATCAGCGGAGAAGCTAGCGAAAGAAGCCATAGCTGGGCGACGCAGAGTGTGTCCGCATCGCACCGGAGTCGGGGTGATGGGGACAGCCCGGGTACATGCCGGTACATCGGGCCTTGGGAAGCTCCCGACCGCTCAGTAAGCCCCACAGCACCCTGCGGGCCTCAGCGCACGGGACAGACACCGGACGGTGAGGTGAGCAGGTCTAGCTTGTTGGTGACCGAGTCACAGCCTCGTTTGCAGCGTATTCCCGTCCTCTTTGTGGAAGTGGCCTGGCCAGCGCGCAAAGCAATGTCGATCCTGCAGACTGATATGGTACCCCTGTGATGCGGAAACGCGGCATCGGCGGCGGAGGCCGCAAGCCCGGTGGGTTACTGCCGACCCGGGACGGGAGGTCACTGTGCTGTTCAGTCACTGACAAGGATTTGCAGGCAGGCTAGCAAGCTATCATGCCGGGCATCAATAAGGCTTCGAGGCATGAATGAGCGACGTGGTTGAATCAACAAGGTCGGAGTCGATGACGATCTGTGCATGGCCCAGGCGGCCAGCTGTTGTCCATCTCGCCGGCCAACCCCTGCATCGAACTGCCGAACGACGGGCATGCTTGTGATGTTCCTTGGCAGACGCTGTGATGATTGCTCTCGGCGGTCTCAGTTCAGAGAGCACTAGCGTGTCGTTCTGTATTGTTCCCGGTGAGGTCGAAGGGAACAAGTGAAGTACTGTCTGTATGTACAGTATGCTGGCTGGAAAAGGGCCGGAGCAACCAGGTCAGGCCATCGGGAGGATACATTGTCGACAGTCCGGTCAGCTCCGGGGGGTAGATGTCGCCGGCGTCGAAAGTGTCCGAGTCATGGGAAACAGTGAGGGAGTGCTTGTTCCTGAATCTGGCAAGGCGAGAAAAGCTCAATGCCGTCAACGTCCATCACTGTCACATTGTGACTCCACGTCTGGTGGCTCAGGTAAGCACGGGTGGATCTTGATACTCAAAGTGGGGGGCCGAGGCATTTGTAATCGGCGAGAGAAAAGGGAAGGAACTTCCATCGCCGAATCGCGCTGATGAGTGAACGGAGCCGCCTTCCTCGATCCCTCGGCAGCGTTAATAGCGGGAAGAACCTGCAGAGTAGCAACTGCCATACTCCATAAACTTACCAATCCAGTGCAATGGGAGGCAGGAGCTCCCGTCTGGACCCCTACTACACCCCCTGCCGGTTCACGATCGCTGTGGGAATGAAAAGGGGACCCAGCCTCCATCTCCAAACCATCACCAGATTTTCAAATTCAATGGGCCCCTCAGCATTCCCGCCCCTCTTGCCGGAGGGATCAATTGGCTTCCAATAACACCCTTGTACAGCTCGCACCCATGAATTTGCATGAGAAGAGAGTCCCGTCAGCCACAGAAAACGCACCCGCCAATAGTCGCTGTGGATGATATCATGCTGAGTCGATGTCGATCGAACAGGAGGTTCACTTCGTCCTACCAAAAGGGGCGTCCGAATCTGGACTCATCTTCGAGCCATTGGACCGAAAAAGCTTACCTGCTAGCTTGTGGGCCGTCTGATGAAGAGCATTGTCACGGCCCCGTCCCTCGTTGTACCATCGGGGATTTTGAAAGGCGACAGCCCTCGGCGCCGCCTAAGACCGACCCCGATCGAAGTCCGTAGGGCGTGGATGACGTCCCTTCGGCCCTACAGCCACGTTGACTCCGTCCCTCCTCCTCCATCATCACGGTTCCTCTCCAGGCAAACAAGGGTCTTCTCGGGCTTCCCAGGGCGACGGTTCCGTCAGCCGCGATCGACAGGCCGGCCCACTGCTCGAGAATTTCTTGTCCACCATCAGCAGATATCACGAGGACATTGAGCCTTTTACCACTGTACATCAGCCTTGGTCCGCGGCATGTTTCTCACTCGGCCGAGAGCGTTGGAATCTTGGATCGGTCGCTTGCCACCCACCACGCCGGCATCAAAGACCACATCCACACCACGCCTCATGGACAGCCACCCACCTGCGTACTGCATGTACTTTTCTCACTGGAGTCTACTGCCCATTTGATGACTCGAGCACGACGAGGGAAACCCCTGGGAATAATGTCAGATTCTGCGGCCCTTCAAATCAAGGCTTACGGCATTTGTCAGATCAAAGTCCGCGCACCGCTCACCCCCTCCGCGGACTTGGCCGGCCCCCCGCGGCGCTCCGCTCCACGATTGGTGCCGTTATCTTCTACTTGGGTTCCTGAACATCTTCGTCAATCCGTTGGCACCCGTCGTCTCAGATCCAATGCCCAATCATTCGCCGTGGCACGAGCCTCGTGATGGTCAGGCGAACCCCCTGGCATGAACCTCCCCTGCGATCTTGGCCGCGTTGTTGTCCGCACCAGATCCGCAACATGCTGCCGTGTTACTTTTTCCTAGATTGCCATTATGAAACGGCATGTCTGTCGGCCCCGACGATGGTCGGCGGGACGCGGAGGCTTGATCGGTGCGTCTTGTGATGCCGCTCCGCCGGGGAAGGAGACCACGAGGTTTTGGCGTGGGCATCATGACATCCGCACTAGTTACCACCACTTACACGGCGTGAGGCACCGACAAGCTTCGGTGACATCTATATTTCCTTTACTTGAGTCCTACCGAGCTCCTCGTGGATGCAAAACTACAGCCATGCTGGATGCCGGGCTCACTGCCACGTGTTTAGATCCGCAAATGCAGCCAGGGGCACGCAGTGAGATCACGGAGCACCGACCATGTCTCCAGGCAAGCTTGGGATCCTCTTATCACATGTTCTAGAATATCTGAACGCATCATTCAGAGAAGAACCTCTGGAGGTGGCACCACCCAAACGGCTCGGCAGCAGGTTCCGCGGTAGCGGCCGTCGGCCTCCACCAAGGACCCGAGCTTTTACTTACGTACCGAAAAACGACTCCGTCCAAATGACGGGAACCGCATTGCGAGCCTCGTCCGATCGACCAGTACCACATGGTACCTGCGGGTCTACTCCTCCAAGAGCCCCGTGCCGTGCTGCTTTTGTTCCGTTCGGTGTTCTAGCGCGGGAAAAGATCGAATCGGTCTTGGCAGGGAGCCTCTGGTTCCTGTCCGAGAACCTGGTCTTCCCGCCTTGCAGATTCCTCCTGCATGGTTCTGGAGCTCTCCGCACATCGCCCCTTGAGGTTGCCGATGCGCGCTGCCGCACGCCGGCCGGAGGACGTCATAGCCGTTGAGTATCTGGTGATCCCAGGGAGACCAATATTGCCTCAGTTTAAGGAGAGGTTCAAGAAGCCGTGTAGCCGATTGAGTGTGCTCCTGGCTCCGGGAATATATCGAGGTTCGGGGTTTGAGCTATTTGACCGTGACCGCGCCATGACCAACAACAACAAGAAAGTCGTGTTGGCCTGCGTGACTTTCTTGCCCATGGAGGACCCTGCAGTTGACGATGGTGGATGTTGCATCCGGATCGGAACCGGGTTTAAGACTCATGTGATGCTAGCCACATCGCGGCATCAAGATCCTTTTGGCCGAGGAAACGGCCATCTCAGAGTGCCGCTGACCTTACGACCAGGATATCGAGATCGTCAGGGTTGGGCTGCATGGCCATTCTATTTCCGCGGCGAAACCCCACGACTGATTAGGAGATGCCGGCCAGGATGCAGGAAGATGTCGGGAAGAAACAGTAACGCTTTCATCTACACATTCATTGACGGAAGTTTGAGGGCTTACACTACAAGAGAAGTCTATACCCCATGATGCCGCCCGGCTGGCCACATGATATTACTTGATTGACGGGTATCTTTATATCATTTGTTCTACATCTAGCTATACCAACACTAGCCGCATATCAGGCTAATAGTCACCTCTATTCGAAGGCACAACAAGCGGACATCACAGCTTACTCGGCTTCTTCTTCGTCTCTTCTTCCTCCGGTCTCAGCCGCATAACTCCCTGCGAAATGGTCAGCATACTCATCCAAACGAAGCGCCCTGGGGCCGATTCAAAAATGGGGGGAACCGGGAAACTCACCTCCTGCACGCAAGTTGCCAGCAGCGTGCCATCCGCGGAGAACATCCTCTGCAACACCACGCCCCGCCCATCGCCAGCCCATGGCGTCTCCATCTCGCATAACATCCACTCGTCAGCCTTGACACTCCTCGGCTCGTGGAAGTAGATCGAGTGGTCCAGACTGACAACCATCCCCAGCTTCGGCCGGTCCTTCCAGTACTCCTCATCCCCAACGTCGCCCCCGATACCGTCAAAGTCGTGTATCTTCTGGACGAGCTGCCTCCTCTCCGGGTCCATGTCCTTCACCGCCGACGGGGGGAAGGGGAACTTCCACACCCTGTGCAGCCGCGACACGGTCCCGATGAAGTAGCTGTCGGACGTGTACGCCAGGGCGATGAGGTGGGCGTTTATCCCGCCCTCGGCGCTGATCTTCCCCTTGGCGCGCGTCCACATCCGGGACTTGAGCTCGTGCTCGCGCCCGTTGACGGCGACACCGCCCCGTACGGCATCGGCGAGGCGCACGCCGTCCGGGTCGACGACCTCTGTGGGGCGGGCGTAGAACGGCCCCATGCCGCGGAAGGCCTCCTGCTCCTCCTCGTCGTCGTCGAGGTCCTTCGGGGGAGTGATGCCCGCGGGGAGGGACGCGGCGTGCCGCACCGACCGGGCGCCGCCGGCGCCCTCGCGGACGAAGCTGACGGTGACGGTGAAGATGCACTTGCCGCGCTGGCGGGCCTGGACGGTGCGGGTGGCGAAGGAGCGGCCGTCGCGGACGCGCTCGACGTGGAAGATGATGGGGGTGTCCGAGGAGCCGGCGAGGAGGAAGTAGCAGTGGCAGCTGTGCATGAAGAAGGGGGCCTTGTCGTCCGAGGGGACGGTGAGCTGGGCGGCCTCGAGGGACTGGGCGATGACGAGGCCGCCGAAGATGCCCCTTGCGCCCGGGGGCGTCCAGGCCGGGCGGGTGTTGGTGAAGATGTCCTGGGGAAGGGTTAGTTCTGCCTGCGAGACTGTAGAGTGATTGGGAGGGAGGGATCGCGCACCGGCCCAAGGACGTTGAGGGGCGTCACTTCGAGGACATTCTCGATCTCGCTCTTATTCGGGTCATCTGGCGGCGGCCGCACTATTGTCGTTCGGCCGGACATGATGCTTTTGGGGCAATTGAGGACGGCTTGATGCTCCCGACCCAGCTGTTCGCGTAGTATCAGTCTCTCGTCGAGATCTTTTACGACAGGCGATTGAGAGATGTGGAGGGGATTGAGAAGATCAACACAACGAGAATGAGAGACAGATCAATTTCAACAGAGAAACCCTCGGCTCACGGGCCACGAAGCTGAAGTGATTCAATGCCCTGGCTCGAGTGACACCGGGGCCGTGACGTTGGCATGGATTGCCCGATCGAAGTTGCCGAGGTCCGCAGCCTGGATCCAGGGGCACGGGTCACGGCCCAAATGCCCCCGAGGGCCCGGGGCCCGCCCAGGCGGCATATGCCTTTGCCCAGCGCCAGGGAAGCCAATTAGTCACCCTGGTCTCTTAGCGAAGCACCAGTTCGATGTCGAAAACCCACCATTTTTGCGCAGCGGGTACCACCCCGAACATCCTCCACAATCCGACCACACCAGCAAAATCCCTCATAGACCCAACGGAACTCACTTTCTTCAACAACAAGGCAAGGTGGCCGAGTGGTCTAAGGCGCTAGTTTCAGGCTATGTAGCTTAGCTACAACTCCCCTACTAGTGGGAAACCGCGCGAGTTCGAATCTCGTCCTTGTCATCTTTACTTTTTTGCGTTTGTCCGGATGGCAGTCGCCGGCTGTCATGGATCGTCTCCTTTCAAGGAGCATACTTTTTTGACATGCCACATGGCATTCCATTCTTGTTGGAAGGGACGACCCTGGGTGATGACAGACGGGAGATACATATCCATGATCCTCTCCATCAAGTTGAAAAGATCACCATCCTTTTGTCACATCACACTTGGGACGACGACTGGCTGACGATTACTTGCTTGTACTGCTACCACCACTGCTCTACTCATCCGTCTCTATTCAGGACACCTCCATTCTCGTCTTTTCACAGCACAGCCCACGCCTTCCTCTCCCGCCTCGCCATCTCCGTCGCCGACCGCTGAGGACACTCCTATTCATGATCCTCGTAGATCGGCTCCAGCCCGTCCCACGCGCTCTTGTCGCCGTTGCCCGCCTTCTCGCGCTGCTCCCAGTACTTTCCGTTGAACTGCCAGTACTCGTCCCCGGTCACCTCGCTGACCTTCTTGCTGAACCACGCCGGCACGAACTCCTCGCCCTTTGCCTCGCGCTCGCGCCGGCGCGCGCGCTGCCCCTCCTCGAGCCGGTTCTTCTCCGTCGCCGCAAAGTCATACTCCCCGTCTTCCATGGCCCGCTGGTCGGAACGCAGGCGCGAGTCCGTCGGCGCGATGTGCTTGAGGAGCTGGTCGTCGATGTGGTTGAAGCTGAGCACGAAGGGCGTGAGGTTGAAGGGGATGCCCGGTGGGCGAGGGTTCGCCTGCCAGATGAGGAAGGCCCGGCCCGGGTCGTTGATGCTGCCGCGATGCAGCGCGGAGCCCTCGCCAGTGTCCTCGACGGTCGCCTCGTATCCGGGCGTGAGGCGGGCGTAGAGGCGGGAGTTCCACCGGCCGCCCATGCTGTAGCGCACCCGGCCGTCCGTGTCGCACACCTTGCCGGTGACCTTGTAGGCGCTCGACGCCTTCCAGCCGCGGGCATGGAAGTCCAGGATGGATGTCTCACCGGTGGTCCAGTTCTTCACCTCCATCGGACCGTAGTTGTCGACCACGGGGTTGCCCGTGATGATGCCGATGACTGTGGACGTGACCTTCTTCCACGTGTACAGCTCCTCCTTACCACCAGCCGTTGGCCGCAGTTTCAGGAACCAGGTACCGAGATGGTTGACGTCAAAAGACTTGCCCAGGAACCTCGACTTGACGGCAGCCTCACCCCAGTACTCCCAGCGGGGCGATTCGGCCCATAGGGCACCGACGGGCGGATGATGGCTGACCTGCTCAAGGAACATGCGGTAGTTCTTGTCGGGACGAACGTATTCAAAGGTCTCGCCCAGCAGCGGGTTGAAGGGCTTCGCGACACGGGCAATGCTGGACGCATACTCACTGGCGGCAAAGGCGGTAACGTACACCAGGCGCTCGAGCGAGTCGCTGCGGTCCGCGGCTTGCTCCAGCAGGTCGGTGTACTCCAGATCCTCGCCAGCGCGGTACAATAGTGACGTGGGCTCGTTGAACGAGACCGGCAACGTCATCTTGGTCATGTCTTTGCCAATCATCGATTTGAGAATGCCCTGTCCCACGTGTTAGTACAGAAATAGCCAACCAGTTCACTCGGACTTACCCAGAGAGAGATCTTGGGACGGTCGTCGGCATCCATCTTGAGCTTCGTGCGGACGCCGTTCTCATATCCCTTGAAGGACTTGCTTATGTCAAGAGCGCTAGACACAACCAGTTCTGACTTCCCAGCGGCATCCTCGGCGAGTGGTGTGGACGCGGGCATCTTGGATACCTCGACCTCGCCGGCATCCACGGCGTCAAAGAACTCATCTGAGCCTTCAGACTCCAAGTCGGACAGATCTGCGATCTGGTCGAGGGCTGTCGGACGGCGTGCCATACCCGTCGTAGGAGACTTGGCCGATGTCGCGTCGTCGCGGTCAGCTTCCTCGGCGATCTCATTGTCGATCAAGGGTGCCTTGCTCACGGCCTCCTTGAGGGCACGCTTCGTGAGCTTGCGCTTCATCTCTGACTCGCCAATCTGTTCCTCGAGGCGCTCCTGCTCCTTGGCGACTTGAGCCATGCTCTCCTCCCACATGCGGCGCATGTCCATCTCGCGATCCAGCCTGTACTGCCAGTAGGCGTCGCGGTCCTTGGAAATCCGGAGCAGATCGCCGATAAGGCCGGTCAGACTGCGCACCGCCGCATCGTACGTCGAAAGGGCCTGCGATACCCTGGTATCCGAGAGTGTAGCGGCAGGATTCCTTGTCATCTCCCCAAGCAGCGCCTGGTTCACAGCCGCGATCGTATCGAGCTGCAGCTTGGCAGACTGGGCGGTGATGTTGAACGCGTCCTTAGTGGCAGAAGGGGCCTCCCTGGTGCTCTCGTCATAGTCGTCATCATCGTCATCGCCGTGGATGAGAGGGCCGCCATTGCCAGGGACACGAGACACATCCGTGGCAGCATCCGCAAAGTCGTCGTCGACGCTTTCGGCAGTGCTTGTAGCCCTGTGCATCGAGGCCCTGGGTCCAGAGACGGAGCGGTGAATCTGGACGCTGCTCCGACGAGTGTCTGATACACTCGCGGTCTCGCTGGGGGGCTCCATCAGGGAGGCCTCGGGCGACTTGCCCGAGTGCTCTGCCTTGGCCTGACGAAGGAGCTCGGCACCACGGGCCTTCTGCTTCTCTTCCTCCCTCAGCTGGTCCTTCGACCACTGGATAGAATTGTTCAGCGCCCAGAACCAGCGCTTGGCCTCAACTTCGTGATTGGCCTTGAGCGTGTACTTGACAGAAGATTTACCGATAATCTCAAACTTCGTCTTCTCGTCCGCGCTCATGTGAAGCTTGGCGATTCGCATGTTGATGGCACCACGGCAGGCCGAGCCGGAATCATCCTGGTGCTTGTAGTAGCTCATGACGCCATCCTCGAGGACGAACCAACGCAGCTGGTATCCCTTGCGGTAGTTTGTCCACTTCTTGAGGTAGCCTGACATCTCGCGGGCCTCCTTCCCTGCCACAGGGTCGCCGGGAGCGTTGGACCCGGCCTGGGAAGCGGCATGGCCCAGGACGGCCTTCTCCTGGATTCCTCTCTGCGCAGCAACGGCTGCCGGCGACCTCTTGAGCACGGCACGGGTGGTGTCGTCCTTTGTGACATCTTGAGGGAGCTTGCCCTTCCGATCTCTTCGGAAAGGGTCCGCGCCGTGCAGGAGGAGGACCTGGATCAGCTGTGTGTTTTTCTTGCGCGCGGCTTCGTGGAGCAGCGTCCCGCCGGCCTGGATGGTGATCGGTTCCGTAACATATTCGGTGCTGTTGATGTCGAGGACCTGCTTGAGTCTCTGCTCCTCCAGCACGGCCTCCAGGGCCTTGTAGTCACCCTTTGAAATTAAGTCCTGGATTTGGTTGACTTTGCTGTCAACGAAGAGGGAGCGTGATAGCTGCAGGGTCTGGAAGATGTCAGGGTTGCGGGCGACGTCGATGGGCAGGTGGCCCTGGTTGTTGGGAATGGCGTCATTGATTTCGGTGTGTTCGAGCAGGAGCTTCACCACTTGGGTGCGGCCCTGGACGGCCGCCAGGTGCAGCGGAGTATTCCCGTCCTTGTCCCGGCCGTTGATGTCGAGGGACGATGCGCCCTCGGAGAGTACATACTCGACCACAGGGAATTCGGCGCACTGGATGGCCAGGTGCAGGATGGTCGTGTCTTCCAGGATAAGGCCGCTGATGGTGTTGATGGATGAGATGCTCGTCCTCGGCCCGCCCTCTGCGGTGTCGCGGATGGCCCTGGAGATGGAGGCGGTGTCGCCGCTCCTGAGGGCCTCGACGACGCGAAACTTGCGGACAGACTGCTCGAGGGAGGCGCCCTTGTCGATGGGGAGGCTTCCAGACTTGGATGTCGCGGGGTTCGGGTGTGATGTGCTTCGGGCCAGAGCAGCAGCCGAGGGGTTGGTACTCGGGAGGCGAGAGCTGGAGCTCATCTGGGAGCTCGGGTGCGACATGGAGGGCTTGCCCGGGGTGAGGGACAGCGAAGCGCGGGAGGTGCTGGAGGGCGAGTCTTCGGGGCCCGAGGAGACGGAGGCTTCGTCGTCGTTGTTGTTGTTGGTGCGGGAGTCGGTGTTGCGAGAATGTGTTCGGCGAAGGAGCGCGAGGGCAGCAGCCGACTTGGACCGCTTGTGCGTGCTGTCGACAGATCAGTCAGAGAGGTGATTGGGTTTTCGGCCCTGTCTTGTTCAGTTGCGCAAAGCGGCGGGAGGCCACTCTCCGGGTGCGACAAGGGCGGCCAGGCCAAGACCAAGAACGGCGAGTCCAGCAAGCAATGCTGGACCCGATCCAAGATGGGATGACTAAAGAGGGTGCATACCTTTTATCGGTGTCCGACATGGCTTCGGCGGCCAGCTACGTCAATCCCAGCAACCACGTGCAGAACCGGCGATAAACAAAGGAGGTAGAGGTACTGTTGGTCAGGTAGATCGAGTCCCGGTCCAGTTCCAGTTCCAGTGAACCACACACACCCGGAAAACACTGGGGGCGGGCCCGACTTGGCTGACGAGGTCGAGTTGGTTCGTAGGGATATCCAGGAGGAGGAATGAAGGGATACACACAAGGGAGCGGGAGGGAGGAGGGAGATATGTGAGGTGGCCGAGAGCAAGGATGACGAAGCCTCAAGAGTTGGCAAGAAGATGCGCTCTGCCTTTCCTGGGACGGAACCTAACACGTTATTTGATGTGGAGACGGCCTCGAGTGCGGTCCGCGCAACAGCGCTCTTGGACTTCCAGAACCGGCTTGGCGCCGCTTCCCCCAAAGGCCTCTCCCCTCGTTCTCTGCAAAGGGGAAATGACGTTACCGCGGGTGGGGATCGCGGCGGCCAAGCTGGCAATAAGCCAATCACCGTCTCGACTGCGGCGGATGCTGTCGTGGTCTTGCTATTACCACGCCCCGGCCCGTGAGGAACGGACGCTAGGACGACCCCGATAGTATGAGGCTATCTTGGCCGTATGAGGAGAACGCCCATGGTCTGATAGTGGCCTAACTCTTCACCACTCTTAACCTTAATCCACCCACATCAGGAGATGCCCCTTTTCGTCGGGCTCCCATCTCGTCTGTGTCTTCACTTCATGCACATGTCAAACGTCAAGAGTACGAACAAATCAGGTTTCTTATGAAATTATAAATTTCCAAGCGACAGGAAACACGCTGTGAGTAAGTAAATAAGTCCTCATGGGGAACTCGGGATGTGGTCAAATATGTACACAGAAGTCATGTCGTGATCCAAAGAATGAGAGCCAGTTAAATACCTGCTTGACACATATACAGTACTCAGAAGGGCAGCACACAAATGCTCGTGCCAGATACATCCGTCGGACGCAGTGCGTGCTGTCCGTATGCTCATATCATCCAAGGAAACATTTTACATGAGGAAGGCAACAGCCATGGCGATCAGGCCCGCGGCGCCGACAGCGCCGACCTTGCCAGCACCAGCCGGGACGGGCAGGCTGGGCTCGGGGGAGACGGGCTCGGACTCCTCAGGAGGAACGATCTTGGAGGGAGTCGGCTTGGGCCAGTAGTCCGTGCCGGGCAGCGTGGTGTTGTGCTTGGGCTCGCTGACAACCGGCGGCTTGCTGGGGATCGGGGGGTAGGCGACAGGAGTCGACTCGTCGGCGGGAACGGTGACGGTGGTGTAGATGGTGGTGCTGACATGAGTGGTGGTCGTCTCACCGTCGTCCTTGGGCTCCGAGGGAGTGGGAGTAGGAGTAGGCTCGTCGACGTCCGTCACGGGGCAGATGGTGGTGTACCAAGTGACCTCAGTCGTGACCTGTCCCGTAGGGCAGTAGGGAGTGTCGCCGGGGCACGAGGTCACCGTGTACGTCTTTGTGGTGTAAACAGTGCTGGTCGTGGACTCGGGGACCGAGGTGATGGTGGGCTTGGGGACATCGGTGGTGCTGACAGGGCAGACGGTGGTGTAAATCGGGATGACCTCGGTCACAACGTCGCCCTTGGTGCAGGGAACATCGGGCTCGCAGGACGTCACGGTACGGGTAGTGGTGGTGTAGACGGTGCTGGTGGTGAGCTCCTCGGAGGCAGAGGTGGTGGTGGTAGCGGTGTCGTCCTCATCATCGTCCTCACCGTCGTCCTCACCGTCATCCTCGCCGTCGTCCTCGCCATCGTCCTCATCGTCGTCCTCGCAGGTGTCCTCATCATCGTCATCATCCTCCTCCTCTTCGTCCTCGTCCTCGTCCTCGCACGTGTCCTCATCGTCATCGACGCCAGTAGAGGAGGGAGCAGCGGACGAGGAAGTGGAGCTGGCCTCGACCGAAGTAATGGAGACATCGGAAGCAGAGATGGCGGAGGAAGAGATGGTAGAGGAAGCGACAACAGAGGAAGAGACGTCGTCCTCGTCCTCGTCCTCGCAGGTGTCCTCATCGTCATCGACGGCAGAAGAGGAGGGAGCAGCTGACGAGGAAGTGGAGCTGGCTTCGACGGAAGTAATGGAGATGGCGGAAGACGAGATGGCGGAAGACGAGATGGCGGAAGAAGAGGCGGTAGAGGAAGTGACAGCGGAGGAAGAGACGCCAGAAGAAGCCTCGGAGGCGGAAGACGAGGCGGAGGCAGAGACAGTAGAGGAGGCCTCAGAGGCGGAAGAAGACACGGAGTCAGAGGAGACAGCAGACGAGGAGACGTCAGAGCTGGACGCCGCGGCCGAGGAGGAGGCGGAGCTGGACGAAATGGTGGTGGTGGTGGTGACGGGAGGGGGCACGGGGTCGCAGCCGTACTCGAGGGCATCGGCAACGTGCTGGTTGTAGTTCTTGCCGTCGCTCTTGTTCATCCAGCCACGGGTAGCATCCCAGAGGGAGACGCCGCCGAAGTTGGCCTTGTCCTTGAGGTCACAGACGAGCTGCTTCGCAACGGCGGGCTCGACGTAGCCCGACCCGCCCTCTGCCCAGGCAAGGAGGCCGAGGTACAGCTTGGCATCCTTGCTCTTGTTGGATTCCCGGATAACCCTCAGCCAGTCGTCGTAGTTGAGGGTGCCAGATGCCTCGCAGCCGCCGTTGTTGTAGAACTGGATGAAGAGGGCATCGAACTCGGCCTCCTTGATGAGCGGCTTCAGCTGGAACCAGACATCATCGGTAGGGCACTGGGGAGCAGCGGAGATGTAGTAGCTCGGGTTGACGCGGCGGAGGGTCTCCACGAGAGCGATCCAGGGCGTCTGGTCCTCATATTTGTGCTCGACGTCGATGTCGAAGCCGTCGACGGCGAAGCGGTCGTCGGGGCCGTTATCAAAGGGACGGGGGCCGTCGTAATCAGTCATGTAGGGTCCGAAGATCTGATGGAGCTGGATGGCGAACTCTGTGCCGGCCGCTACGTTCTTGAGGTCGTAGGTGCAAGGATCGCCGCCCCAGCACTGACCACCGACAGACAGGAGAATCCTCTTACCCTTGGACTTGCAGTACCGAATGTCCTCCTTGATGACGTGGCAGTCCATGAGGAGTTCGGTCTCGACGCCTTCAGGGGTGACGTAATTGACGCCAGTGCCGCAGTGGCCAGCAAAGTTGGTACCGGGAAGGCCATTGGCGTACTGAGGGGACTTGTGAACGAAGGAGAGGGTAATGGTCTCGACACCGGGGTTGTCGCAGTGCTCGCTCAGACGATCACCCTCATACCACTGGCCCCAGTAAAGGTTTGCTCCGCCGAAAGTGGTGGCCAGGACGCCGGGAGCGACGGCGGCGGCGGCGAGGAGAGACTTGTACATCATCTTGAGTGATTAGGGATAACAAGGGGTGCTTGCTGAAAGATTGTAAGGTGGCCGAGGCCTGTAGAGAGCGTGGTGTTGAGGGATCAACGAAAGGACGCAAACAAACGTTTGCACGGCTGGCTGGCGGGGGCAGGCCGTCTCTGGATGGGTTGACTGGAACAGAGTTGGGGAGGAAGAGAGAAGAAGGAAAGGAGAAAAAGGAGAGGACATCGAGAAGATGAGGGTAGAGGTGGTGGCAACGTGAATAGCAGCCTTGGCGTCCACGATCTCGGTACCGACATGCCCCCGTCCCCTCTCCTGACGGACTGACTGACTGACAGACCGTTCATGGCACCAAGTGGGCATCTGTCCACCTCCCCGGACGCCATTAACGCCGTCCGAGATGAGGAACCACGCTGGTGCTGCGTCTGCGCCGCAAGGGACCCGTTCCTAGTGCTCACTCTGGACGGTAAAATCGGCAGAAGGAGCCCCAGGATCCAGGCGACTAACGTCATGACAAGAGAGGCCGGAGGGCGAAATGGGCTCACCGAAGCCTGAATGGGAGGGTGGTCATTGGAGACCAGAAGCGGTAATTTCCCAGGTGGGTTATTTGATGGTGCTAAGCCGGTCGAGCAGACATAATCATGTACATTGGATACATATGTACGCGCATGTTGCGTTAGTTACTGCGGTTGGGACTTGGGAGATGCGTGCGTGAGCAGGAGATGGAGGTCGAACAAAAGTGCCCAGCCTGGGCTGACCACTGGAGGTGTCGTGCAGTTTGGCCCGGAGCGGAAGTTGGCCTGTGTGGTTCCTCCCCTTCCAGCAGCGCGGAACTGAGGACCGCCTTGGCCAGCTTCAGGAACAGGTTTAGCCTGGATTGATTTCGAGACTAGTGAGAAATGATGCAAGTTGATTGGCCCTTGTGCGTGACGCCAAAATCCCCTCAGCTGCTCCGCGGCGATGCTTCCTTGTCCCTCCTCCCCTTCCTGGACCGTTTGCTGCCCTCTTCTGATGACTTGGTTGTCTCTCCCAGCACGCCGAGAAGTCTTGTCGCTGCAAATCTTACCGCCAGGTGGGCGTGGCCCTCTCCATTTGGACAGTACTCGACCCAGTCCTCCACAGTCAGGGCCAATCGTCGTGTCCGTTGGCTGCTCAGCCTCTGTGACGGACGGCCCAACAAGCACATCCCAGCGTGGAATCCGTGCTTCCTTGCTTCCCATGCCCTGGGTTAGGGGACCCCACGCGACGACCAACTGATCACCGGCCAGGACTGCCCGAAGTCGACAAGATTTTCTCTCGTGGCTTCGGTGCCTCGCCCGGATCGACCGCTGGGCGGGAGGGCCCCATCAAGAGACCGGGCAACAACTCCTTGCCCGAACTTCACTTCCAGAGCACGTCGGCGAGAAACAGCTTGATCTCACGTCGGGTTTGCACTGTCAGCTTCCGCCAGAAGGGTCCTGGGGCCAGGACACATCAGGTGAGTACTTTCGTTCATAAGTAGTAGGCCACGAACCCCTGAGGTTGCCCCCCCTTTCTGCCTTGTGCGAATCTGCGAGGGACTGCATGTGAGCAGGCTAAATGAGATGGTACCTGCAGCATCGGGCGTGTGACCCAGACTTCGAGGGCAGCAGACACACCGTCTTCGTGCCGACAAACAGCACACGCAAGGAGCATACGTACTGTATTGGTTCAAGGCCCAGCTAATTTGGCCGAAGCGCCTCCACGGCACAGCAATTAGGTGCGGCGCCGTTGGTGGCTGACGGGTGACGGCACATCTCGTGGACCCTCCATATTTTAGTACCAAAAAGTACTGGAGTCAGCCCGGACACGACTCTCCTTGGTGCCTTCCCTCACCGTTCGCTGGTCCATATTTAAGGAGACGGGGAGAAACCAGATGGTATTTCTTCAGTCCATCGTGAGGGGCTTGAGGGGGATCGACAAAATCGACCGGGCATTTCAGGCAAGGCAGGTATCCCGATATCCGCCGTCCCGCCTCCAGGCCCGCGGTGGAAATGACATTCGGCGAGCCACTCGTCTTCTTTCATCTCGTGGGCCTCAGTCGAGATCACGCCGAGGAAGCTGAAAAGTCTTGTGCTCTTGGCGAGTTCTTGTATGCGGCATGTCTGTTGGCAAAAAGCAGTCGACCACGCACAATCACATGGCCTCCTCGCCCCAAGAGGACGGAAATCAGCCCAGCCGGGTAAAGGGGCTTCCGGTGAGTTGCCATCTCTTGAGAATTCTGTCATTTGCCAAAATTGAACAACACTGCACATGCTCGGCCTAGTAGTCAGCCTTTTCGATGGCCAAGTTCATCAGTTTCAGTTCACGGGGCCAGGTGAAGGATTCGTTTCTCATCAAGCTTTCATTTCCAACCTAAATACAAGTGTATGGTAGCCGCTTCCCTTTTTCCTTTATGCATTTTTATCCCTTTACGCCGTGTCGAGGACGATGACCTCGGCCTCGGCCTCGCCAACGCTCTCGACGGCAAGCTTGTCGCCAGCGTTGACAGCCTCGACGAAGGCGCCGTCGCCCTCCTCGAGGACGGCATCATCCCGGCCGTCAAGCCTGACCTTGGCCTTTCCTCCCTTGGTCATGGGCACGTGGACAAAGACCTTCCTCTTGGTGGCCTCCGTCACGCCCTTGCCAATGTTCCACTCGAACGTCTTGCCCGGCGCCAGGAGACCGGCGCCCATGACGAAGTCGGCATGGATGGGGATCGTGTCGGGGATCGTCGGCTCGGCCGCCTTCTCCTCGGCCGCCGTCGCGTCCACGCCGCCCTTGAGAGGCGACAGGATCGTCACGAAGCCCTCGCGCTTCTTCTCCTCGGAGAAGTTCTTCGTGTGGTAGTTGGGGGGCAGGCCGCGCTTCCACGGCAGCGCCCAGATCTGCAGGAAGTGCACCGTGTCGCTCTTGTGCTCGTTGAACTCGGAGTGGGCGATACCCGTGCCGCCCGTGGTGAACTGGACGTCGCCGCGGTGCATGCGGAAGAACTCCTTGGAGCCGGCGTTGCCCTCGGCGCCCTTGCGCAGCATGGAGTCGCGGTGCGTCAGCTCGCCCGACAGGATGTAGCTGAAGATCTCAAAGTCGCGGTGCGGGTGCGTCGGGAAACCCTGGTTGGGCGCCACGCGGTCCTCGTTGAGGACGCGCAGGGACCCGAAGTTGTTGAAGTCGGGATGGTACCAATCAGCGAATGAGAACGAGTGGTAGGTGTTGAGCCATCCGTGGTCGGAGTGACCGCGGGTGCCGCTGCGATGCGGCGAGATCTTTGCGTGGCGGAGTGCCTTGGACATGGTGTTCTTTGCTGCGTTGAGCATGGGAGATTGTGTTGCTTGTGTTGTGTTGTCCGAAGACGTTGTCTGCGTCGTGCTGAAGAGGGGGCTGATGTTCTCTGTGATGAGTGCTTTGAGACTCTGTGAGTTGAAGATGCTGATGGAAAAAAGAGCAACGAGAATTGCTACGAGGATGGCGAGGCGCTTCATATATACTGGGCGGAAGACCGCTAGTCTCCGTGATCTAGTGCAGTCGAGAAGACGCTTTCAGACGGGTTGTTCAGCTTTTGCAATCTGTTATGCTCCATCTTATACACACTTTAGCTAAGGCATGATGAAGCTTGAGAGCTGCTGCTTAGCTACGATTATTCATGGCTGACAGGAACCCCGCAAAAGCGGCCCCACTTTCGGGGTGGGATGAGTAAGGGCGGTGTGGATCTAGACAGGAGGTCCAATGACGATGCCAAGCTAGGGCCAATTGAGCTCTCGAGATTGGCTAATGGTGAGGCCATCAAGGGTTCGCTCGAAACTACCGTTGACACGAACAAAGTGGTCCGGGCTGTGCTGGTCTAGAAATTGAGTTACCAAGCCTTGCCAAAGAGCTGTCTAAGAGATTGGAGACGCGTGGTCAGCTATGTACCTAACACCACACATCTAGCAAATCCAGGGGGCCACGGCGGGCCACGCGAACGAGTACAACATCCACAGAACCAGCAGCAGCAGGACCAAGGCAGCCTCCTCCGAGCCGAATCGAAGGGTCCACGGCATCTTATCCAGGCTGTCCGTCTTGTATTTCCTTGCCGTAGAGTATGTTTCCCTGATTGTCTTGCTGTCCGTCCATGGGATCGCCATGCCGTTGTCCGTGAGGATCTGTTCAGTCGTGATCTTCGCACCAGCCAGGACGATGGGTACGCCGGTTCCGGGATGAGTGCTGGCTCCGACAAAATAGGCATTCTCGAGACCCTCCGCTCTGGTACGAGGGCGGAAAGCGAGGACGTTTGGGACGCTGTGCGTAAGACCCAGGATGGAGCCCTTGTCGAGATTGAACTTGTCCTCCCACGTCAAGGGGGTGTTGACGATCTCGTTTGTGATGTGCTCCTTCAGTGAAGAGCATCCAGTCCTGTCGCTGATGGTTGCAAGAACTGCAGCGCGGGCACGCTCGATCAGATTTGGCCATTCCATCTCCGAGGAGGGAAGACCTGGGGAGCTGACACCGCCCCTGGACTGCGCCAGATGTCCGACGGGTACGAGGACGATGATGCTGTCGCAACCTTCAGGGGCTGCCGAGGGGTCAACTCGGCTAGGTACGTTGACGTAGAAGCTGGGGTCGTTAGGAAGTGAGTGGCGCTTGAAGATGGCATCGAACGACTCCCTGTACTCCTCGGCAAGGAAGATGTTGTGTGTTTGGAGCTGGGGGATTTTCCGGTTGATGCTCCAGTAGAAAGAGATGGAACTGCATGAAGCCTCGCGCTTCTGCAGAGAGCGGCTGTAGTCGAGAATCTTGGGCGTCTTGGGTAGCAGGTTGCTGTATGCGTAGACGAGATCGGCATTGACCACGACGATATCAGCCGAGAGAGTCTCGCCGTTCTCGAGATGAACCCCTGTGACCTTGCGGCCGTCGGCAGAGCTCAGTACCCGCGAAACGCCGGTGTTCAGGCGGTATTTGACGCCCAGGTGTTCTCCGACACGGACAAGAGCTGCGATGACAGAGTGAAAACCACCTTTGGGGTACCAGATACCCTCGGCAAACTCGGTGTACTGAAGCAACGAGTAGGTAGCTGGGGCGTCGAAGGGTGACATTCCCATGTACATTGTTGCAAATGTGAAGACGCGCCTCAGCCGCTCTGTCCAGAAATAGCGGCTAGCTCTCGACCAGATACTCTCGAGCGGATGTAGCGTGATAACGTGGCGCAAGAAGTCCGGTCTGACAAGCTCATGCAGCGCGCTGAAGTTCCTGTGAAGGACATCGCTGACGGACACCTCGTAGTGCGCATGTGCTTCGCGAAGCCATTTCAGGTACCGGGCAAAGCCGTCCTTGCCCTCCCATCGCTCAACTTCCTCCTTCATGATGGCCAGGTCTGAAGAATGGCGGAAGAGCTCGCCATCGTGAAACCAGATGTTGTAGTTGGTCTCGTGGCAGCGAAGGAGATCTACGCCGGCATCTTCCATGGTAGTACCGAGGTCGTGGAAGGTCTCACGGAACAGCTGAGGGAGCAAAAACAGCGATGGGCCTTGGTCGAAGCGGAATCCTTCATGATGGATCAGGGAGCATCGGCCGCCAGTAAACGAGTTCTTCTCGAGAACCGTCACATGGAAGCCTGCTTTTGCAAGGCGTGCCGCAGCTGCGACACCACCGGCACCCGCGCCTTGGATAGTCTCAGCAGCTGATTGTGATTCAGGGAAATGGGGGGTTGAAAACGCACCTACGACAATAGCCGTCTTGGATTTCTCGTTGACCTTCTCCATGAGATCGAAGTGATCTGGCCACGCTATAGATGGAACTTTAGGAGATGTGATAGACCGGAGAGATCGAGACATGAAGCCCCCGGGGGGCTCCAAGATAAAAGACTATCATGTTCAATGACATCGAGCATTCAGGGGCAGGAGTGATTGCGTCAATCACGTGGTTACCTGGTGCCATATCGAGGCAAGACAGGTCCCAGTCCCTGCATCGAGCCGCTGGAGATGAAGCATCGGACTCGGACTTGAGCCTGAATCCGAGGCCCAAGGATGCCAGATCCAAGCCACGTCAGCCCGAGAGCAAGCGGCGTGGAATCGAACAGTACACCCAGATCAAAGTGTCATGACTTTGTGGCAGTGCTGACGTTGAGTAACATGGTTGTCCACGATTAGGACGAACTGAACGCTTGGCTCATGGGGCTGCCCAACGGTGGAACGGGGGGCCGTGTTTGTTGAGACGTTCATTTGATGATTCGTGCATGTGCAAGTGGCAGGAGTAATGAGTCGATGAGGCGGAGAAGCCAGGGGGGAATGCAGCTGAGCGGAAGTCTTCAATGGGATTTGATATCAGCTCCAAGTTCCTTAGTCATCGCTCAGACATGGCAAAGTCACTGCCATTCTCACAATCCCATCCTGAGCTTTACTGCACCAAACTTCATCCAGCCCCTTTCAAGCATCACAATGGCCGTCGTCACTCATTCACCACCCTCCATACCTCTATTCATAGCCTTACTGACTGTGAATTGACGGGTGTATTCTCGAGCTGTAATCAAGCAATTTTCTATTGCACAAATGTAAAATGGCCTAGAAAAGGCGCGGCCCTGGGAGCTGGGGCTTCTCGACATGAACGCATCATAGACTCCTCAACCCCTGCCACCTTTGGCATCATCTCCGGGTCTCTGGCGCGCCGCTTTCGCCAATTATTGCGAGGCCACACGTATTGCACCCCCTTCGCAGACAACGGCCGCCAGTCGCAAAACCCGCCCGGCGAAGCCAAGACGTCCGAAGTCCGACATCTCCGTGCCTGGCCTGGAGAACGTCCCGTGGTTCTCGCCTTTCAGGTTGCGATTATTCCGCAAGCCACGACCTGGAAGCGCCAGGCCCAAAGTGGAACACCTGTTTTCTTTCTTTCCGGCAAGGGTCGACTGGCGTTGATGACGGCGTATATTGGCAACGGCCCACGCGTCAGACTCCCATCAGACGGGACACTGAAGCTTGAAGCCTGGCTCGGTCTCTTTCACCAAGATACTTACATGCAGCCCACCACTGCTACACTAATCAACAGCAAGCCACCCGTTTGTTTGCAGACACCCATTCAGATCCAGGGTCCCTGGATGAACACCAGCTGTCATCGACAAGAAAGGTGTCTCCGTGCACCAAGTCCTTGCGTTTTATTCAGTCACCAAACCTTCTTAAATAACGTCTCCTGGGGTTTCCACGTCCCTTCAAAGTCGCAGGGTGACAAAATCTAACGATATAGAAAAAAACCGGTTGCCTGTCATGGGATATGACTACGCGCTCGTGTAAGTTGGCTGTCAGCCACGTCTAGCGGTGAGCTTGTCTCTACCTGACTGACACTTGGTTTAGCCACCTCAATTACACGATTCCCGTGGCCTTGGTGCTGGGAGTTCTGAATTACCCTTTACTCACCCAGCTCGACCTCGCCAGGACCATCTTTCTCATCACGGTTGCAGTCCTCGCAACGATTCCTTGGGACTCGTACTTGATCCGCACTGGTATCTGGACCTATCCTCCGAATGCCATACTGGGCCAAACAATCTGTTCGATACCAGTGGAGGAGCTCTTCTTCTTCGTTATCCAGACATGGATAACGACACAACTCTATATTCTCCTGAACAAGCCCATCCTCCATGCGCAGTACCTCAACTCGCCGAAGACGCTTCCCCCGTGGATCTCGCATGTCAAACTCATCGGGCAAGCTTTCCTTGCCGGATGTGTCATTCTTGGCTTCAGACTCGTCTCGAATGGAGGCGTGGGCACTTATCTCGGCTTGATCTTGTCATGGGCTTGCCCTTTTCTACTGCTGACTTGGAGCCTCGCTGCACACTTCATTTTGGCCATGCCTCGGGGGTCGACAATAGCGCCGATTCTTTTGCCGACCATATACTTGTGGATGGTGGACGAGAATGCTCTGGGACGCGGGACCTGGGCGATCGAGAGCGGCACGAAGCTTGGAATCCGTCTCTTTGGCAGCCTGGAGCTCGAGGAAGCCATCTTCTTTCTCGCGACCAACCTGATGATTGTCTTTGGTCTTGCGGCTTTCGACCACGCAGTTGCTGTCGTTGACGCGTTTCCTGAGCTGTTCGAGCAGCCTTCCGATGCCCTGTCAGTGTCGCTCCTCCAGGCACCGCTGCTTTCAGCCGAAAAGTACGACATGCAGCGCATCCTCGGAATCCGGCAGGCGTGTGTCAGACTCCAGAAGAAGAGCCGCAGCTTCCACCTCGCGAGCTCTGTGTTTCCAGGCCGCCTGCGCATCGATATGATACTGCTGTGAGTTGAGAGGCTTGCCGTCGACCCGAGAGACGCCTGCTTACGTTGAGAAGCTACTCGTACTGCCGCTTGGCAGACGATCTTGTTGACGATGCCCCCGACAGGACAGAGGCGGCTCGGTGGGTCGAAAACCTTCACAAGCATCTCATGCTTCGCTATGACCAGCGTGGCAAAATGGCGCCCGGCGAGAACCCAGCATCGTTGCGGTATGCCCAGCACAACTTCCCGCTGCACGCCCTCGAAGGTCTGAACCTTTTGCCTGCGCATCTTCTGCCGAAGCGTCCACTCGACCAGCTCCTGGAAGGCTTCAAAATGGACCTAGCCTTTGATAAGGTCACCAAGGTGTTCCCCATTCAAACCGAGGAGGATCTTGAGCTGTACGCGTCCCGAGTTGCCAGCACGGTGGGCCAGCTTTGCACCGAGCTCGTCTTCCACCACTGCTGCGGGAACAGCGCAGGGGCCTTCACAGAAGCGCAGCGTGACGAGCTGCGAGCCGCCGCCTGTCGTATGGGTCTCGCCCTGCAATACGTGAATATTGCTCGGGATATCAGGGTGGACGCCGGCTTGAGCAGGGTTTATCTGCCGACAACATGGCTCAGGGAAGAGGGTCTGACGGTGGAGGACGTCCTCGCCGACCCGTCAAGCAACACCGTCGAGAAGCTGCGGGGCCGACTCCTGAGCGCCGCGTTCGAGCATTACTGGGCGTCTCGTGATGCCATGAAGGGCCTGCCCAAGGCGGCGAGGGGTCCCATGATTGTGGCTGTGGAGAGCTACATGGAAATCGGCCGGGTGTTGGTTCAGCAGCACGCTCGGAATGCTATCACCCGAGGGCGGACGGAGGGCAATTCCAAGGCTGCGGATGGCAGCGGGAAGGCAACAGTGCCTAAGGGGAGGAGAATCTGGGTTGCCTGGAGTACGCTGATGTGCTCCTGATGGACATGGGTTTGGTGCCGTATACCGGTGAAGCTGCCTCTGGGTTTAGCAGCTCAATGAAAACAAGACGTTCGCATGGATGTGAGCATCTCGCTGGTGAACATTTGGCGGGCAACGTGTCGTAGTTGGAGATTGGGATGCGCTGACCGAGGTGAGGGGCGATGCACGGACCAAGTCTATCGGTGAGCGGAGCTGACCGTTACTTTCACCTGCCAATTCGACGTCGCGTGTCCGTCGAGGAGGAACCTCCCCTCGCAACATTGTCGCACAACACATCAATTGGTCCCGAGAGCTATTCTTGGGGTTCAAATAGCTACCTCGGATACCGGAAGAGCTTGAAAAGCTCATGTCGGCACATCGATCAGCGGCAGCCTGATATAGTCGAGACCGAGCGCGCGCTCGAGCAACGAGACGGATGGTTGCACTGTTCGGTCCTCCAGAGCCTTGATTCCCTACGGCCGGCCATCAATGGCGTACCGAGCATCGCGACACCTCCTCCGGGAGCTGTCCACACCCGCGAGATCATCCCTCCGCCTCCCGGCCCGAAGCACCATCTTCACTCCTCGCCGAACAGCATCCACATACGGCCGCGAGCCGCCGCCACAGCCGCAGACACCGTCGCAACAGCTGGCAGAAAGAGCCCTTCTCCAGAAGCTGTCGACCCTGTCTCCCGAGCAAATCTCGACCCTCCTCTCTGCGCAGCCCGATGCGCCGACCGGGCACGCGTCCCCGATTCCACCACAACCACCACGCTCGCGGTGGAAGACATTCCTGGTGCGCCTGGCGATCGGCACCGTCTCCCTCCTCGTCGGCCATGAACTCGGCGATATGCTCATCGACAGTAACCGTTATTTGTCCTGGGCGCAGCAAAGCAACGAGTTATCGTCCGAAGAGGATGGGGTTATGCACCCCGTCCAGCGTGCGCAGGCTCTGTTCGAATTCATGTGCGACATGCCCTCTATGGAATTCACAATGCCGGTACGGGAGACATACCAGATCACCAACAACGGCGCTATCTACATGGTGCGACCCGAGCTAGCCGCAAAAATTAAGAACAGTATAGAAGGGAAACCTCCCGAGGGCTGGAATTCTCAACGCCACCTGATTCTCCCCTCCGGCTCCTTCGACATACCGATAGGCCTGCACTATGTGGACTCTGGCCCGACGCATGAGCGCTCCGTCCCTCTCGCTTTCCCAGCCGACTTCCACGTCATGATGGCCACCGACAAGGACGGGGAGGCCCAGCGCCGCGGTGGCCTCATCAGCAACACCTTCAACACAGCCTACACGCTTGGACTCCTCAACCACCGCGTCTTCGACCACCACACGGGCACCTTCACCGGCATCGTAAATTTCGGCCGCAACATGTGCGGCTGGCCTGGCATCGTGCACGGCGGCGCTCTCGCCACCGCCTGTCTGGACCACGGCGGGAACGCTGCTGCGGCCTACTTTTTCCACGGAGAGGAATTCTCTCCTTCCAAGATGGAGATCACTTAGTACGTTGGCCCCCGAGTTCATTTCCGCTTGTGTGTTGCGACATGTCTCAGCCCCGCAGACACAACGAGAAGCTCCCAACACCCCGACACAAGGCCATCGTCACTGACTGTCCATAGCCACCACAGCCTCGCGCCCAACGACCCCGTCGTCATCAGCTCAGATACCCTGAACGGCCCGGCTGAGGTACGCCAGGAGTTCATCTCGCGCAAGGCAGCCGAGGGCCCCGAGGCAGTGGCCGCCGCCCTCGAAGGGATCACGGACCCGAAGGATGAATTTTCCGAAGCGGACTTCCAGTCCTTGTTGTCCGAGCTGGCCGAGAGGGCCATGGCAAAGGAGCAGCTGACCTTGATCACACGCATGTCGCGAGCGGGCGATGGCATGCCCGTTTGCGAGGCGTACATAACTTTCAAGAAGATCCCGGGAAAAGCTGCCGAGGACAAGGACTAGTCGAGCCTTGGACTTGGGAGCACTCTGACCTCGGCATAAGTAGCTAAAGAGGTGTGCTATAGATGTATAAACTACTGATATCACTTGCAGGCCCATGTTTCGTTTGAGACACGCATCGTTGAGATTCGCAAGGTCTAATGATGTTGTACAACCCAACCCTCCCTGAAATGGTCGTGAGTGTAAGGAAGCCCCATGTGTGCTGCCCGGACATCCAAACGTCGCAAACATGGCGAAGCCCTGGAACATGTCAACCTGCTCCGGCGTCGCCGAGGTCTCATCCTTGCCCTGGGTTCGTCGTGGTCCAGTGAGGACGATTCATCGACGTGCCGTAGTATTGGCTGTTGTCGTACGGGTTCTGGGGCGGGTATGACCCGTTCCATCGACCCGTGTTGTAGGATCCAGCACGACCGCCCCTGGGCCCTCCGCCTCCGCCGCGGCCCCGATAACCTCGATACTGCTGCTGGCCTCGGTAGCCACCGAAGCCTCCTCGGTATCCCATCCCGTACTGCCCCTGGCCGTATGGGTCGGATGGCCGTTGCTGCTGGTTGTGCGGCTCGTGATGTAAGGGGTGATGGGCGTGGCCGTTGGGCCCGCCAGGGGCACCCTGTGGAGGGCCGCCACCACTACTGGTGCCTGCGTTTCCGCCAGTGTTTCCGGCCCCCCGACCACGCCGCCGCATGTACGGCCTTCTCGAGGTCTTGGGCTTGCCCTCAACAGAAAAGTCAATCTTCTTGATGGGCTCCTTGACCATGATATTGTCCAACAGACCATGGCGCTCGAGCTCGTCGTGGGAGGCAGTCCAGGCTTGGAAGACATTTTCCAGTCTTTCCAGGGCACGGACTTCCGGCACCCAAGTCTTGACGTACTCTCCGTCCTTGTCGTAGTCGAATGCCTGCTTCACAGGGTTGAAAATGCGAGCCTCGCCGCGAGGGTCGTTGCCAACACCTGCAACGTACTGCCAGTTCGACCAGTTGGAGCTCACGTCATAGTCGACGAGGAGGCATTCGTACCACTCGGCCCCGTATCTCCAGTCGATGCCGAGATGTTTTGTCAGGAAACTGGCCACGTTTTGGCGGGCCCGGTTGGACGTGTAGCCGGTGTGCAGTAGTTCTCGCTGGGAGGCGTCGATGAGGCCCATGCCCGTCGTCCCGGAGAGGAAGCGCTGGATGGTCTGGGCGACCTCGTCGAGACCCCCATCAGTTGCCGTCTTCCACTTGCCCTTGTACTCTTCCCTGAAACCTGAATCCCGGAAAAGCTTGGGGCCAAACTTGCGTGTGCAAAGTCGCATGTAATCCCTCCAGAGAAGTTCGAATCGGACGGCCCTGGTTCCTTCGTTTTCCCCGGCTCCATAGCCAGACACCTCCTTGAACGAGTCCTCCTTGGCGTCTTCGAATTTGACCATCTCCTCGTGAACCTGTCGAGCTGTAAGGCAGCCTAATGCCAGGTATGCCGATAACTTGGTGCTGAAATCAACGCCCAAGAGGCCATTGCGAGTGTCCTTGTAACAGGACATGGCGCCAGTCCGTATCAAATGGCTAACTCGGTTCAGCGCCTGGATCTCGCCTCCGCTCAGCGGATGAACAGATTTGGCGCCATCCGGGAGTTTGGGCACGTCCTTGAGCACGCTGTCCACAGGCTTCAGCAGAGATGACTCCAGATCATCGTAGGTGGTGGACATCTCAAAAGGCACTGCCTGAGCTGCTACGGAGGATTGGTCTGGATAGGCCGGCAGTGAGGATTTGTCGGGCTTCGGCAGAGTTGGTCTGGGGCGTTCACGAAGAGGCTCCTGGGTTTTGCGATACGTGGTAAAGACGTCAGGGAGATCGTGGGAATTCTCGAGCTTGATGTCGCGACTGTGCATCCCAGTTAGTCATTGCATCAATGCTCGCTTCCTGGCATCAGCGCTTACTCGTCGATGAAGTACTTTTCGTCTTGCCACAGTTTAAAGTCGACTCCAGCCTCCGAACAGACGCGGGATACAGCGCGCTCATCGCGCTTCTCCTCCACGGCCTCTTCGCCAGTCATCCAGACGGCGCCAACTTTCTGGTGCTTGTCGGAGAAGCCCTTGAGAAGCCCTTGGAGGACGTCGTCGAAGCTTCCGGCGCGCAGACACAGGTCGCTGTCCAGGCCTTGCAGGGACTCTTTCAGCTCCCAGACGGACTGCGCGAGAAACTTGACGCGATGCGGGCCACATCTCCAGTAGCCACCGAGGTCACTCCTGGCCTCGGGGTACGGAGACTTGGATCCATCTCTGATGAACCCCGAGATCTCGATCTGGTTTGCAGGGAAGACATAGACGGGCAGTAGGTGAGTAAACCCATGATCCTTGACCGTTGCCAAGTGGTGGAAGATGGGGCTGTCCGACACGCGGAGGTCGTGGCGTAGGAGGTATATCAAGATGTTGACGGCCGTCATAGTGAGATGGTCCTGGCCAACCCAAGAATTCTGAGGAAGACGTGTGAGGGAGCGAAGAAGATGCAGGTGGTAATGTGAGAGAGTAGCGGTGCAAGAAATGTGCAAGGGTGAAATGCAGGCCGACTCTGCTTGTAGAGCGCCGAGCTGCAGGGTGGTGACGGTTGATCTGCCGTAGGAAGTTGCCACAAGGGTCTCAAAGATCAGTCCAAGGGGGTGGTCGTGATCAAGTTGTTGCTTGAGGGCTGGGATGGAGACGACCCGAGTAACGGCCTGGTGTGTTCAGCTGGACTAAGAGCTCATGGACGAGAAGCTTGGATGAACTAGTCGGTGGGCACTGGTCATATATCTGAGCGTCGAGAGAAGAGAGAGGTGAGATGAGCAGCAGTGAAGGAAGATCTGCAGCAACCGGCTAGAACCGTGGGGATAGTAGCTGCGATCTTCTTCAGTGTAGCGCAAGCGCAAGCTGACGGATGAGGCGCCTGCAGGTGACTGTCGATGAGATGACAATGTCCAACGTCGAGAAAGTGAGAAGCGGAAGCAAGGATAGCCCGGGAGGAGTGGGTTTGGTTGAAGACAAGAAGTGATCGGAGCGCAAACGGGATTGTGTGTAAACTCGGAATCCGATGTTGGCGGCCGATATTGGTGGATGATATGCTGCAGGGAGAGAAGATGGGAGTTCGGGAGAGAGTCGCGACGATCTGCGGCGGCACGAGAGAACTTTTCCTCTAGAAAGGAATTTAGATCCGTGGGCCAGTCGGCTTGTTGATTGGGGGGGTAAAGGTTGAAGGAGAAGTCGTCATGGATCGAGAGAACAGAAGGAACAGCGACGAAAGGGCCCGTCCGTCTCCCGTCCTCGGCTCCCCCTTCGCTTGGACCCGCGAAACGAAGTGCTGGGCTGGTGGGCACTGCGGCAGGCACTGCAGGCACGGCAGACGCGCGCTCCCTGGCCCTTGGCCCTCTGAGAAATGGCATTTTTTGTTTGGCGGGCGATGGTGGTGGGATGTCGAGATGACCATGATGGATTCAAGATCGGGAGCAAGGGGTGCTGATGCAGACCGAAAGTCCGGGGTCGTCGAGATCGGACCCATCTGCCAGGCCATCGGCATGGCTCATTGGGCGGCTGCAAAGGCTAAAAGCGGAGAAAAGGGACGCTGCGAGCGCTGAAGCTTGGCAAAATCAAGGGTCCTTCCTTCCCTGGCTGACACGCTCCAATGTCTTAATTATCTGGGGGCTTTTTGGGGTGGGTGGGCTGCTGTCAATGACGCAGTTGCCTTTTCATCCCACGCATGGATCGGAAGGAGGACCTGAGCCTGAATGGAATTCACAGGCGCTGCTACCTCTGGCCGAGCTCCAAGTACCTAGTATCACTTCATCTTTCACAACTGGAATCTACCTACCTACCTCGACACGGGACCTTGCGGGCTGACAAGCTGATACCTACCAAACACCTCCCCCAGGTTGACACCCCCCCTTTGCTGCGACACTACGACGGCACCGAGGTGCTCCCTAACAAACGACGATGGGCCAGACTCCCGACCGACCGCCACGGATCCAAATCAGCGCTCTTCAACCCATCCCTGCAGCTGACTTGCTAGCGGATGGCCGAATTGACTCTGAGTCGCGTTGTTGCATTTGCCAGGTATACAGAAAAAAAGCAACGACAAGCCTGCCAGCTTTGCCTGCCGGCCTGCCAGCTGCGTCAACGCCGTGATCCCCTGATCGATCGACAGTCCATCGTCAGAAGACGACCATCGGCAGACAGACAGAAGACATCGGGGGCTCCTACAGTTCAGCCACCCAACCACCGTGGAATCTGTCCAGCCCGCCCACGTCGTATCGACAACGCCTCTCTCTCCTCGTGGTGTCTTGCATAAGGATTTTCTAGAACAAAGACGCCCACGGCCGACAACCGAACACCGCAACGTCCAAGTGGTGCCTGTGCTGTCCCGTCGGAACGGATCAGGGCCAAACAGGGCCTAGACACCAATGACAGCGGCGTTCCCAGCGCTAATTTTCAGCTCTCTCCTCGAACACCCATTTCAACGAGCCAGCTCGCCCGAGGGCGACGCTCGCCTGTGTCCTCTGTGTCGAGATGCACCGGGCACAGAGCTCGGCAACGCCTCCGATCCGCCACGCGACTGACGGAGCATCTCATCGGCGCTCCACGACTGCAGAGGTTGCCTCGCACCACGTCTGCGCAAAATCTCCATTCACTATCATGACTGGACCGACGTTGGAGCATGCGCTGTCGTCGTCCAGCCCCTTGTGCTACCGCATCTGAGACACACAACAACTGACAAACCCACCATGAAATCCCATGACAGCCACCATTACACAGCATGTGAACGTTTCGAGGGATCATCGCCCCACCTGCTCTGGATTCGCGGCTTCGAGGGGCAAGCCAGAGAATGGCGAGCCTGAGAACACACCGCTTGATTTGACCACGACTCCGAGATATACATGCGCCTGCCTCGTGGTAGATGAAAAGCAGGCCGCTATCAGCCAACCCTACCAACTGCCTTGCCTCTCAACTGTTCTCAATGTCTGGAAATAGCTGCAGTCTCCAGTCTCCAGTCTCCGATCGCCAGACAGGCCTCCGAGACAACCGCTGTGCAGGTGATATTCTTGCCTACAAATCTGCTTGCGACCTTGCCAGTTTCATTTCCAGACTCGGCGCGCCCATCCTTGCTCAGGCATGGGCTGTCACAGTGAAATCTTCCCGTTTCCTAACTGAACCTTAGTGGTGGATTTCTTGGGTAGGTATATCTACCCTTTGGAAAGCCCTCAGCAACTCGGTCTGTTCGGGTCACGGCTTTGAACGGGTCTCAGCTCTACCCCTGAACTTATCCAACCGATCAAGGGGATAATTCCAGGACAGCACTAGTTCTCTCATGGAACGATAAAGCGGCCCGCTCAACACACAATCTAGGCCTGGGTATGGCCAGGAGCGCATGCCTTGGGGTGAGAGAAAGGATCACGGCGTCTCCTGGGGTACCCATATGGCAGTGCCCATAAGACGGCCCTGAGAGGTGACGAGCACGGGATCGGCCGCTCCCCAGATTTGCTTGACCAACAAGCAGTCCAGAGTCTGGGCAAGGCTGGCACCTCCCAGCGGGTCACCACATCCAGCCGGCCAAGGATAAGCGACTAGAGTCATCGGCGTACACAGGGCAGGGGAGGTGGCTCGGGTTCCCATGGGCTATGCGCTTGCCATTGGGATTTGAAGCGCTGGCTCCCCTCCATTGTCACCCTCCACCACGAACTTCTTCCCGTCCGATATCGAAGAGGCCGCCGTCGCGTTCGGTTGCACAGGCCGCGGAGAGCCGGTATGACATCAATGGGACGCGTCTGAGCGGTCATGGCCGCCGAACCCTTGCAAAGCCACAACGACGTAACGTCTATCGGGCTTGATGCGGCGCTGGCGTGGTTTCTGGGTGTCGCGACACGTGACGGGTCTCTCCGGTGAAATGACGGACACCCCGATGGCACGCAAGGAAATGTTAGTGCGGAGGGTGTCGCGTTGGCGGGACCCCTAACATGCAACGGAGGCAGCCAATGTCGTCTTGCGCGAGCACCGCCCCCCTCTGGTCCCTGCTGCTCCCTCTATTCTGGTCGCCAGCGAGTGTCCCACTTGCCCGCATCGAGTCCCGCCTCCAACCGTCGTCGGTTAAGGTGGGTTTCCCTCTGAGGCTGAGGCGTTACCTGCCCGAGCGGGTTAAGTAAGGCAATTCGCACCCCAGCCATTTCCAGGTGCTTGACGCCAACCTCACATCTTCAACTCAACGTCGTCTGCCATCCTCACGCGCGACCATCGCCATCACGGCGACTGCTCGCTTCCGCCGTGCCGCCGCTCGACGCCTTCACCAGCGACAACCGCACCAGCGGCTCGATCAATCATCTGGCGACCGACAGACGGGGTTGAATCGCCGTAATCCACTCACCCATCTGCATACGTACCACCACCATCAGCACCACCGCTCTCGACATCCATGTCGCGGGGCTCTTCCTGACACTGGGCGCCGACCATGGCTCCTCCGGTCGTCTCGTCTGACGGCGTCCTCGCCGTGCTAGAGGAGACCGAGTTAGAGGCCAGGTCACCTGCGATCAATCCTGCCTCGACTCCTCAATTGACCTCACCACGATCCCCAGCCATGCATGATGGCCTCACCCTCATTAACCGCCGGTCCACCATCCGGCCGCGCGGCCTCGACAAGGGCGGCATCGCCGGCGTTGTAGTAGGATGCATCGTCGCCGTGTGTCTCCTCGGCCTCTGTCTCTATCCATTTATCATCCGTCGTAGGAAGCGGCGGAGGCAACACGCCACGGCTCATCATGCCCAAGATGCCGAGGCTGCTCAAGTCTCAACCACCACCACTGGAACCTCACCTTTCACCCAAGGGGCTGCAGCTCCCCAAGAACCCGAGGCTCGCCAATCATCAAAGGACTCGCTCTCGCACAGGGACGATTCGCTCAACAGCACGGCGAAGCCTTCCAGCAAAGACGGGACCTTGGATCCCGCCAACGACCAGGATGCAGCGACCCATGACCAGCAGCAGGAGCGAGGAGCTCCTGTCGAGCACGAGAATATCTTGCAACGGAACCACAGCCTATTGAGGAGTCGAGACTCGGACATTTCTCTCGGCACCAACCCACGATGGAACACAGAAGGCCCGCCACCGCTGTCCCCGGGAGGAATCGAACTCGTCGACACCCGCGCCGATGGACTCGAGTACAGCGAGGCCATGGCAGGCCAGAGCGCGAGCTACTACTGCCCGACAGTCCCCTCCGAAGCCTTTGGCATGGCCACGCCGCCCCCGGCGGATGAGGCTCGGTTCCCGGCACCTGCTCGGTCACTTTCGCGCGGAAGCTCTCTGAAGTACAGCCTGATGTCTATTATGCGCCGCATGAGCTCAAAAGACACTGGCAAGGCCTCACCAACCGCAGGAGATAGGGAAACAGGGCCCTGGGTCCCTCCCGGCCAGAACGACGGCAGAACGGAGCTTTCCGAATCACCAGTCATCCAGGACGGCCCCTCCTTCCGGGACTTTAGCTACCCAAGGGGTCAAGTTCCCCGTCTCGGCACTCCCGTGAGGTTCCCGATGAGCCCGGCATCCACTGCTGACACTGGCCCACACGATGAAGGCTCACCCGAGCCGACGACCGGGTCTGTGGCCGGCAGGCCGTCCCCGCCAATTCTGCCTCCTAGCAGCCCGCCACCAGGAACCGTGAATCCGATGGATATCATGGCCCCGTCCAACCCGTCGGAACAGGTGTTCCACACGGACCGGGAGCTTTACTACCTATCCAACCCTCATGTGTCACCACCGCGAAAGAGCGTCTCCCCCAACGACCAGCCGGAGCCGCAAGACACAGAAGCCTTACCACCACCTGTACAAGCGCCAACGCCCGCATCTACCGAGGAGGCAATTGTCCCCAAGCCCGAGCCCGAGAACGAAATGCCACGGCCAGAAGCGCCGAAGACACCAGCTCACCAACTCGATCAGGATATCAACATGACTACAGAGGAAGCTCCAGCCAGATATGGCGCCACCCATCTTACGCCAGCATACCACGGCCACGGCCGCAATTCATCTATCGCAACATCAGAGGGCAATTGGACAGACAGATCTGACCGCTCAACACCATTGCCGAGCCAAGTCTCCTCTGTCCCATCGCATCACAATACACCAAACACGCAGCTCACCGAGATCAGCCCGTCGCCACGGTCTGACCTGGGCTCAGATATTCGGAGCAGCGCATCTCCCTACAACGGCGCGCAAATCTATACATGCGACGAGTGCTCCCGTGGCTTTGACCAGATCCACAAGTTGAAGTACGTGCACATTCCTCTGCTGAATATATTCGTAGCCGCTAACCTAAGCTCCGCCTGTAGCCACCACCGACGATACCACGAACGCCCGCACGAGTGCCCCCACCAGAACTGCGACAAGCGCTTCGGAACCAAGACTCATCTCGACCGGCACATCAACGACAAGCATAAGAAGACCCGAAAGTTCCACTGCCTCGAGCAGGCCTGCCCGTACTCGAGGGCAGGGGGCAAGGGGTTCCCCAGGAAAGACAACTGGAGGCGGCACATGATCAACAAGCACGGCATGAACCCGCAGGCCGACCCCGAGCCGGATATTGTCGATGATGCGATGGCGGGGATGTGAGAGGTTGATTGATTGATGGCCGATTCGACGGGCCGCGAGGAAAAGCCGGGCACATGGCGTTTGTACAATTTTTCTGGGAGCGGTTTCCTGTGTCTGCCTGAGACGAGGTTCGGGCATGGGGTCTATAACTTTTGCGAGGCAGAGGCGCTGAAGCGCGGAATGGTCGAGGGAGCCAACGCAAACACCCCGACTTCCTTCCTTCAGACGATGGGAGGACACCGTCTCAAAAGTAGGCTTTGCCGAAAGTTGCTTTGTTTTTACATGGGGACCCATAAGGCGTTCTGGCAGGGGCTTTTAGCGGGAGGTGAATCCAGCGGGCAAAGCTAGCCATGTAGCGGAACCCGCATCCTGATTGCTGTTTTCCGGATTGCTTCCCCGTCATCACGAGATGCGAAGTAGCATAGCACAGCTGGAGGAGGCGGGGCGTAATATCAGAACCCCTCCTCGGGGCGGGAGAGAACCGTTCAACTGAGATCTTTGATCAATTTCCGCACCAGCTTCTTCTGCTGTTCCGGCGTGAGGTCGCCCTCGTCTGTCTCCTGCACCGCGCGGCCGACGGCGATTGTGGTCTTGACGTTGTCGCTGTCGACCCAGAGGCGGCCGTTGCGGCCGACTGCTGTCTCGAAGGCCGCGCCGAGGGCGCCGAGCTCCTCGAGGACGATGACCTTGCCGTCCTCAGCGGCGCGGGGCATGAGGAGGCGGCGGGCCATGCCGAGGGAGATGCTGAAGAGCATGCCGCCCGTGAGGGGGCCGAGGCCGTCGGCCTTGCCGGTGGAGGGGTTTGTGCACTCGAGCTCGGGGTCCATGTGCTTGTCTGCGAGGGCGACGCGGGCGTAGACGAGGGAGCCGGCGGGGAGCTGGGGGCGGTTCTTCTTCGAGGCGAGCTCGAAGGCGAGATGTGGGAGGAGGGCGATGGGGGCGTAGTCGGAGAGGCGGACTTGGAACATGTCCTGGACGGAGCGGTGGACCGTGGCGATGACGAGGTCGCCGACCATGGGGTGGTACTGGAGGAAGCTGAGGTTAGCCGGGGCGGGGGAGGGTAAGAGAGGGATTGGGGGAGGGGGGAAGCTTACGCGACCGTTCTTGGTGTCAACCCATATCGCGTTCTTGCGGGAATCCGGGATGAGCTGGCCGGCGACGACGGGGATGATGTCGCCGGGGGGTTGGTGTCGCAGGCCAGGGCCGAGACGGAGCTGTTTCTTCTGTGACGGGATGAGAGTGGGGTCGACCGTCTCGCCGGGGAGGACGAAGGTGGCGGCGGCGGCGGCCATTGCGGGTGTGTGTGAGGGATAATTGGTGGGCGGGCGGGAGAGGGAGGAGAGTGGAAGTAAGTGGTGGTGTTGAAGGTCGCAGAATCAAAAAGTTGAATCCAGTCCCAGTTCAGCCTTGCACATGTTCACGACATTGGATCTCAGAAACCCACCCCAAAGTGGGGCGAACGATAGGCGGCTGGGGTCTGCCTCCAGTGGGCAGCGTCCAGTCTGAGTCTGGTCTTGGCGCAACTTGTCGATAACATTTTTCTCAGCCAAAAATTTGGCAAAGACCCCCACCATAGCGACAATAGTTAGACGGCCACCTTTGATCCTCCACTGCAAGTCAACCACCACCTCTGTTTGCACCCTGACCACCTCGACCCTCCCGCCCGACACGACAATTCCTCGCGCCCCGATCGATCATACCCCGACAGACCTACCCTTCAGATGGCTGAGAACAGCTCCACGCGGTCCGGCCCTGCGCCGGAGGACCGCACCGTCATTGGCCTCACCTTTGGCAACTCAAACGGCTCCGTCGCCTTCACCGCCGACGGCAAGGCTGAGGTCATTGCCAACGAGGATGGAGGTGAGCAATAGGATCCTCCCTCTCCCTGAGGGTGACTTGTGCTGACTGACACGGCTTGCAGACCGCCAGATCCCTACCATCCTGTCCTACGTGAACGGCGACGAGTACTACGGCCAGCAGGCCAAGGCCTTCCTGGTCCGCAACCCTACCAACACCGTTGGCTACTTCAAGGAGTTCATCGGCAAGGAGTGAGTCCGCGGAGGCGCCCGATTGTGTCAATATCTTGCGCTGACCTCCCCTCGTAGCTTCGCCTCGATCGACCCTACCTACAACCATGCCTCCGCCCACCCCAAGGACACCAACGGCGCCGTCTCCTTCACCGTCAAGGATAACGAGGAGGCCGAGGAGCCCTCCACCGTCTCCGTCTCCGAAGTCACCACCCGCTACCTGCGCCGCCTCGTCGGCTCCGCCAGCGACTACCTCGGAAAGACAGTCACCTCCGCTGTCATCTCCGTGCCCACCAACTTCTCAGACAAGCAGAAGGCCGCCCTGACCAAGGCCGCAAACGACGCCGGCATCGAGGTGCTCCAGCTCATCTCCGACCCCGTCGCCTCCATCCTCGCCTACGATGCCAGGCCTGAAGCCACCGTCCAGGACAAGATCGTCGTCGTCGCTGACCTCGGCGGCACCCGCTCGGACGTCGCCGTCGTCGCCTCCCGCGGCGGCATGTACACCATCCTCGCCACCGCCCACGACTACGAGTTCGCCGGCGCTCACCTCGACCAGGTCCTGATCGACCACTTCGCCAAGGAGTTCATCAAGAAGCACACCACCGACCCCCGCGAGAACCCCAAGAGCCTCGCCAAGCTCCGCCTCGAGGCCGAGTCCACCAAGAAGGCCCTCAGCATCGGCACGAACGCCTCCTTCAGCATCGAGTCCCTCGTCGACGGCATCGACTTCACCTCCACCGTCAACAGGTTACGCTACGAGATGTCCGCCCGCAAGGTCTTCGAGGGCATCAACCGCCTCATCGAGGGCGTCATCAAGAAGGCCGGCCTCGACGTCCTCGACGTCGACGAGGTCATCCTCTCCGGCGGAACCTCCCACACCCCGCGCATCGCCAACAACCTCGCCTCCATCTTCCCCGAGTCCACCCGCGTCGTTGCCCCCGCCACCTCCACCACCGCCATCAACCCCTCCGAGCTCCAGGCCCGCGGCGCCGCCCTCCAGGCCTCCCTCATCCAGGAGTACGAGGCCGACGACATCGACCAGTCCACCCACCCCGCCGTCTCCACCGTCAAGCACACCGCCAACGCCATCGGCGTCGTCGGCGCCGACGACGTCTTCATCCCCATCATCCCCGCCGAGACCGCCGTCCCCGCCCGCCGCACCGTGCACGTCTCCGCCCCCAAGGACGGCGGCGACGTCTACATCCGCGTCGTCGAGGGCGGCACCCACATCGAGGTCACTAAGCCCGAGCCCAAGGAGAAGCCCGCCCAGGACGAGGACGACAGCGACTTCGACGATGAGGACGATGAGGACGAGGAGCAGCGCGAGAAGGTCTGGAAGATCGGAAGCACCGTCGCCGAGGCCGCCGTGCGCGGCGTCAAGAAGGACGGAAAGGTCGAGGTCACGATCAACCTCGACGCGAACCTCGGCGTCACCGTCACGGCGAGGGAGGTCGGCGCCAAGGGCGGCGTCAGGGGCGTCGTCAAGGCGTAAACGCCGCGTCTCGAGCAGTGTCAAAAAATGGACGTCGATGCCCGGGCGCATCGTCGCATGGTGAGCGAGGAGGGATAGAAAGCGGCATAATCGGGGGCGCCTACTTTGCGTTGAGGATTATCCTGTCTGATAGATATGTGTTTATGCCCCCGTTGGGTCTGGGAATGAGAAGAGATAGAGGAGCACAAAACTGATGTTTCGCGTTCTGCGACTACCTGAAAAATCGGCGGGCACGAAGCGGCAACATCTCCTGTCGCGTGAAAAGTGATGTGACACCATTGAGCTAAAGGAGGGAGGTAATGTCTTGCAGGAAGAGAGCGCCGTGTATTCGTGGATATCTATATTCCAGACCGACCGACCATTTCTACCGAACCGCACAAGGATATCAAACCGCCCCAGCAGGACCTCGCCAGGCTTGAAGATTATGAAGGAGACCATCCGCCCCAAATACACCAGTACGATCGCTGAACCGCTAGACAAATCAAGGATAGCCACACACAAGACGGGAGCTATCTCACAGCGCCTGGCAGTCTCCACGCTACCATATCATCCCGCACCTCGAACTCCTCTAGCTCCCTCGCCTTTCGATACTCGCCCCCGATCTTGTTGTCTTTCCTCCCACTGCTCCCGCTACCCATCGTCGGCGCTAGGCTTGTTAGGCTCCCGCGACGACTGCGCGCTCCGCCAAGTTCCTCCCTGCTGCTCGCGGCGCTATCATCCCTCTGGTGGCGGGAGCCGCTCCTGCTATTCGGCCTGCTGTACGAGGTGTACGATGAGGTGAAGAACCCGCCCGTATTGTCAAGGTGAGGTGACGAAGTAGGCAGGTAGGGCGACGAAGTCGGGAGGAAGGGGGGGTTCCGCCCCGTGACGGTGCTCACACTCCTGTCGCTAGCATTGCTATTGTGGCGACTGTCGCGGTGCCGGTGGGAGGCGAGGTGCGGCGTGAACGCGTGCATGAGTCCGTGAGCAGGGCCGGGGTGGGACTGCTGCTGCTGGTTCTTGTTCATGCGGCGGTAGTCGCTGGGCCGGAGGGTGTCGCCCGCCATGCCGTCGTCACTGAGGTCTCCGCCGCCGTCGAAAGGGACAACGCGACGTCTTTCGAGAGATCGGGAGCGAGAGGGGCCGTTGTCGCTGCTCGTGCTATGGTCGCTTGTTTGTGACGGATGGCGTTGGGGTGCAGTTTTTGATGAAGGGTCCGACCCAGAGGACGGAGAGGGCGACCAGCCGTCGCCGCCGGCGAAAATGTCTTCGATGCACTGGTCCGGGGGAAGCTCGCCAGGCTGGCGCACCCAGGAGGCGGCGAGGGAGCGGCGGTACATGTCCTGGACCTCGGCGAGATCACGAGATTTGGCGATGGTGGGTAGTTCTGTGCTGTTAGCGACGAGGCCGCATGAGTGTGGGATATCATAACTTACGCCCCGCATCATCTTGCTCGACTTGCTCTCCAGCCATGATGCCTGCAATGCCGCCAAAGACGGGGGCCGTCTTTAGAGCCGGCGCAACGTAGTTCTTATCGCCATCAACCTGAACCATGAGAATGCCAATCTTGAGTGTGCTGTTGATCTTGCTCTCCTGCATGAGATAGCGCCTGATGATGCCCTCCTCGACATCCGGATCTTCCAACTCAGGGTTTGGCGTGCCGCTGGAAGAAGTTGGTCGCGATGACGTGGAGACCGAGGCTGATTCTCCACCGCCGCCTGTCGAGACATTGAGATTGCTATTGCCGCTCCGGCTGCTACGTTTCCTAACGTGGCCCTTTTCGAAGCTGGTACTATCGCGGCTGGTCCTGGGGAGGGTATCGCGGTGGAGGCTTTCGCTCTCCTCGACATATTCGCTGAGGTTCAGGCGTACGACGCCGAGACTGATCTTTTCATCGCGGCCGCTGGAGGGGAATTCCTGGAGGACCTCAAATTCAATGGGGCACTCGGTAAGGTTGTTGAACTTGTCGAGGCCGATGCGGATGTGGCCGATGACCTTGGAGAAGTTGAACTCGACTTTATGGTTGGAGATTGGGCATTTGTGAGTGCGGCCGCGATGCTCGGCGTGCATAGAGTGAGAGATGTGCCATTTTACGATGGATCCTCCTGAGACTAACGGCACGTTGTTAAGGTCGTAGATCTGGGCGAGACGGTGAGCATATCGTGGGCCGAGGGGGGCTTAAGGGAGGAGGCGTACCTTGAGATGTAGTTCAAATCTTGGCTGCAGATCACCAATTGTCAGTCCAGATTCGGCCTCGAGAAGTGGATGAGCAGTCCCTGCGCGGGCTGAGTGGGCTCCCTGCCCATGCAGCACAGCCGCCAGATGCGGCTCAAACACATGCGAACATGTGAAAGTGAGCAGGATCTGCTTGGGGGCGGTGGTCGGGAGAGGACTGTCGAGGGTAGCTCACCTTGCGCCCCTTGTTGACTGAGGGTAAGAGGTTCAAGTTAGAAAGGCTTTTGAGAGCACTCATTGTGTCGGACAAGGCATTGTGTGACGGGAAATTTGTGAGTGAAGAATGGGTGGGAGTGAGGGTAGCAGGCGGTGTGAGGGCGGAAGACGAGAAAATTGTCTCATCAAGTCGGTCTTTCGACTGACACAACCGGGCAGATTGAGAGAAGAAGCAAGAGGCAGAAGATGGTGTGGGCGCCGGGTGAGCGAGTCAGTCGCGAGGCTGATCAATCGACAGTCGGATGCTTTGCACAAGTATGCCCAGATCGAGCCACAATGCTCGACCGGCGGAGATACGGAACCCGCGGAAGGGGCGGCAAGACGACGGTTGAGTGAGGGTATCGCCGGAGCACTAGAGTCGACGACGGCGTGTGTTGCGGAGAAGAGGAAATGGCCGTGACTTCAAGGTTGGCTTGGGGGGACGGAAGATGGAAGCCAGGGCAGAGGATGGGGATGGAAGCAGGGGAAGGCCGGAGGAGAATCAAGAGGCGACTTACTGAGCGAGGTCATGTCTCATAAGTCGCCGGTGGCATGGCCAGCGGGAGGAATGCTGGGTAATCAGAACTCAATCATCCGCGCCCCGTGGAGGTGTGTGATAGAGGCGAGGGTACAAGCAAGCAGGACAAGGACAAGGCCGACAGTAGCGTGAGGTGCCCTTTCTTTGTGTGGAGGCGTGTCTGTCTGTCGGGGACGCCCGCAGCGGTGGGATCCCGGCGTCTTGGGGCCAGGGGTACGTCGTCACTCGTTCGTCCAGCGCTGGAGAAATAGATCCAGGTCGGCATACATACAACGTTGTGAGGGAACGTGTGGCGGGGGAGGAGGAAGAGTCGGTCGAGGGCTGCAGTCAGCGCCAATCCGATGCGGGCGGGCGACGAACGGAAAGCGTCTAGGCCAGGCGGCGGAGGGGCTGCAACTAGCTGGTGCTGGTCCACCTAAGCTGAGGACTGCATCCGGAACGCCGGCTCGCAGTGGTGGCCGCGTATAGCACCCGGAGTTGACGATGTGTCGGGGTGGTGTTGCGTCGGTCGTTGAGGTTGGGTGATCCAACGAGGTACTAATGATCATTTGGGGCTGGCCGTTTGTAACGTGGTTTCCCGACTTGGGGAAACCTAAAGCCGCAGAAACAAGACTGCCACGCCAGATGCACTTTCCGTGCCAAGTCTTGGACGATGTCAGGGGGCGTGTCCCCGGTCGCGGATTACTGCTAATCCCACCCTCTCGGCGGCCATTACTGCGAGTTGCACCTCCACGGATCACCTCTCTCCGTGCTCCTACAGGTTTCACCTCGCCTGGAAACACCCATGCGCCGAGAATATGTAATTCCCATTCCGAAAAGAGATCAATATCAAACGAGAGGACACGCGACCCATCTCTACATGTGGGAAGAGTGAACCTCGTGCTCCTACCAACCTGCCCCTCCTCCTTCCCGACACACACCCTGGGGGTGTTTCATTCGTTCCCGACTGATAAGATAAAGCTCTCCACTCTAAATTTCATTGCTCTGCCCGTGACAGTCACCACGCGACGACCGACATCAAATGACACCCCGCGTCACAATCCACCACACCACGAGTGGTACCATGGCCCGATATGCCTCCTAAAGCTACCGAGAAGAAGGTCTCCCTCGTGCTCCCCACTAAGAGAAAGCAGCCGGGACCGTCCGACAATGCCCCCTTCAAACCAGACGACCCGTATGGCCGGCAGAAGCGTCGTGACGATAGGGAGATCGCGACACAGCACCCCGACCTGGCCCTGAAAGATGGCGAGCTCAACCTGCAGGCCTTCCTCAAGAGCCAGGAATTCGCTATCAAGGCTTTCGAGGAGAGCATGCGCCATACCAAAGCCGAGGCCACCTCCAGAGCCTTCCAGCAGGTCCCCCGCGGTCTGAGGAGGCGGACAGCCAGCCACAATGCGAAACGCGTACCGAAAAGACTACGGTGGAAGGCTATCAAGGAGATGACGGACGACAATACACCCATCGTAATTAGACGAAACAGGAGGCCGACAACAACGCGCGGGAAGATCCGCGCGGAGACGGCAAAGCGGCTGGGCATCCTGGCCGAGAAGAAGCGCAAGCGGAAACTCAAGGCGGCTCGCGAGAAGGCAGCTGCCGAAGCAAAAGAAAAGGAAAACAACCCAGCAGATGCAGAGGTTGCCAAGCCGAAAACACCCCGGGTCACCATTATAACACGGCCGGCAAGACCCAAGATTCGGCGGAACGAACTAAACGAGCCCCCGAAGCCCAAGTCCAAGTTCCGAAAGCGCCAGATCAACAAGACATGGCTACCCACACATCTCTGGCACGCCAAACGAGCGAGAATGACACCGCCGAAAGAGCCCCTCTGGAGGTTCGCGGTTCCCCTGACACCGAACGAGAAGATCTACCGAGCCACACACCGCGCGCAAGGCGAGAGGGGCACATTGGCATGGGATATGAGCTATTTCAGCACTATTGGACTCTATGGCAACGAACGCGGCGTGGAACAGGTTCTTCGCAAGCTCGGCGTCACGAACGAAAGTTGTTGGAATGACAAGGGCCGCCGGTGGAGGGAAGGCACCAGACACTGGTCTGGGTTTCTCAGCCGAGAAACGAGAGCGGGCCGGAGGGACATATGTCCTGTTACAATCATCTGGAATCCCAAGCCTCTCCCGAATGCTGATAATGATGGAGAGCCGGACCCAAAAAAGACGACGAGGCAACTCTTCCTGAGAGTCCACCCTTCTGCCTTTCTGGAGCTCTTCAATGAGCTTGTACGACTCGTCAAAATGCAGAACCCGAGACTGTTTATCGAGGACTTGCGATTTGAAGTCGGGAGCATCGAGCTCACAGGACCGGCTTCGACGGAGACGCTCATGTCTATCCTGCACCCCTACCATACCAAAGACGACTCACGAGAACCCCACGCCGAAACATTCAAACGAATCACGAGCGATGTGTTGCCGGCATCAATGCCCCCGAACGCCCTGCTTGGTTTCTCGGTGCTTGATCCTAGACTGCGGTATCCGCCTAGAAAAGTATCCCCCCCCGATCAGGGTGACGAGACGGTACAGACCGAGGTGCTGGACATGCTCGCCAGATGGCCAGCGGCTGACAAACTCGCCCCGTTCGGCATGTTCGAGCGAGATGCTCGATTCAAGGCATCAAGTCTACCCTCCGAGAAGTCTATTAACCGTCGAAAGGGCGCTAAAACGCCCGGTTCATATCTGAAGCCCGAGGACGTCGACCCGCCCATCCCCGTCCTGCTGCTCGCTTCACGGCCCGCGCAAGGCACCCAAGCTCAGGGAACTTGGACCCTTCTCGCGCCATTCAAATGCATCCTCCCTCTCTGGACCAGCCTCGTCCACGTACCCCTTTGGTCCGGCGGCAATCCGAGATTCGCTGGCCTCAACGAGGCGAGGCAGGTGCCGTTCGAGCGCGGCCTGCCCTGCTTCCCGTATGACTATCTCGGTACAGACTCCGGGGCGGAGTGGGAGGCAGAGCAGCGCGCGAAGAGACGGTGGGAATGGGCACGCCGGCCGAAGAGCAAGAGAATCGCATGGGAAAGTCTCGAGCTGGGCGCAGGCCGAAAGGGCGAGGTCGGCGATGGCTGGGCGTGCGATTTTGAACACATCTTCGGCTTGAAAGCGCCAGAGACCGCGGCGGTGCCAGCGGAAGACGCCATGGATATTCATGACCCCCCTAAATACCCCAAGGCCTCAAAGCAGGCCTCAAAGCCCACCAAACCCGCAAAGGAGGCACCGTCTTCCGAGTCCCTGAAACCAGTCCATCACACATCCAAATCGGCCTTCCAAGACATCGTCTCATCGAAATCAACAGCTGCCGCCAACTCCATCATCACCGTGACACTCAGCTTCACGAGCCGTGGTGTCGCCTCTCCCTGCGCACGCATCTACCGCCTGCCCTCCCTCCCCGAGCCGGCATCCCCTGCTGCATCGGCCGAAGTCCCGGCCTCCGTACCACCTCCCCGAGTCACCAACTCCTCGACAGCCCTCCCTCTTGATCTTCGCGAACAGTGGCTTGCCCAGCTCCCAACTCCCACCCCCAAACCCTCTTCCGCTAAGCACTCGGCCCCCAAAGGCGCTGTCCGCGTCCCGGCGGACGCTGACCTCAGTACGACAAGGCGTCTGCTGGCGCAGACCCTGACAGATGATCCTGTGATCTGGCCCCCCCCGAAGCCGAATCAGAAAGATATGAGCGGCCACCCTCTCGTGCCCGGCGAAGACGACCTGATCGGGTTCATCACGACCGGGGCGTTTTCTCTGAGTGAGGGACGCGGTACAGCGGTGGGGTGCATAGCAGTCGAGAAGGTCATCGCAGATGTGAAGGAGAAGCGTAAGGGGCGCGTTGACGAGGCGAAGCTGTGTATCATACGGAATGCGGGCGAGAGCGTCGGATGGCTGGCGCGGTGGGAGGTTGCTTGAACCACCGTCGTGGAAAGGGGTCATGTACTCGACATATCTTGTCCATGCCGCTGATGGTCACATATCACGCAGATAGAAGCCCGAGACACTCAGAGATGAAGATGAATGAATTTCATGGATTCAGACCCTATTGGGGCTTGACATGCCACCAGCCTGCCACGGCGTCTATACAGCGCCGGCTGCTTCCTGAATACGCCTAAACCATACATGTACGTCGTCAGAACGGACCCCTTCGTCCGTGTGAGTGAAAAAAACAAGACTCCTGATGCCAATCCCGCTTGCCGTCTCGCGACAAAACCCAAGTCCCCGAAAGCAGAGAAACAAAGTCCACGTATCCTCGCTGATGCCGCTCCACACAAGTCTCACTCTTCCTCGCTGATCTCGCTCTCCTCGTCCGTGTTGCAACTAGCCACTGCTTCGAGCGCAGCCTGGAGGTGCGCGGCGAGATCCATCTCGTCGTCCTGATCCGAGTTGTCGAGAGAGTCCTAATCTTCCTCGCTGACCTCGCTCTCCTCGCCGGCATCGCCGCTGTTCGCTGCCTCGAGCGCAGCCTCCAGGTCCGCCTCGAGATCCATTTCGTCCTGGTCCGCCTCGCCGGGCGAGTCCACGTCCATCCTGTCCTGCTGCCCGCCGGCGTCGCGGTACAGCTGCTCGTCCTCGTCGTCCTCCATCTCCTCGTCGTCGTCGCCATGCTGCTGCTGCTGCGCGCCGCCGACGGGGCTCGGGAGCTTGAATCCCTCGTCCTCCTCGGGGTCGGACTCGCCGTCTGCATCGTCTGCTTCCGAGTCGCGGAGGAACTCGGAGAAGGGCCGCATGGTGATCTTGTTCGCGGGGAAGGCGGGGGAGAAGTCGCCGCCGCCGCCGCCGCGAGAGGGCGGGTCGTCGGGGTACTCGACTGTGAGGCCGCCAAAGTCGTCGTCGTCTTCGTCCTCGTCGTCGTCATCATTTGCTCCTGCCGCGGCACGCTTGTCTTTCTTGGTCGGCGCGGGGGCGGACGGGGCAGGGATGCCTGATGGGAGGGCGAGAGCGACGGGGGCCTTGCGCTCGGGGGCTTTCTTCTTCGTGGTGGCGGCCTTGCCGATGGATTGGGTGGATGACTTTGGCTTGGAGGCGGGTTTTGAGAGTGGTTTTGATGCGGGTTTTGAGGCTGCGGGCTTGGAGTCGCGTGCCGAGGACGACGACGAGGAGGAAGCTGTGGCCGCGGCGGTGGATTTGCGTTTCGCCGTGGTGGTATCGATGGGTTTGTATTGCCGACGAAGGCTATCGGGGTCGGTGTTGTCCGGGGTGCGGGTGAGGTTCATGTTGAAGGTCGAGTCGACGCGGTCGAGGATGAATGCCTTCTTCTCGGGGTCGAAGTAGAGAACGTACTGGCCTGAGTCTGTCGACCGCGTGCCGGAGTATCCGTAAGTGCCGCCATCTTCCTGAAAGGAGAGCTCGAAGTCGGTCTTGCTGCCGGAGGTGCTGGGCTTTAATCTCGAGAGCGCGGGTGCTGTGTCGGAGGAGAGCTGCGGCTTGTGATTGTCTGTGGCGGTGGTGTCAGTACTTGCCGAGCAGATAGGGCGCAGGGAACGTAACGTACATTTGACGGCGGTGAAGACGTCCTTCTGGGTGCGGCCGAGGAGTGAGTCGCTCAGCAGGACGGGATACTTGCCCATCTTGGTCGGGTCGACGAGGCCATTGACGAGCGCATTGTCCGCGTTGCCGCTCTTCTTTTCCCGGTAGTTCGGGCGGAGGGCCGACATTGCGGGATCGGGAGCAGCACTGTCTCCGGCGATTCTTGAGGCTGGCGGTTTTGGAGCACCTGAGGGATGTTGTCGTCTGTTGCTGGAGAATGGGCGGAGGAAGCTGGGTTGTGGTTTGGGGCCTTTGGGAGGCATTGCGGGCGGAGGTCGACGCCCCGGACCGGCGACGGGGTTGCCAGCTGCCATGGGCTGGCCTGAAGGGGAATGGAGGGACGGCTAGCGGGTCAGCCGCTGCAGAGTGCTCGCTAAGAGGCCGCTAAGGTCCGCTAAGGCTGAGCCTGGACTGCCTGTGTGACAGTGGGAAGTGGGCTGAGAGGCGGACGAGACACGCCAAGCATGGGTTGGGCTGTGGATTTTCCCAAAGCTGGAAAGGATGCTGACTGTGATCGTATAGACGGGGAGGATGAGTGAGTCCGTGACAGGAATGGACTGCGTGTGAGTGAGAGTTGGCTGTACTGGAGAAATGTGTTGGCGACGAGACAAAAAAGAAGTCAGCACGCAGCAACTTATTGAAGAAGTGATACAGTAGAGCCCGGGGTTATCTAGAGGGGAATTGTCTTTCATCGTGGGTGGCTGTCGGCGGCGGCTGGTGACCGTCAAGCCTCACACAATGGGCTGTTCTGTCACGCAGAGGCTGTTCCGGCCACAGTGACAACATTGCGCATTGAAGCGGGCTTGTAATTGTTACTTGTTCACCACCCGACAATGACACTGATTGTATCAGCCCCGCCACCGCCTCATGTGCAAGCTGGTGACATCTCATGATAGTTTTGCTTAAGTTTTGGTTGCCTTCCTGGAGTGGGAGTTGGAGGTGATAAGGGGTGACCCCTGAGACCGCTCAACATCGTCACCATTACCTACAAGAATCCAATTCCTTTCGCCCACAGCCGAGGGTATTGTTTCAGTATCAAGCCTGGGTGGAATCAACGACATGCTTCAATACTTTAACAGAAGACAGCCAATGTCATGTCCTCGTGGCGCCTCCGGAGGACCAAGCTGGCTCGGACAGCGAGGGCGGCTCGGATATAACTTCACCTGAATGTCTCGAGGACGGCTATTCCCGATCGCAGATAAGATAACGATGGGCCTTCCAGGCTTGGGTTGTGTACCGCGGGTAGCGACGGAGACAAGGAAGGTCCCCACATGTGGCCCTCCTCCCCCAGCCAAACCTCCCCCAATGTCCCCTCACTCACCTTGAACAACCTCGGATCAAAGTGGCCCTCACCGAATCAGGAGCTCGGCAGCCCGCGGTAAACCATTTCCCCTTGCCCCAGATCCTCTGCTCCTTCGCTGCCAGGACCAGCTTGCTCAACGATCCCCAGCTTTGGTGGCCCCTGCGATCTGCCGGTACCGCTCCAGTTTGAGCCGAAAAGCCTCAGCCATTGGCGAATATAATCCATCCTCGCGGCCCTCTTCTTCGGCGGCTTTTCCTCCCTTCAAGTTCCTCCCTCCTCCCTCCTCCAGCAGAACACTCCCACCAACAAGACCTTGCTTGTCCAGGTTTACCACGCTGTGCGTCAAGCCTCGTCGAGCAAGCATCAAGCCAGAGAGAGGACAGGCCAAACAGACAGCCATGTCCGCCGTCAACCGCAGCATCAGGTCCGCCTCGAGATCGCTGCGTCTGCAACCCAGAACCACCCGCCTTGCAGCTCCCCTCAGCTCCGGCATTGCCTCCACCGGCTTTTCCGCTCCCGCCGCCGGCGCTCGCGTCCCCTCTTCCTCCTACAACTTCTCTACCTCCTCTGCCAGACAGTCCGGCGCGCCCATCATGTCTACCGAGCCCAGAGAATACGATCCCGAGATCAACGACATTGCCAACTATGTCAACAACTACAAGGTCGACTCCGAGCTAGCTGTACGTTTGTCTGTCTCCTGAAAATTCTAACCCCTCCGCGCAATCTGTTTGGTCAATTGGCTCCTCAGTCCTCCCTTTGTCTCCAAACCCAACCCCGCTGCCCGCCCGCCCCTCCTCAACACCAAAAAATCATGAGCCCGCGGCTAACCGCGCAACCGTGCACAACAGTTCGACACGGCGCGATGGGTCTTCCTCGACACCCTCGGCTGCGGTCTTGAGGGCCTGCGCTTCAAGGAGTGCACCAAGCTGCTGGGACCCATCGTCCCCGGCACCGTCGTGCCCAACGGCCCCAAGGTGCCCGGCACCGACTTCCAGCTGGACCCCGTCAACGCCGCCTTCAACATCGGCGCCATGGTCCGCTGGCTCGACTACAACGACTGCTGGCTGGCCGCCGAGTGGGGACACCCCTCCGACAACCTGGGCGCCATCCTGGCCGTCGCCGACTGGATCACCCGTACCAACAAGGCCGGCGGCAACATCGCCGGTGGCAAGCAGTTCACCATCCGTGACGTCCTCGAGGCCATGATCAAGGCCCACGAGATCCAGGGATGCCTGGCCCTGCTCAACTCGTACAACCGCGTCGGTCTCGACCACGTCGTCCTGGTCAAGGTTGCCTCCACCGCCGTCGTCTCCAAGATGCTCGGCCTCAACGAGAAGCAGATCGCCGACGCCGTCACCCAGGCCTGGGTCGACGGCCAGAGTCTGCGTACCTACCGCCACTCCCCCAACACCATGTCCCGCAAGTCGTGGGCTGCCGGTGACGCCTGCCAGCGCGCCGTCAACCTGGCTCTCAAGGTCCTCAAGGGCGAGCAGGGCGTGCCCACCGTCCTCTCCGCCCCCGTCTGGGGCTTCTACGACGTCCTCTTCAAGGGCAAGAAGTTCGAGTTCCAGCGTCCCTACGGCAGCTACGTCATGGAGAACGTCCTGTTCAAGGTCTCCTACCCCGCCGAGTTCCACTCCCAGACCGCCGTCGAGGCCTCGGAGAAGATCCACGCCCAGCTCAAGGCCATGGGCAAGTCCGCCGCTGATATCAAGGCGGTGACCTGCCGCACCCACGAGGCCTGCATCCGCATCATCGACAAGCAGTTCAAGCCCATGGACAACTTCGCCGACCGTGACCACTGCATCCAGTACATGTGCTCCGTCATGCTCGTCTTCGGCCGCCTCCAGGCCACCGACTACACCGACGGCGGCGAGGCCGCCACCTCGGAGCTCGTCGAGTCGCTGCGCAAGCGCTTCAAGTGCGTCGAGGACCCCCAGTACACCAAGGACTACCATGACCCCGCGCTCCGCACCATCTCCAACGCCCTCACCGTCGAGCTCAACGACGGCACCGTCCTCGACGAGGTCGCCGTCGAGGCGCCCCTCGGCCACCGCCTGCGCCGCGAGGAGGCCAAGCCCGAGATCCTCAAGAAGTACCAGAGGCACCTCGGCCCCCACTTCAGCGAGGAGCGCGTCAAGCAACTCGTCGACCTTGGCCTGGACCAGCAGAAGCTCGAGTCCACCCCCGTCGACGAGTACGTTGACCTGTACGTTAGCAAGGACAGCAAGTTCGTGTAAGGGAGGGGCACCCGTTTTTTGGGGGGAGTACAGTTTCTCGGAAAAGATAGATCTTGGGTATGTCTAGAGTAGATGCTGCCGTCTCGGTGATCCTTGGATATATACACAGAAATTGACTTCTTGAACCATATCGGTCCCATCAAGTGACATTCAACGCCACTGCTCCCCCCCTGCCAGCCCTGCCATGTTTCCATATGCCACAGCGGATCATATCAGCGCCACTGGCGGTTGAGTTCATCGCCGGGTTACAGATACGCCATGTCACTTGAGTGGCCGCCTCAATCATGAGGTAGGTGCACCTTGCTGAGCCCGCCCCTGTTCCCACCTGCGCACGAGGCCTCAAAGCAAGACTGATTTGGATGTAGGTATCAGTGGCAGGCCCAGCCTGCCCGCCCACGGCCAGTGCTCTCCATGTTGAGCCGGGAAGTCACCACGTTGCAGCTTCTCAAAAATGTCAAGATACTTAGGTATTTACACCTCCAAGGCATCGTCGTCCCTGGAATCATCGGCATACTCCCTTTTACAACCATCTTTACCTTACTACCCGCAATCATCAGTTCCCATTGTATGCACCGCTGAACAGCCGGAATCGCAGACTTCTACGCCATCCCGATCTGGCCCTGGTGGCCTTTGCCTCGCAACTACCGCGGACCCAGCACCGGGCACCACTCCCATCCGAAAGATGAACCCATCAGCTGCCATAGTGGAGAACGAGCTCGTGGTCGGCAGGTTCGATATCGACATTGTGCCTCCAGCCTGGCTGTATCGAATTCAAGATTCAAGGTCCTTTACCTTGTACAAACCCGAAGATGGTTTCAAAGCTCGGGGTCAATATCTGCAGAAGTACGAGCAGTGGATCACCCCCAGACTGTTCCATGAACACCTGGACTGGAACCATAGGGGCCCGGACATCACTCCCCTAATATCTTGCTACGACAACGAACGTAAGTGTCTCCGAGGAGACGCGGAGAGGCTATCGAGCTTTTGCTAACATCCTCCCCACGCAGTCGACGCCACGAGGAGCGTCGGCGAACGCCAGAGACGGGGCCGCAAAGAGGTTTTCATGGCACGAATCAAGCTGCCGATGATTACACGGGAGCTTCTGCCCGTCGTGGTCAAGGGGCGACTCTCCCAGCTTCCTGCCTGGAAAACCATCAACGGGACCATCTTCATTTCGACGCCAGATCTCCGGTCGTTTCTCGGGGTGAGCAAGAAAATAAGTATGCAGTCCGAATGGTTCGCCCTGCACGAAATCCCCGCAACTTTGATCATCAGGAAGACAGCTTTCATGGACGGGATTGGTGCCGTTACTCGCCGAAATCCTTGGGTAACGCCTGGCGCTCCCCCTTTTCCCATTCCATATGGACCTCTTGGTCTGACGAACTGGAACTCCCCCGGTTCGCCCTCAATGCAGCCAATGCCCCAGGTAAGCCTCTATTTGAAGAGAGGGCCAAGCGGACAGAACGGCCAAAACGGGGAGAATGGGCAGAATGGTATGAACGGGCACACTAGACAGAATGGCCATGATGGCATGAACGCCCATGACGGCATGAGCGGACAGAACGGACAGAACGGACAGAACGGACAGAACGGACAGAACGGACAGAACGGACAGAACGGACAGAACGGACAGAACGGACAAAATGGCCACGACGGTATGAACGGCTATAGCGGTAAGACTGGGCATGCCGGGCAGAACGACCACGACGGTATGAGTGAACAAATCCTCTATGAGGGCTCGACAGGGCAGGTCGATATGAACGGCTATGACGATACAACCGGCCACGACGGTACGAATGGAGATGCCAGCATGAGTGGACAGAACCTCTCCCATAACGGTATGGTAGGACATGCCGGCATGGATGACTACCTCGGACAGGGTGGACAAGACTGGATGGCGCTGGACGATCAGGGCGAGTTTGATGCCTGGGAAGTGATGGCCGACGCCATGAACCTGGATTTGGATTTGGAGTTCTGATTGTCGGCCACCGTCCTGGCGCCGGGCGTCCAAAACCACGCGTAATACGGGCCGAAGACCGGCATGAGTGGCCTGGGAGATGTCTAGGCATTGGTTCTTGCGAATTAGCTGGAAGTGCCGGGAGGAGGAGGACACTTGAGGTAGGTCCTCGTGGGTTGCGTTGCAGTGCGATTTTTGAATACATAATTATACGTCCTTCGTTCAGCCACCTTGGATGATTCGACATTGTTCTGGACCGTGACGCCGGCTCCAGCATTTCGAGACATGTGCCCTCGGCATTCACCGCGCCTAGAAGCCGGGCCCAAGAAAGCTGACGAGGCCTGCATCAGACCCACGATTCATGTGAGTCTCATTCGGTGCGGTCTGAAGTGCTGTGGCAGCGGGGAGAGCCGCACGAAAATCCGGAGAGGATGATTGGCAGGATTCAGGGGTCGTTCCTCTGGGCGCCCTGTAGGGGAAAGCTGCCGAGACAGCCGTGGTGGGGTTCGAGGACGCAGTCGCTAAAGTGGGATTCCACGGCGCCCTACGTTTCCCGTCCCGGCGCTCGGGGTCCCGGACTTTTTTATGGACCTGAGTCGAGGCAGGCGACCTCAGCGGCGGTCTGCGGGACTCTCGGGGTTTCAATGTCGACAAGAACACGAGTCCCAACCGCAATTCACCGCTCTCTCTCGCCACTCGACGTCTTGCCTGTCACACAATAGCATCCACGCCCGCCGATCCTCGAAACAAGTCTCTACGCAACAGGCCTGTGCGACACGGGCTGCCTCCGCCTGCAAATCACCCGACGACCGCTTTTCGTGGGTGACGCCTAGAAGCCGAGAAGTGAGGGGCAACTCCGACGCCAACTCCCTCCTCCGGGTCCACGACTTCAGCTCTACAAGACGAGACACGCACCACCGAGGTCCCTCTTAGAGGCAGCATCAATCCTCAAGATGGCGCCGGACCGTCAGACAATCATGGAGACCAACAGGTCGCTGAGGACGATCAAGACTGTACGTTGATTCTCCTCGACACGACATCTGCTTCACCACGGCGGACCCCCCAGCTAACCCTCGCAGGAACTCGAGAACCTCCTCGAGAAGGGCATCATCGACGATGAGACCTACGATAACATCCACGGCATGCTCCCCGCCGAGTCATCGTTCCGCGCTGGCGCCCGCCAGAACGCGTCCGCAATCCCCTCCAGCACAGCAAACCCGACCTCCCCACCGCCCACAGAGGCGATGAACAACCTCAACCTCGAGTCCCAACGTAGCAACGCCTCCCCCGCGCCGCCGGCCTACTCCCAGTCCGGCGCCAACCCCCCTCCCGGTCCTCCTGCACCGCCCTCGAAGCCCGTCCTCGCCCACGCCCGCGCCCTCTACCGCTACCAGGCCAACGACGCCCGCGACCTCTCCTTCGAGCGCGACGACAAGATCCAGGTCCACGAGTACATGAACTCGGACTGGTGGATGGGGCGCAACAGCCGCACTGGCGCCGAGGGCATCTTCCCCAAGACGTACGTCGCCATCGACCACAACCCCGAGCCCGAGCAGCGCGCGCAGCCCGGATACGGGCCCCCGCAGGGCCAACCGGGGTACGGCCAGCCCGGATACGGACAGAAGCAGCCGGCCGTGCAGCAGCTGTGGCCGCCCCCGGGCCAGCAGCAGTACCCTCCCCCCGGTCCGCCGCCGCAGCAAAACCCCTACAACTCGAGCGCGCCGCCGATGGCGATCGCGAACCAGGGGAGCTCGACGGAGCAGCAGCAGCAGGGTGATGGAAAGGAGAACGAGGAGGAGAAGAAGGATGGCGCGGGCAAGGCGAAGGAGTACGGCGAGAAGTTTGGCAAGAAGCTGGGCAACGCGGCCATCTTCGGTGCTGGTGCCACGCTGGGTGGAAATTTGGTCAACAGTATTTTCTGAGCGGGAGACTGGGGTGATCGGCGGGGTGAGATGCTCAAGGGGGGACAGTGTGAGCTGAGAACTTGGACTACGACAGAGCCAGGCACGTGTCATTTGGAGCTCTAGACTGTAGAGAGGAATGGCATGACTTCCAAACATATCACTTCTTCTTTGAGAGACGAGGTGGGAGTCACAGAAGGGTGGGAGTTTACGAATATCAAGATGGGATGATCGAGGCAACTCAGTAAGGCACGAGTACTCACAGAACCTTAAGGTACCTACCTACTTTGGTGCTATCAGATTTGGCAAGAGTGAGTTCATGGTTCAACTTGAAGGCACCAAGCCCGATTTGGCGCCTTCCGTGCTAACACAAGAGTCAGAAAGGCAGGAGCAGATGCCCGGGCAAGAGCACCTCAGTGATTCACAGGTCCCTCGATCACCTGGGCAGGTGTGCGTGAAGTGAATGGGCTCGCTTAAGGGGTTCAGGTGCCCGGGTGCAGCGTGAAAGGGGCAGTCACCGCGGCGATGCCTCGAAACCTCGCGTCGTTTTTCCAACAACCACCACCAAAACACACCATCACGACTAATCGACCCGCATCGGACCCGCGCGAGGACCCGCGGCAACCTCAGTGATGGCTCCCAAAAAGGCCCCAAAGCTTGAGGGTGGCCTTGTGCGCCTCTGGCCGACCCTGGGATATATCGTCCCCGAATTCTTCTCGCAGCTCTCCGCGGTTTGTTGCGATATCTGCAACGACGACTACGAACAGGAACCAAACCCTGCCCGCTACTTCGCTATTCTCCCCTACCACTTGACGGCAGCTCAATTCGCGGTGGTTAGATGCACCCCGGATGTCCTCGAGCGAGCTTTCATTCCCACCATCACCCACATCTTCACGACGGAGCGCGAACACTTCCTCCAGATCCCCGATTCCCCTCGTCTCATAACCGGCACACCCGAAGCCGGCAATAAGGTCATCATGTCCGAGGAATCCAACATGTCGTTCTGCAACCTCCTCGAATCTCTTGGAGTCACTGTCAAGGATCTCGAGGCTATGCGCCCACCCGCCAGGGTGAACACCCAGGGACCTGCTTCTGGCCCCGAGGCGTCTGGCTCCAAGCCGTCCAGCTCCAAGGCACCGGCTTCTTCTGACAAGACCAAGTCTCATGCTTGTACTCACGGATCCAACTGCAAAGATGGCTTCGCCGACTATGGAGTCTTCATGAACGGACCCCCTCCGGACCACAAGGTGGTTATCCTTGACCACAACCCGAACGAACCGGCCCCCAATGGCAACTCGAAGGCGGGCACCGCCAACATGAAGACTTCTGCCGATCAGACCAAGACTGATGGCAAGTGCAAGGGCAAGGGAAAGGAGAAGGCCGTCGACTGTGCTGCCTCCGAGATCGCCGCGAACCCCAGGACCGACTGGGACACGAAGCACTACAAGTCTCTCCTGACGCGTCCTGGAAACCAGCAGCAGACCCGAGCACCCGAGTCCCAGTCGTCTCAAGACCCCATCGATGCATTCCAGGACCCCCCCAACGTCGATGACCCGAACTTCCATCGGGACTTTTGCCATTGCTGCCCACGCCATCTCGTCGAGAAAGGCGGCCCTGTGTTCGGCAACATCCAGCAGAACCTCCCCATGACCGGCAATGCCGGCACCTCCAACGACTTCCGCATGACGTACGAGTATGACACCGAGGTCACCCAGCACTGCTGCATGCACGACTGTCAGCGTTGCTTCCTCGCCTACATGGGATATACCACGCTCGAGCAGCTCCAGACCATCGCCCTGTCCGGTCCGATCCTCAAGCATTTGCCCATCGCCTATGCCCTCTTGAGCCCTACCAAGGACGGCGAGTACCCGAACCTCGGCGACATCTGCCAGATGAGCTCCTACGCGCTCACTTACCTCTTCCATCCCAAGACGAGGCGCATGATCCCGAACACGATGGAGCTCATCGAGGCCTACTACATACCCAAAGGTACAGACCTCGGCCCCGAGGACATTGCTGACATCGCCGCAATCCCTCCGATGAAAGACATCAAGACCCGCGCCGAGCTCCTTGCTGCCGTTATCCTGTCTTGCTTTGCCGATCTCATGGACGCAGAGATCATCAGTCAGGAGAGGTACGACACGACTTATCCCAAGTACGCTACAGCTCTCGAGGACAAGAACCCCTGGCGCGAAGAGTTCTTCCACGTCAAGATGACCGACATCAAGGACATTGTGTGGCCTTTCTGGGGCCCCATTCCCAACGCCTGTCTCTGCGGAAAGCCCAACTGCACCTACGGCGAGCATGACGTCGAGGTCTATCACCGCGTACTGTCCCTCCTCCGCTGGACTGTCAAGGAGACTGTGGACGTCAAACAGTACTACGACGGCAGATGGGGTCTGGGCAAAGATTTCCGTGGAAGTTACGATCGGGAGAGCCTGTTCCGCCTGACCGATGACCAACTCGTCGAGCCTCCCCCGGCCCCGCCCGTGCCCAAGCCTGCTCCCGTTGTAATCACCACCCAAATCCGGACTGGCGGTCTCAGGGGCGCCGAGAGGGCCGCTTTCCTGAAGGATAAGAAGGACGAGCTCTTGGCAAAGGCCACACACCTGACTGTCGAGCTCTTCCAGGACCAGATCAGAGCCGCGAAGATCCTTTCCCTTGGACGCCCCGCCGGCTTGCTCCGCCCTGCCGTCATGGCGGCCAGCACTCATAACGACAGCTTCCCGGAGAACGGTACAGACGCTGACAAGGAGGCCTGGGTCGTCAGGTTCGAGGCATACCTCTGGAACGTCCTCGAGGTCGGCGGACTCAAGAAGAAGGACAACCCCGACCTCCACGCTAACATCCTCTGGTTCGCCCGCTACCGCGCGAGGAGCGAGTTCGGTTTCAACCCGGGCATCTCCGAGGCGGAGCAACAGGCCGCGGTGGCCGACACGCGCCAGTATCTCTCGGACGCGTGCCTGCAGAATATCAGCGACGCAGACAGCCAGGCAATGGAGCTGCGCGAGATGCGCGTCGTCATCGCGCTGGAGAAGCTCAAGCAGGACGGCAGCGTATACCTCCACATGCCGAAGGGCATGTCCACGCCGGAATACGAGCAGTGGAGCATGGACACACTGAGGCCCATGTTCCAGATCTTCGAGCTGGGCGGCATGCCAGAGGGTGACACTCGGTGTTTGTTCAAGGCGCTGTCGCTGTTCATCTTCTACACCTGGTTCGCGGTCCGCACCGAGAACATTCTCATGCGCGCCGAGGCGCCCACCGAGAAGGAGATGTCAGACTGGGGCGACCAGCTCTTCGCTTCAGCCACAAACAGGGTCGAGCTGGAGGTGTACTTCAAGGGCAAGCTGAGCGAGAGGGTTAGGAAGATCATGCTCGAGGGAATTATCGCCGCGTGCAACCCTGGCGAGGAGTGGCTGTCGGGCAACAGCCTGGCCGTCGGCATGGGCCGTCTCTAAGAAAGGGGGGCGGAATTGTACAATAGCATCATCAGGTCAATCAGCGACCTGAGAACAATGGGAATCAATGGCAACTGTCGTATCTAAAAAGACCGTCCAAACTCCTCGCAAAAGTGACTGATAGATATCCATCCAGCACTAAGTCGACCTGGCCGCAAAATGAGCCTCAGAAAGTCGAGCCAAACCCTGTTCCAGACGTAAGAAGTCCAGATGGCCTCTCTTACTCCTGCCAGGAAGCCGAGACAAGTGCTTGCTGAGCCTGCTATCGTTGGAACTGCTCCCAAGCCGACTTTCAGCTGTTCCTTTCAACAGCTGTCTCCAAGGCATCTGATCTGGATTTACCTCATACCCTAATTCCTTACCCCTCCATCTAAGCCCTGAAATGAGATTGGGGCCGAGACGAGATACATCTCAGATCCTCCCGTCATCGACCTTCCAGTCCATCTCGTCGTCATCCACGTCCTTGACGACCCTCGCCTCGAGTCGGCCCGAGGTCCAGGCCCTGATCGACTTGCCATAGACGTAAATGACCGGCATGAGCAGCGCCACGCCCGTCAGCGAGCCGCCATAGATGGCGAAGTTGACCATGAAGCCCAGGTCCTGGATCCAGCTGGTGACCTGGAACGACATGACGAAGCCGACGATGAGGCGGATCGAGGAGACGTTGACGAGGACAGGACTGCAAAATATCAGCATCGACTTTTTCCCGTGCCCTGCCGAGACAGAGAGAAGGGGAAGATACGTACCCAGCGAACTGCGGATAGCTCTCGACCAGATAGACGGAGAAGATGGCGTTCGCGGTCAGGAACCCAAAGCCAATAAGGAACACGGCCACGAGCATGACGATGCTCGGCAGCGTGCGGACGTTCTCGCCGACGTACCCGAAGAGGAAGCTGCCCGCGATGCCCGCGCTGAGAGGGAAGATGAGGCTGAGTAGGTGGGACTCTGGCTCGCGGCGGCCGCCGTTGCGCTTGGCGTGGGCGTTGGAGATGAGGTCCGCGACGTATCCGCCGAAGATGAAGACGAAGGGGCTCGCGACGACGATGGGGAGGACGGCGAGGCCGAGGGTCTCGAAGTCCCAGCCGGCGGCGATGAGGACGGAGGAGCCGACCTGGCCGGCGGCGCCCTGGATGGAGACGAGGAGGGAGTTGATGGCGATGGCCCAGAGGACGTTGGGGAAGATGGTGGTCTTGAGCGTCTCCCAGACGGACTTGAGGGCGGCACGGGGCTCGGTGCCGAAGGTGAGGAGACCGAGTTCGGTCCTGAGGGTGCGAGGGCCGTAGGTCGCGGCGTCGAGGCGGGGACGGGTCTCGCCAGGGCGGAGGAGGTAGACTTCCTTACCGGCTGGGGGGTGTCAGTCTGAATAGTCCGGTATGTGAGGATGTATGGTGGTATGCGTACCCAACTCATCCGCGGATCTCATCCAGCGAGTCTCCGGGACGAGGAAGATGATAGCAATCCAAGCAGCGATACCTGCGCCAGAAGTGATCCAGTAGATGTACCTCCATGAGAGTCTCGCCACGATCACGGGGCTATCATCATCAAGTCAGCAAGTGTTCTCAGAAGCATGCCAGGGGAACCTCACCTTGCAATACCCAGGCTCACAATAATCAGCCCCTGACTCGCCGAGATGGCCGCGATGGCGGTGTTTCGCTGGTGGATAAACATCATGTCCTGCACAATCAGAGGCAACAAGCTCTCGACCGTTCCAGCGCCCAGGCCCTGGAAGCAACGCGCCACCAGATGGCTGTCGAGACTCGTGCTGAAGCCAGCCCACAGGCCGCCGCCCCATGCCACGACACCCGCGAAGATGAGGACCGGCCGGCGCCCGACGTAGATGCTCAGCGGGACCAGGATATACGAGCTCAGCCCGTTGACAAGCATGGGCAGTGACGAGAGCAGGGCGACCTTGAAAAGGGGCGGGCCACCGAGACCGGCCAGCAGCTCGAGGGGGTTGAGGTTGACCTCGCCCGGGGGTGCGAGCGCTGAGATGTCGAGCTGCGCGAGGATCTTGGGGTCGATGCCGGCGTACTCGAGGACGAAGACCGGAACGAGAGCGCCGATGATGTTTTCCGCCGCGAGCGCAAGGGCGCCGACTGTGAGGCGGTGAGCGGACATCCTATTATCATCTTATCTGAGAACGACTCACAGAAGCACAGAGCCGCAACAGCCAGCCATTTCCTCCAGTTTGGCAGATTCAGGGGATCTACATCACTCCCGGGTTAGCGAAGACACTCCCTCATTCGCACGGCTCACGCACCCTTGGGATCCGGCGTCGGCATGGGGACGAAGCGAATCTTGTCGCCCTCAAAGAGTTGACTCGTCCCTACCACCAGGGCATCCGGCGACTCAACCTTTGCCAGGGGCGCCAGGTTCTCCGTCGAGTCGGAGAAGCCTCGCTTGACGTCCATCTTGTCGGATATGGAGAGGATATCCTTCGTTTTCCTTCGGCTTTGCAGTGATGATGATGTCGCTCGCGACAGTCGACGGCGAATACCAGCGCAGTCTTAGCAGGTCATTTGCAAACGCGCAACCAGGGCCTCTTGGTGATTTTCAAGAAAGCAAAAAACGAAACACGACGGCCAGCATGACAGACAGGGACTGCTTGGCCCGTGGAGAGTTCCTCGTCATTATAGCCGCCGCGACGTTATGCTGAATGTTCATATCCTGGCGCAGCCTCGGCCCCAGGGATCCTCCTGACACCACGCCATCCGTACCGCCGAGTCCGAGACAGAGGGGGTTGCTCTCGCATCGGGTGAGGATGCTTCCTGAGACGCCGTACGTGCTGGGTTGCGCTTTGAAGTTGTCTGATGCTCGGCAGTCGCAGCGAAGATGGGACGAAAAAGCGAGCCAGCCATGGCGGCGATTTCCCGAATGAGCGATCCCATGCGAGAATCCCAGGCTGGGATGCCTCCGTCTGCGATTAATTGAGTCGGCATGATAGTGTGGTCTGCTGACCCTTGAAGGACCTCACAACGGAGCATCCCCAGAGAAGAGGTCTCAACTACCGGGTGAGCAGCACCAGGATCGAATCCCTGTGATGATCGCCGAGCTTAACATCACCAACCTCCCTCGGTCCTTCCACTGACAAGATAGAGCCGCGGCGGTCAGGCTCATGGCTCCCCAGGGCCCCTTTCCAGAAGGAGTCGGGCCCATGCGAATGCGTCATCCCGTTCAGATGACATGACAAGAGTGGCCTCAAGACGCGCTGCAGCGGTGGACTTCCACCCAGCCACTACCCCATGAGACATACAGCCCAGACGTCAGCTTGCTTTTCTTGCTTGCTTGCGTACGTCCAAGCCCGTGTGTCGCTGCGGCGTGCCCGACTTGAAACGTCTCGCAACTTGGCAGCGACATGGTTGAGCCCGGCTCACGCGAACCCCCTTTCTCTCTAGGGGCAGGGTCGGCCTTGGCATGGGGTGCGCGCGATCCGTCGGCAGATCGACAGGGCGTCGCCAAGGTTCGGCACCGGAGATCGGAACCACGAGTCTGGACCACTGTAAGCGCAGCACCGTTGGAAACCCAATGCAGCTTCAAAAGCCTGTTGTCGGCCCCGTCTGGCAACTTGGGACGTCCCAACGCTTTCCCAACTCAACAGCTTCTTCCGACGGCGGGGGGCGCGTACGCCGGTCGTAGGACTATTTCTGGATGCAATTCGGACGGAGAGGTCGAATAAAGTTTGTTTGATGGGTATTTCATTATCAAACATGTTGATACTAGCTGGAAATAAGTCGAGCCGCGGCTCGAGTTGAAACATTTGTAGTAGACATGAGCGTGGACTTGAACGCTGGTGGTACTCCCTGGTATATGTCCCCGATGCCCTTGACGCCAGCAACCGTAAAACTCCGGCACAAATGCCCCGTTGCCTGCCTGCAAATGTCCTGGCAAAGGGAGATCGTCGATAGCGCAATGTGTCCAGATACTTGCAGAGAATGGTAGATGCGAGAGCCGTCAGTCATGGCGAGTGAACCAGCGTGGCCTGCGCTTCAGCACTCGTTGTCCTCGACCGCGGCAGTCGCGGCGATCGAGCTGTGAGTCTTCGGTCCGTCGAGCCAAGGCGGCACTTCAGGCGGCGCATACCGCACGCCTTCTTTCTCTTCCAGCTCTCTCCGCAAGACCTCGAACTTGAGATCCCAGAAACGCCGAGATTCTTGCTTTCGGCGGCCAAAGACGCGGGAGACCTCATCCTCCTCTTGAGCGAATTCGGCTGCGAGATTCTCGCGATCTCGCTGCCTCTTATCCACAAGCTTCTGCATCTCTTGCGCTTGTCTTTCCAGCAATTCTTCCATCCTTTTCGCCTGTCGATCGCGCAAGACGTTGATCCGAGCCTGATGCAGCCGAGCCATGTTGTCTCGCAGATTGTACTGTTGTCCTAGCTCTCGAAGATCCCGCTCGGTGACAACTCTCGTCGGGAGGTCCGGTACCGATGTTTGCCCGAGGCCGTCGCAATACGCCTCCATGTGCTTCAAGCGAATCATGACGCTCTTCTCGCTCTGCTCGAGGGTTGATCGCAGCTCCATCTCAGCCTCCACCTGTCGCTCATCGAGATGAAAGGCCGTCTTACTGTGCCTTTCCTCCATCTTGTCAACCTGCTCGGCGTATTTGGCCATCATTGAACCTTTCTTCTCCGCGTGTCTCGTCTCCATGAGCCACCTCCGCCTCGCAAGAAAGTCCCCAAATCGTTCCTTGTGATCCACCATCTCAGCCCGCATTGCGATGAAGTCGGGATGCTCCCGAAAACGTGTCACCGCCCGAGCCAATTCTTCTGCCTCGGCTGCTGCTTCGGCCTCTCTTGCGGCTTCCTCTGCCTCACGAGCAGCGGCACGCTGTTCCTCTTCTATCCGTCTTCGCTCCAGCTCCTCGTCGCCGTCGCAGAAGTTGGGACAGCCCACGGCGGGATTCCAAATGGCGCCACAGAGATAGCAGAACTGCGCTTTGCAGCGGCACGTCATGTGCGTACAGCCTTGGCTGAGCTCGACAAGCGCTCGACATTTGTAGCACCGCTTCCAGCCAGACTTTTCGCCCATCTTGAGAACCTCTCCAAGCTCTCGATCGTCCGGGCAGTCCTTGCCTATCGCATGCGCGTTCTGCTTGCACATGACGCAGACCCTCGTTTTGCACTTCCTGCAAAGAACGTCGGAGGGATGCTTAGGGTCCAGCTTGGTACGAGGCGGAATGAACTCGCTGCATGTTGAGTTGGGACAGAATATCCGTGCCTCCCACGGCGTACTGAACTGCCGCACCGCCTTGAGGAAGGCATGTCGTTCCTCGCGGTTGACCACGCTCTTGATGATGGAACTGGGGATCGGCTGTGTGCAGCACCGAGGAGGGAATTTGGACTCGTCTGTTGTAGCCTGTTGGATCATGAATCGCAGGCACTCGCCGCAATACGTGTGACCACAAGGAAGGCTGTGCAGGGCACTGGATTTCTGAAAGTCCTCTCGGCAGCACACACAAGCGCTGGGTGGCCCAGGTTAGCTCATACTCAACATCAGACCAGAAGAGGTGGGACCAACTGTGGACGCTCCAGGCCCGCTTCGCTCTTCTTCCTCCACCGTATTCTCCGAATTCCGTCCTTGAAACCGAGATAACTCATGCGGGAGCTCACACTGAAGAGGCTCTGCGCGGAGGAGTCTGTTGACGGTGACGGGTGTCCTTTGAAAAACCGTGGCTGGTCCAAGATCGGCTTGAGATTCTCAAGATACTTGTCGTAGTGTGAGAATCGCAAGTCCTTGGACCTTCTTGCTTTGGCGGGTTGCGAAGATGCCTCCGAATCTGTGGCGTCTGCAACGGCGGAAGGTGTCGTTAGATCGGTGCTAGCCGAGTCGTACGATGTAGATGAGAAGGTGCGCGCATGGTAGGTCGCAATGGTGGAGTTTTGCGACTGAGCCCGCGAGTTGTCGCAGTTATCTGGCTGGGGAGTGATGGGGCTTGGAAGGTCAATGCCGAGTTCAGTTGCTCTGGAGAGGAGCTGCTTCTCTGCGAAGATCTGCGAGCTTGTGCTGTCGACGTGGAAAACCTCTCTATAAAAGTCCGCATCGCTCAACTCGGGTAGGGTCGTGGCTTCGGGTATGGCGGGGGCGTCGCCCGTTGCGGTGGCTTGGGCGAGCGACCCCATGACGTCGGTCGAGGTCGCCAACGCAGAGATATCAAGGATTCGGTGCCAACGGTTTCATTCTGGCAGCGATTGAGTGTAGGCGCAACGCTCTCCGGCAAACCGCAGATGGACGAGGAAAGCGAACGGAGTGCTGGGGGCGGAGGCCACGGCGGTGGCGGAGAAGCGGCCTGCAACGGGTATCGACAGATGGACGACAGCCTGGCGGAGGTGTAAACGGCGTGCGCAGCGTGCGAGGAGGGTCCAGAGTCGTCGAGCGAGGGAGTTGAAAGCGCGAGAGAAGACCAGACGACGGGATTCGAACACGCCAGATCAGGCAAAGAGAGCAGGTGGTGCGAGTTGGGGGAAAAGCAAATGAGAAAGATGCGAGTGACAGGTCACAGGAAAGTGGCCGACAATCATCAGCCGAGCATCAGCAAGCAAGATGCTCCAATCCAAGTCGTCGGCGTCAGGCGGCGGGTCAGGATTCGTTTGACCCAGGGTTCGCTGCTGCCAGTCCCAGTTGAATGGAGAGGGGAGGTGGGGTGTTATTGAACAGGGGCCACAAGGCCGGTACTCGCAGCCGTTGACGCAGTGGTACTTGGAGTTGCGACAGGGGAGCCTGGGGCGGCGGCGGTGAGGATGGCACGATTCGGTGTTCCTTGAGGATTCCGATGGTGGTGATCTCTCAACAAGCGGTTGACATCTCGACAGAAGACAGAACAGGCGGGCGATGGCATCCCAGTAACTTCGAGAATCGGCCCTTCCTAGTTCGCGCTGCGATTTCGACTGACGGAGCGTTGATGCCAGATACCCGCCTCTCCGTCGACGAAAACGGGGATCGATGAGTCGGGGGGCCGTTGATCGTGGTGGCATCTAGCGCAACTGGGAGCACCAGGCCTGGCTAGCGAGCGCTCCCCAACGAGTCGCAGGGCACCACGAACCACGGAGTGAGTGAGGTGGCAGACCGGGCGTCTCTTTGGCGTGTGATTTGTTGCTTTTGGTGATGAGACTGGGCGGGTGTGCACAGGCGAAGTGCTGCTGGTCCCGCATCCGTCGACGGGCCCCCTCACTGGAGCCAGCCAGGATGGGCGGGCGGCACCTTCCCTTGCCTGGCAAGCCTGGCTCGGTTGCTCGACTGACAGCCCCCATGGCACGGGAAGGAGAGACCAGACCTCAGCTGCCGTGCCTACCAGGTTTGGGCGGAGTGTCCAGCGATTGGTCCAGCCGCCAGAAGATGGTGGTGCCGGACATGACCTAGCGCCCAGCCAGGGGGACATCCCTGGCCTACCGGCCGGGCCATCTTGCTTCGTCCTTAGCTTTAACAAGACGGTAGCTGGCTGATCTCCGAAAGGCTTCGCACGCTCCAGACGCCAACCGGCCCTCGTCCATGGTCCGCTCCGGGCGGCTTGGAGCCGAGACCTTCTTCTAGGGGTTATTCAACAACGTCCGGGCAGGCTAAAGAGCGCCACGCCAGTCAGTCATTTCTTCTCCGTGCATCATCGTCAACGGCGGGGCGTTGACCCTGCCGCATCGGGAGCCTCGCTGAGGGCACAGAGACAAGGCAACAAACAGCCAGAGGAGCATGGGCGGGCCGAGGGGTGAACGGGTATCTTCTGTTTGCCAAAGGCAACACAAGAACGGGATGTCAAACGCAGCATCGTCATGACCACAGTCTATTCCACAAATATGTGCTCAGCAAAGATACAGCCCCGAACCCCTCCGGATTCTTGTTGAAACGACACGAGGGTCGTCAAGAAACAAAAGAAACAACATCCGTCCAGTAAAGAACCAAACATCTGCGGGGATCGCATCAGTCTCAGATTTCTTGGGGACTGTTGATCCATCGAACTGTCTCAGTGGCCCCTCCAGCTCCGGATGAACACCACCCATTCGCTATGAACTCCCCTCTCTGAGCCTCATCCACTGCACGCTTTTGATTCACTGCTATTCAAATTCCTTTTCGGGAACCGTCGCCTGAGCTAGACTTTTCCCCCTTTCCTGTTCCAGCACTGGAAGTAGTAGTACGTCAGCTGCCATTCTGCAAGCCTTGTCGTGGTGCTGCTGCTGCTGGAGCAGTCGATTGTCTTAGTAGTTGGTTCACCCAGCGGTGTCAACACAGGTATTCCATCTCCTTCTCCTGAGAAATTTTGTCATTTTCCTTTGCACGTACCCTTCCCGCCCTCTTCGTGGCATCCGGGGGTAGCCCTCGAGTCTTCCGAGTCCGCGCCACGTCACTGCTGGTCCACGAGCACAGGTATCACTCGAATCTCAGCACTGTTGAGGAATATGTACCAGTTTCCAATCCATTGCTGTGCCCATGGAGCTGATTGAGGAAACGAAGAACTGTGTAGTTGGTCATTACCACCGATTCCAGTGCCACAGCTACACCACGGTCATATCCTGTTGTTCTCACATCTCATATTCTACACTAACTTTTCTCGACAGACCGTCTTGCAGCCCCGCATGCCTGCTGAAATAGTTGCTCATATTTCTCAGCCGTGTATTTCTCTAATGACTTATATTACTATGGCAGGCATTCGTACTGTGAAAATAGCAGGTAATGGAGCATGCTGATGTATCTGACCTTGAGAGACAATGAGGTTGCATCGGCCACCACCCTCAGTTCATGCTTTCACCCATCCATCGTGTTGACATGTTGATTTAATAAGTGTGAGTTATCAACTCTAGAGATCTCTAGGTAGTAATGGCCAGAGACTCCCAAGCCCGAGGAGCTCGCAATACTCTTTGGCAGACAATTCGTTGAGCTGGGGCAGCGACTCGACATGAAGATCGCACGGGGCCTCCCATCGTCTATTTATCCGACACGAAAGAAAGGCATCCCAGGCATCCCAGGCATACAACACAAAAATAATAAGTCATTTCATATCTTAAAGGCCACAGCTTGCCACGAGAGCTAGAAATGGCGGGGGTCCGTCAAGACTCATCGTGATGATCGCCTGAGATCACATGATAGATGCCTCGTTCAGTATTTGGACGATTTATAGGTAAGAAATACTCGCAATCAACATCTGCACCATCAAGTTTCGTTCCCAAATTAGGCATAAATTGTACCTCGTCCTCTAAAAAAGTATCATGTTGCGGTGCCATCGGAGTGCCAGCGGCGCTTTGCAGGAGGAGCTAGGCCAACGTGGAAGACTGGGCTGAAGAGAGACGACGGAACGCCACTTAACACGGAAATGGCATGCAATCTCTGACCTTGTGAGTATTCAAGGCTTTCTTAGCTGCCGTGATTTGTGCTTAGCTCTCCCAGTCATGGCTGGTGCAGCAACAGTCATGCGAGAGACGTTGCTGCTTGGCCTTTCCATCGGATCTCGATGGAAGTTTTAGCATTGATCGTAAAAGACACATCATGGAATCAAAAGTTATTTCTCTAGTCGGACTTCTCTGCGTCGATAAAAGTAGTTGATGCCATTCTGTTATTGTCCAAGGTACCTGTGGCTCGTGAAAGCAGACTATTCGCTGTTCTCGCAGGGAACATTCACTTTGCCACAGTCTAACTGCAGCACATTTATGGATGATGAAAATGGATTCGGGAAACTTTTTGGTAATAAAATCGTATTTGCAAGCTGTCTCTTCCACTCCGATGACTCCGATGGCGGCACCAGACATCCCAGTGGCTTCGGGGAGGCTGCCGGGCGATCCTCAAATTACACCATCAGTAAATGAGGAATTCATCGTCATCAAAGTGCTAGGCAGACTTCGGCTTGAGAAGGAGTCAATACACTCAAGTTGTCGCAGTCACGGGTGAAGCCTGCCTGCTGCCCGGATGCCGTTGCAGGCCTCCGCCCTCTACCTGAGTAGTCCGATGAGATCCCAAGACGAGACGGACCCCAATGGTTTCTGGATGTCTTCCATGCAGACCAAGCCCTCTCCAACTCCGAGCATCCGCTTTCGAGAAGTCTTCTTCCTTCCCCGCGGCTCAGCCGGGTTCTTTGCATTTAGGCAGCCGTGGATCCTTCAACGCCTGTGGATACAGCCACCGAAGTCCTCACCAACTCACGAGTCCCGGACGTAGGTGAGGAATCTCGTGACTACTGGGAAATCTCAATGCCGAACGAGGCCTGAAAAGCAGTCTTTCTCACACACTCTTGGCGGCGCCTTCCCAAGATGGGCGAAGAAGCGCAGCGCTCGCATGTCCGCCGGATCCCCCCCGCCGGGTAAGACGTAAGACTCACGCTGTCAGCATCTGGGCATCAGCGGGAGCACCAGACCAGGCGACGGAGTATGACGAGGAGATTCTGTCTCAGCAGAATCGAGAGTCAGAGGCCTCGTGAGCCGATGGGAGGGAGCCGGAGTGGCGACGGTGTCTCCTCGGAAGACATGGAGCCTCCCCAGGACCATCGCGAGTCCATCGTGAGGCCGTCCGTGCCACCCAGGCGCCAGCGCTGCCTACGTTGATACCGTACGCCGTGAACGTGGTTCACCGCCATCTTGGTGCGGCTTCAAGGATTCTTGCCTCTGCCAGGCTGCTGGGCCGTGGGGCGGGCAGCAGCCCAAGCCGGATCATGTTGACTCATTGTGAGTGACAAGGCTGGGGCATGTCATGCCGGAGGCCCCATCGGTCATGTGTACAGACAGGTATTCGGGAGGGAGAGAGGCAGGGTAGGTAGGGGCCGCCACATGACGAGCAAGGCAGTATCAGATCTCAATCTCGCCGACCTCGCAGGGGTCTCAGCAATTTGCATTTGCTAAATCGGTCATTGATGCCTTGCTTCCCGCAGAGGAGCTGTCACAAGGCTGGAGACGGCTCCGACAGCCCGCGATGACGCTCGCTCACCTCAAGATGCCTCGGGCGAGATACGCACTTTACCCTCCTACACTTGGCCAATTCAGTTTGGCCGGACCAAATGCCGAAACGACCCTATCACGCCTTTCGGAGTCCGAGAAAGGTGGCCTATCGCGGGAGTCTCGGACTTGACATGGAGTCTCAGCAGCGGGGCCGGAGTCTTCTCCTACCCAATGCTGAGTCAACGAGCGACAGGGGCCGTGGGACGGGAGCTGCCACGAGTGGCAGGTCGGGTCGGGCGTGTCGGACACGATCAGGCGCGAATCTCTTACACGATCTCCTCCCCGTGCCTCGAGTGTGTCGCGAACCTGAACGGCAAAGAGTCATGCCGGGCGGCGTGCCTGGATGGATGTGATAACATGGACGCATCTAATGCTCGCCCGCTCGCTGCCGTCAACCTCGTGAAGCAAAATTACTTGTCCATCGCTCGGCGGGGACGGTGTTATCATCGGAATCTAAGGTGACACCGAGAGAGACTACCTGTGCGAGGCGCCACAGAATGCGCGGCACTGCCGAGAGCAGGCCACCTTGGCCCCTTGGTCGATTCACTGAGCGACCAAGTACGGTATGACCAGTCGTGATGCCTCTACGCGCCTGGAGCCGAGTGTGTTTGCGCCGCTTGCCCATCATCCGCTGTAATAGATCCTGCATTGTTTGCCTGGGGCAGCAATCATCGGCGTCTAACACCTGTACAAAATGATCAGCACCAGTGTTGCCACTGGTCAACATGTGTGGTGTGTAGGTGGCGTGTGAATCGAAAATGTGGACGAAGGGCGATCGGGGATGAAATTGCTCGACTGCCAGTGACCTGACGAGGCGAGGCTTCCAGCTGAGTTGTCGTAACACCACCATATCGAAGCACCGGAGTACCTCATGAGGTCTGGGGAGCTGTCACCTCGACTGCCGGCATCTCCGTTGTGATTTTCATGTTCAATGCAATCAATTTGTCGGCCAGGCAGGCTCAGAAGGCAGACAACGGGCCAAGAACAGCTGGTGGTTGATGCATGTCTTGGGCCGCCGTCTCCCTCCAACAGGCGCTGCATCTGCCTGCTGCGCACAAGCCCCCCTGAATAGTCGGCCATGACGAGGAGAAATGCCATTCTCGGGGTGGCATTGTCTTTAGATTGTCCCCTCAGCCTCCCCCATTCCGGGTAGATGTCACCGAGCTTCGCTTCGGATCGGGAGTCTCTTTGAATCTGAAGCCTGCCCACCGAAAATTCCATGCATAGGATGCAGAGCATGGCCCGTCTTGGCTGGGCATGAACGGTGAGGGCAACGTGCAGTATATCGAGTGGACAAGACGAGGCAAACACGCAACCCCGGCGACAGCGAAGAGAACACGAACGGCAATGTTGGAGGGCGGAGAATTGCAGTGGTCAACGAACAGCCTTCGAGGAGAGGTTGAGGCTAGGCCGCCTTGGGGATGGCCGGGGACCGGGATGATATGGGAGGCCGATGATTGGGCGGAGGGCCGCTGATGAAGGTGCTTGGTGATCAAGAGCGAGGCAGGAGCAGCCAGGGGTGTGGATGCAGGTGGGTTAGAGTGCGGGTCCCGGGGTGGGGTCGTTGGAGCGACCACCCCTATTTTTGGCCAATCATGGGCTGCCTCAAACACCAGACAACGCCAGACTCTCCTCGCGCGTCGCAGCAGCAGGAAGGAGCCAGCAGCAGGCCGGCAACAGAGAGGTCTGCTTCCCCCCGGCCTGGGACAGCGACATCTGCGGCACCAGCAAACTGGCTGGATGTCATTGAAAACTCCCACATCGCCGACCACTGACGACCCTCCCCATTCCCCTTCTTCCCTTTCCTCATCGAACCGCCGCCGAAATGTTCGAATCCAAGTACTAAGACGATAGCGACTCGCTGCAGTCTGCTTCGACAATCCTATTCCGGGGCTGTCGACAATTACTCCCTGCCACCACGACCCTCGCCATCCATCTTCCTCTAATTCCTCGACCCGGTCCCTGGCCTGGCCTCCCCTTTTCCCTCGGCCTCACTCGTCATACAACTTCTCGGTCACGTTATCTATCTCCCGCTGTTACTCATTCACCGCGTTCGACTCTTACCTTACGACCACCTCACGACACACACGATACCCATCATTCTGAATCATTCTTACCTGTCCTTCGGCTCGGACAGCAGCTCGTCTCCCTCTCTATCGGTCTCCTTGTTACTCATTCATCCCTTTCATTCTCTTGCAACCTCAGCCACGACCCAAAATAGGTTGAGAGGAAAAATCACGACAGCAGCCTAGGATACTTTCCGTCCGTCCTGGGCTCGGATTTGCCTCATTGCCTCTTCAGGTCAAGCCCGCTCACCTAAAAGGCCAGTCAGACGATCGACGACTCACGCGCCTTCGGTTGCCAACGCGCCATCTCTCTTTCATCACTATCTCCTCACCCACACCTCTTATTAGTCACACTCTCTCGCCATCTCCGGCATCGCACCCAGCTGCCTGACACCCAGTGCCAGCCCATACCACCCCCCAGCACTCCTCAGCCCCACTCGGCCACCCCCTCGCGGCAATACTCGGATCAGGCACCCTCGCCTTCGCCACTGGAAGCCCGGAAAGAGTCATCCAAGGACCCAGACCAAGGTCCAACCCAGCGCCATCCCCGACACCTGAGCCGCCCCCCTAGGCTCCGACTTCGTCACACGCCAGCACTGTCACCCCTTGACTTCGCCTCCCAGAGTTAAGGCCAGCACGGCGGCGACAAAAGAGAAGAGTCACACACCTCGCGACTTGATCCTTTTGTTATAAGCCGTCCCTGCAGTAAACCAGCCACACATCTGGTTGCTGTTTGTGCCTGCATCTCCCCCTACCGACACGACAACCCCCTGGCTGCCACCATCACCAACCTTGTCGTCGTCGTCGACCTCTCGTCAACGCGGCCCTTCAACACACCACTCCTCTCAATCCTTTTTTTGTTCACATCTGACCGTATGGTTGCTCTCCAGTAGCACCATATAATCAGACCCTCTCCTCTCCTCCTTTCCAGGTTGAAGGAATTGCCAGCCATGCCTCTTGTCTTTAACAAGCTCTCCACTCCAGTCGTCCGTCCCGCCTCCTCCGGTTTGATCGTCCGTGTCTCGTCTGCTGCAGACTACCTCGTCTAAAGCTTTCGCCCCATACCCAACGCTTTCTGGACTTTACGGCAGCACATCGATGCTTCTGTAAGGTTCGCCACTCCTGCTCGGTATCACGACTACACGGAAACCACGGTCTAAACCAGGTCGACGCTCGACGGCGACTGGAGGCTTTCTATTCGCCCCGACTTGAACCTCCAAATCGACTACTACACCCCACCCCCACACTCGATCGAAGATGAAGGGTTTCGACAATGATGCGTCGGCCTTTCTAACCACCTATCACAACGAACCTTACAGCTCCTCGCTGGAGTCGACGGCCACGATCTCATCCGAGTCGGTCTGGTCTGCCGCCGCCTCTCAGTCATCGAACGAGACCTCCCCCTCCTCCTCCGACTCCGATCCTTGCGACTCCTATACTCTCTCGCGACAGGCCGCTCCTTGCGACCAGGCGCGTAGGTTCGGAGCCACATGGACCAAACCCGCTGCACTGCCGGCGCAAGCCGCAACAGTCCCGACCGAGCTTCGCCAGAACCCCCGGCGATCCGGAGGAAACGCCACTCGGTGCCCTCCCGCGCTGGTTCGCCAGTGCGACCGGAAGGTGAACTTTGTTGATAACCTCGTTGGTAAGATGCGACCGCTTGAGTGGGTTAACCTGGCGTTTGCAGTGCTGAACATGTCTCTACAGATTCTTCCACCCAGATTGTCGAGGCTATCTGGCCCCTGTCCTCTGTGGTCTGCCGCAGTGAGGTTGGCAGCAAGGCTGTTTTGCCCCTGCGCACCTTCATCCAGGAGACTCTGCGCCGCTCCAGGACCAGCTACTCCACCCTCCAAGTTGCCTTGTACTATCTCGTGCTCATCAAGCCGCACGTGCCCAAGCATGACTTCACCATGGAGCAGCCGGACGACAGGCACGAGTGCCGGGCCCTGCAGTGTGGGCGCCGCATGTTTCTTGCCGCCCTGATTCTCGCCTCAAAGTACCTGCAGGACCGCAACTACTCGGCCCGTGCCTGGAGCAAGATCTCTGGCCTCGGCACTCAGGAGATCAACCAGAACGAGCTGGCTTTCCTCCTTGCCGTCGACTGGGAGCTGCACATTACCGATGAGGTCTTCCAGCGATGGACCGAAATCGTGATGAAGTACACGCCTCCCTCGCCCCCCTCCCCCGGCGCCACCTCAGCTCTTTACGCTCAGCAGATCTCTCACTGGAAGAGGGTCATCCTGACGCTCAACCCTGAGCTCAACAACGTGGAGGACCTGATTCCCACCGCCTCGCTCGGCGCCAGGTCCCACGAGTCGGTTCATTCGTCTCGCAGCGTTCCCATTACTCGTCGGGAGTCGCCTGTCCACGTCGCTGCTGCGCTCACTCCCACCCCGCAGCACTATGGTGTTCCCAGCACCATGGAGCCTGCCCCAACCACTGTATATACTAGCACCCCAAGCAGGCATGCTCCTGCTCTGGGTCTCCTACCCACTCCCCGCCTCACTCCCACGTCAGCGGGACTCAGCACTCCTGCCGCGAGTGCGCCATTCCAGTTGCTTGGAAAGGGTCCCGCGATGGGTCTTGCCATGGCTCAAGCATCGAACGTCAATGCTGCCCAGAACCTGGACCGCTGGCCTGCTTCGTTTTCCTCCTCGCCTCAGACTTGCTTTGTTCGCCGGTCTTCCCTGGCGAACTCCATCTCTACCGCGTCTTCCCCGGAGTCCATGGTCTCCGACGCCTCGCGGACCTCACGGTCGTCCTCCATCTCGTCAGCCTCGTCGCTCGCTAGCGCGCCGTCCCAGAAACTGGGCCTTCCGGCGCGATTCCGATGCGCGAAGCTCCAGAGTGAGAGGGTTTGCCCGAGATCCACGATTCCCGAAGACTACGAGGAGGAGTGCATGTCGGCGTCCCCGGAGTCGTACTCCGGTCCGGTTGGCAAGCTTGGGGATCTCTGCTTGGAGACGCCCCTCGCACGACGTGAGCGTGAGTTGGACGAGAGTGACGCAGCCCGCGTCCTGCAGACGCTGCAAAACCACCACTTCAGCGGCAACGTTCGTCCAGCTCAACCTCTCTCGCGCAAGCGCAGCCACCCCGACTTCGTTGGAAGCGCTCTCCAGGACGACGTCCGCGAGATGCTCCTTCGATCCAGGACTGCCTGGCCCGACACCATGGTCCGTTCCCATTTCGGAGCGGCTGCTGAGGAGGGCTCCCCCCGAAAACGTGTCTGCTGCTCTGCTGAAGCAGCAGCCGGGTTCGAGGCGGTCACCCCCATCGGCGCCTACCGAGGCCCGGGCATGTGGGAGGGGATTCTCAACTAGTCAATTTCCTGATTGGTTATGCATCTCTTCGATACCCGTCGTACCATCGACACAGCGGATACCTCAACCTCCTTGTGAATTATACTCCATTTCCTTTGTTAGGATCAAAGCAACGCTTGGGCGGTCACGGAAAGACGCCCTCAAAATCGCCACCCCTTGTCAGATCACCGAGTTGATAGAGACTTGGATGGCGCCAAGGTCCGGGCGAACAACGGTAATTTTGCATCTTTAGGATCCGGTAACATGGGAGGCGGCGAAGGTTGGGTGGGAGCGGTAGTTTCAGCATGGTCGCAATCGCGATGTACGATCAACTGCGGAAGAGACGCCTGCGGAGTTTTCCTTTAATGTTTCGATTTTTTATGTTTGAGTTGACAGCATGTACGGGGACGAGATGAGGAGGAGGATTTTGTGTCCCTGGCTGTGTCTGCCTGGAATGGCAGCGCAGCCGGAGGGCAATCGGCGTCCAGCCGAGCCATGAGACGAGACGGAATCATGTCCAGCATGACGAGGGTCGAAAAGCTCGAAAAGCGACGCGACAACCGCAAAACGAACCTGGGGAAAGACAAAACTACACTGATGACGACTCAGCAGACAAGACCAGTTCATACCTCGTGTTGGTCGAAGCGATGAAGCTATACTCGAGAGAACCATAGCTAGCTTTTGGCAACCAAATCCCAAACCACCGCGCAGCCAACAGCTACGCACACCACCCGATGAGCCTCTCCTACGTGCCTCCTCTCTCCGCTGGAAACAGCGCTCCGCGTGACCCCGAGTCCGCAGCCACCGGACGATGCCGCCTGTGGCTTGGAACCCAACAAGCGTGACGCCTAAAATGGCCGGTCGAAGACCCATGCCAGCTCGACACGTCTCGAGCCCGATGCGATGCGATGCGATGCGATGCGATGCAACATCTTGGCGACACACGATCGAAGACGTCTGTGTAGGACCGCGTGAATTGAGCAAGCAGCAGCTGTGACATGATGGGGGTTATGGTTTCTATGGTGTGGACGAGGTGCGTATGTGTCCCCCGCCAGGTTCTCTAACCGCTAGATACACATGAATATATTTCTCGTTGGCACAGTCCACCATGTTGCTCCGAAGGCCCTGCGCCTGCTTTATCTCTGTCGTGCGGATTGGCGACCCGGAAGCCGCTCAGGTTGAGGCCTGCTTTTCGGCTTGACCAATGGCTTTTGGGTATTGAGAGAAATAGCGATACCTGCTTGGTGCCGATCTCCCTCGCGACGATGTCTGGTCATGCCCAAGTCCGGAATCAGGAGGTTGTCGCGGTGTGAGTCACACCAGTGCGCGGGTCGTCAAACCAAGAGCGGCCAAGCGGCACGAACCAATGGTGGTGAGGCCGGTCGACTAACACGATTGAGTGCACCACCATTCACGCGCCAAGACTGAGCTGCCCCAGTTGGGCAAGCATGGCCGTGAAGACTTGTATGCCTCTCGGGGTGGCCTAGGCCGAGGGTTGGGCAAGACGTGCGGGTCACGACTTTGTCTTGATACCAACTGACCGCAGACGACTGGCGGCAGGCAGGGTTTGGATGGCGAAAGGAGAGGGGCGGGTGCTTCGAGTTTGCAAGAGACACACTAACACTTGGACAAGAATGGTATATTACGGCGAGCTATCCTGAAGCGCTCACCGGCGGACATCTGATTACCCGGCCAGTGGTCTGAGGCTCCCCGTCCAATATCTCACAAGTTGGTGATGGATAGGCTGGTTCGTCATCCATGTGCTTTCCCAAGACTGAGCTGGGTGCCCGCCGGGGCCGCCATATGGACGCCGGTCCGACATGACTCTCACCGAGATGTTATCAAACCTTGCTGACAGAATGTTCCGAGACCTCGACCTTCTCCGCAGCCGAGCCGAGCTTTGCCTCCACCGCGGCCCCCTGGGCTGCATCCGCATGCTTCTTGAAATGGCGGGGCTTGACACCCGATTCGTACAGCTCGTCCATCTTCTCAAAGGTAATGCCCTGCAACAGACCAGTTAGCGAACAAGTTGAATAGGAAAGGACAAAAAAGCCGAGGGGATACGCACTTTGGTCTCGGGGAACATGAAGTAGCCACCGATGGCTGTCAGCAGGCCGGTGCCGAAGAAGATGAACCCGGTCTTGCCACCCAGGTTGCCAGCGTCCGGGTTAATCATGTACGGGACGGTGAATTGCATGACCAGGCCCCAGATGCCGTTCATGACGGTGACGAGAGCCTGCGTTGACGCGCGCAGACGCAGCGTGGCGACCTCGGACGCCAGGACGAAGCCGCACGCGCCCAGGGAGACCTGGTAGACGAGCGCCCACAGGTACATCAGGACGACGATGGCCCAGAGGGCGGCATCAGTGTCGAAGCAGCCGGCGATTCCCATGCACAGAAGAATGCCGCTGAGCATGAAGAGGGCGGGGACGATGAGGGTCCTGCGGCCCACGATCTCGATCATGGGGAACGCGGCCCCCGTGGACAGCAGCATGACGACATACATGAGGCAGGATGTGAGGAAGTACTGCTCCACGCCGATGAGCTCGAAGAAGTACGTCGCGTAGCCGATGGCGAAGGAGGCGCCGATGAGCTGCTGGCCGCTCGACGCGAGCATGGCCGTCAGGCTGCGCTTGAGGTTCTTGCCGCGGAAGCACTGGAGCTCCTGACCGACCTCGATGCCGAAGATGGCGTACTGCGGGCCTTCGAAGGTGCTCTGGAGTTCCTGGTTGAAGCGGACGTCCTCCTCGATGCGGCGCATCTCGCAGTCAACGAGTTCGGTGCGATTCTTGCCGTAGAGACCCTCGAGGGCGCGGCGGGCCTTTTCGAGCTTGTTCTCGCGGATCAGCCAGTAAGGGGACTCGGGGAACCAGGGGTAGAAGACAAGGAGGACGGCTGGTCGGCGTGGTGTTAGTCCGGGCTCACGCTGTAGGAGGACAGAGAGACGAGGCGCACCTGGTAGGAAGTACATGGACACGATCACGGTCCACCACTGCCACTTTCCTTCGATATGGCTCGATCCGTACCCGATGACCACGCTGGCCGTGTCAGTAGGGAGTTTCTGCTGACTAGATGACAAGGGTGTACCGACATGAAGAACTGGCCCAGCACAATGCTGGTGTTGAAGAAGCAGAGGAAGAAACCGCGTAGCTCCGGCCTGCAGCTCTCGCCGATCCACAGGGGAGAGATGGTGAACATGATGCCGATCGAGGCTCCTGCGGGTTGAGATGGGTGAGCACTGAAGGTGTCTACTCCGAGAGCGAGGCCAACGTACCATTGACGAGTCGACCGCCCAAGTGCAGCGTCCACTCCGTGGCAAGCTGCTGCATCAGGACGCCGGCGAGAGACAGGATGAGGACGACGATGATCTGGGGCTTGCGGCCCCATTTCTCGAGCAGGGGGGCGGCAATGATGGCGGCGATAACGTGGGCGGCGGGGCCGATGGCCTGCCAGGAGGAGAGGACGTACGACGGGATGAGGTGGGAGCCGTCGGGCTGGAGGACGCCGAACTGGCGGCGGAACTCGGGCAGGGAGGCCAGCTGCGAGCCGGAGACGTAGTCCCAGCCCAGCATCATGGAGCCGATGGAGGAGTACATGGCTATTGAGGGGGTCGGTTAGGTGATGGACTGCTGCCAAGGCGAGAAGAGCATACCCCAGAGAGTGAACGTCCAGTTCTCTCGCAGGATGGCCCATTTCTGGGCACGGTCGACGACCGAGTAATCGATGCGGCGTCTGGGGGACGCGTCAGTTGGCTCGTCGGGCACATCTGATACCATAGCAGACTTACTTCTCTGTCATGGTGTCTCACTCAACGAGATGGAGAAATACAAAGCTCTGTGCAGCGAGATCCGGTTCAACTTGCTCCGGTGAAGCAGTCTGAATTAAAGGCCCAGAGGGTGATGAACCCAGGAGACCTCGAGAGCCGGCGAGCCAGGCTCTTTTGTAGTTTGCCGGTAACAGAGTTCGAATACAGCATCAAAAGACAAGCCAAGCCAAGCACACAGCGGCCAGCTTCATGCAGTGCCCAACCAGGCTATTGGGCCCGAGGACGCCGAGAGGTCTGGAGGATCCGGGGTGCTTGCGGGGGACATTTGCCTCGTGGCATGAGGAATCGTATGGCCCATGGGGTCCGTTAGCACCTGGAAGAGGATGAACTGTGGAGGCGGAAGAGGCTGCCTTGGATGTTGTCGGTGCTGGCGCTAGCGGAATTCATGAAGCTCTCCGCTGGTGTAAAAGGGGCTCGTTCAGGGGCTACATTACTCGTCTCGCCGGCACCATACCGAGTCTAGGACGCTAGCGGAAATACACAATATCTCCGCGGAGGAGGGTGGACGAGATAGACCATCGGGATATGAAGCTCACTCCGCGATGCTGAACTTGTTGGCATGCAGCGCTGGAACCATCAACTTCCCCCCGAGACAGAACCGCAGCTCTACAAAGCTGACGACGGAGCAGCCATGGATGGGCAGCATGTCGAGCGCCGTCAAGGCTGTCTGTTTCTGAGCTCCTCAGCATGGCTTCCCCGAACTCGTCCACCTCGCCTCAGAGGCCGGGATATCACTTCACGCCCCCCCATGGCTGGATGAACGATCCCTGCGCGCCAGGCTATGATTCAACTACCAAGACTTATCACCTGTTCTATCAGTGTAAGCGACGAGACTCTTCCCACAAGCATGTAGCGAGTGGCCTTCCCGACTGACTCTGCTGTGCTGGTGCAGGGAATCCCAAGTCCTGTGAATGGGGTGACATATCCTGGGGCCATGCAACCAGCAAGGACCTGGTGCAGTGGCACCTCTCGCCCGGAAACGTCCCCGTCCTGAAGCCCGGAGACACTTACGACAAAGAGGGTGTCTTCACTGGCTGCATGGTGTCCCAGGGCATTGGGGGAGAGAAGGACCAGATGAGCCTGATCTACTCGTCGGTACGGCATCTTCCCCTTCACTGGACGATTCCCTACGTCAGGGGATGCGAGGGCCTCGCCGTGGCCACGTCCAAAGACGGCGGGAAGACCTGGGAGAAACTTGCGGCCAACCCAGTTCTTCAGGAGGAGCCTGAGGGCCTGGACGTGACGGGATTCCGCGATCCGTACGTCGCATCCTGGCCTTCCATCGACGCGGCCCTGGGTGCCGGAAGTCCTGCACTGTACGGTGTCGTGTCGGGAGGCGTCCGCAACGAAGGCCCTGTCGTGTTCCTGTACGACGTCCGCCCGGATGACTTGACGAGGTGGACGTACCTCGGGCAGCTCTTCAAGTCGGCTGCCAACTTGCGCCGTTCACCCAAGTGGAGCGGTGACTTTGGCGTCAACTGGGAGTGTGCTGGCTTCATGACTCTGCAGTCTCACGACGGACTCTCGACCAGAGACTTCCTCATCATGGGCAGCGAGGGCGGCAAGGAGAGGCCTTGGGTGGCATCGTATCTCTCTGGCAAGTCGGAAGGCTTCCCAAGGCGAACCACGCGGTACTGTCTCTGGGTGGGCGGCTCGCTTGATATCAGGGATGAAGCGCACCCCGGGACCGCAGCAGACCGCATCTCGTTCACGCATGAGATGGATGGCATTCTCGACCACGGGTGCTTCTACGCCGGCAACTCGTTCTTCGATCCTGTCGCGCACAGGAGGATTCTCTGGGGCTGGCTGCCCGAGGAAGACGTGCCGCTGGAGCACTGCGCGGCAAAGGGGTGGAATGGAGCTCTCGCGCTCCCAAGGGAACTATTCGTCCAGCGGGTGACAAGGGTCGTTGGGTCGTTGAGATCCGCGCTGTCTGATATCGGATCTGTCAGTGCGATCGAAGATGCGGCAGATACCGGGACGTTTACCGTCGAGACCTTGGGCATCCGGCCACTTGCTGAGCTTGCGAGCTTGAGATCTCCGGAGTGCCATGTGCTGAAAGACGTGGCGCTCCCCACGACGCAAGGGACGGACTGCGTTGCCCCTCTTACGGGGAAGATATGGGAGCTGGAGGCAACCATTGCCGTCGGCGATGGATGCACGAGCGTGGGATTTCTCGTGAAGCACAACCAAGACAAGTCCGTCAAGACGACCATTGCGTTCCGACCAGACGAAGAAGAGCTGGTCGTCGACCGCAGCTGCTCGAACGCTGATCAGAGCATCAACAAGGCCGACGAGCGCGGGCCCCTCACGCTCTTCAGGACCAGGAATGTTGGCGAGGACAAGGAGCAGGAGGAGCAGGAGGAGCTGGAGATGCTACGCTTGCGTGTCTTCTGCGACAACGACATTCTGGAGATATTTGCCAACGAGAGATTCGCGCTCTCAACCATGGTGTACACGCAGAACCCAGAGGCCGAGCTCATCAGCCTCTTCGCCGAGGGCGAGGAAGGGAGCGCCGTGTTCAGGGAGGTCAGGTTCTGGGCCTGCGCGGGCGAGATCTTCAGGGGGGAGACGAAGTATTGATGGTATCTGAAGAATACAATAAACGCCGTCGTCTCTCGTCGTACGCTGTCATACATAACATTACCTACACGTCGCTCGGGGTGCGGTACTGCGCGGCCTCCGTCTCGTTCATGATCCTGCTCAGGGCTGCCAGGGACGGGCTGAAGCTCCCCGATCCCGCGAGGACCTCCTTGCCGAGCTCGAGGCAGTGCTGCACCTTGTCGTTGATCGTGCCCTGGAGGCTCTCTGCGCTTGTTGCCCTGCGAGCCGCCATACCGATGATGAAGAGGCTTCACCCGTGAACGTTAGCAAGATGGCCTCACCGCCCCCGAACACCAGAACAGGCAGGGGTCCCACGTACCTCGAGTTGAGTGTCCACGTATTCACAAAACACGTCTGCACGGCGGCCTCGGCCGCAAAGACAAACGCCACGTAGGCGTCGAAGAACTTGGTGCAGTACCTCAGCAGCTCGCCGCTGGCGTCGTCGTCGGCGTCGTCGTCCATGGCCTCGTAGACGGCGGGCCAGTAGATGCTCGCCTTACAGGCGAAGTACTGCGTCTGGAGGAACTGGGCGGCGGGGAGGGTGGCGACGTCGTCCGGTCCGGCGGGGGAGGTATGGAAGCGGAAGGGCGGCGGGAGGCACTTGTACCACTCGTTGAGCTGGAGCTCGAGCTCCGTGGCGACGAGGGGGGCGTACCGCAGCCTGCCGTCGGTGGCCTTGCTCACGGAGGTTGTGCAGCGCTGCAGCATGCGGCGCATGGCGATCTCTGTGAGGAAGTAGGCCATGACGGGGTCGAAGGAGGCGTCGGAGCGCGCGGGGGAGGGGTGCGGAGGGTGGTCGGCCTCGGTGAAGCGCCAGGCCTCGGTGGTGGCGGGGAGGGAGATGTCCTCGTAGGCCCAGATGCCGGACTGGGGGAGGTCGAGCTGGACGAGGAGCTCGGACTCGACGAGGAGGATGGTCCAGAAGGCGCGGCGGAGGCCCTCGTCCTGGTCGGAGCCGTCGGGGAACGTGCGGCTGCGGAGCATGTTCTGGGCCCTGAAGGAGGCCATGGTGATGTAGTCGTGGGCCTGGCAGGGCCTGAGGAGGCAGAGCTGGTAGACGGCGAAGAGGACGAGGCACTGGAGGCTGGGCAGGCAGTAGCCCTGGATGGCGGCGGGGAGGAGGGCGACGGCCGCGTCGTAGAAGGGGAGGTCCGGGCGCTCCCTGAGGGCGGCGGAGGTGTCGCGGACCGCGGTGAGGGAGCCGATGGCGATGACGAGCATGGTGAGGCATGATTCGACGGGGTCCGGGCTGGCGGTGGTGCCGGTGAGGGAGTGGGAGAAGGTCTCGGAGAAGTCGGCGGAGAAGATGGGGTACCAGGTGTGTACGTGCTCCGAGAAGGCGGCCACGGCGGTGGTGATGAGGTGCGGCTGGAGCATGAACAACCTGGGGAGCCCCGTGCCGCCCCCGCCAGGGGCGTTGGATGCCGAGGAGGCCACGGCGGTCCTCTCGAGGTTGACGAGCCAGCAGCCGGTGTCGGAGTTGAGGCCGAGGACGTGCATCATGGCCTGACTCTGGATGATCATGAGGGGGAACTTTGCCCCGTCGGGCTCCAGCTCGTGGGGGGTGCTCGGGGTTGTCGGGACAATAGGGGCAAGATGTGAGGGAGAGGGAGCATAGTGGCTACTTGTGCTCTGTTGAGACTGAGTAGTGGTTGACTGCGGAGTTGTGAGGAGGGTTGTGATGTGATCCAGTCTCTTGTGTATATCAGCGACCTCAAGCTCCAGCCTGGTGTTGAGTCAAGTTGAGTCTCTGGTCAGTTACGAGGGCTCAACAGTGACTATGGTGAGTGCTTGCAACTCAGCGCAACATACCTGGAGCGCGGGGCATTGACGTCGATGCGATAGACACAGTCCAGGCTATGGGACGAGCAGTAGCTGCACGAGGGTCTTCGGCCGTCGCACTTTGTCCGACGATTCCGACAGACCTCGCATGCCACAACGCGGCGTCTGCGCTGGGATTCAGTCATGACGGGCCGTTTCTCGTGGGGACAGGCATTCGTCGGGATAATCGGCGAGGGCCACGGGGCAGTGAAACCCAGAAAAAGAAAAGTTGTGCAGACTGGGCGGAAAGAACTGTGGCCATCGAGTTCGGTCGGGGAGTTGGGAGTCGGCCCATGGCGTGGTGAGCGTCGCGGAGAGATGGACTTACTCCGCGGGCGATCTCCACAGCTCAGCAGAGAAAAGGGAACCATGGCGCGCACTAGCGCGGCATTGGCAGATCGGATGGCGTTTCTTAGTTGGAGCGGCGCTTGGAGATCCATCTGTGGAGAGCTCGACAACCATGGTTGACTCGGTCTTGGTGTTGTCTTGGTACACTTACACACTTACACCACCACCAGACCAGACCACCACCGAGTCGGCAGCAAGTCTCTCCGAGATGCGCAGCGAGAACCCCGCCCCTGACCTGTCCGTCTCTATTCCTCTGCCCCCTCTTCTCGACAGAGAAGGGGGAGGAGTCGAAAGGACATAAATATGAGGGCCAGCTTTGCCTCGATAGCGGCCCCGAGATGAAGCATCCGGCACCCCAGACAGCATCCTCCTTCTCACTTACCATACAACGGTAGCACCGAGCCTCACACAACAACAGCCGACGAACTCTACTCTACTTCCAGCAACCATGAGCTTCCCCTTCAACGGCGACCTGCTGTCCAACGTGGCCAAGCTCAAGACCGCCCGCACCGGCCGCGTCTCCAGCTGGGACCACAGCGGCCTCAACGAAGACGCCTGGGTCATCCAGCCCGGCGAGACGGCGGTGCTGGCGGACCTCGAGGGCCCGGGCGCCATCACGCACCTGTGGTTCGTCCAGACGTGCCGGCGCATCGTCGGGCCCGGGCTCATCCCGTACTCCAAGTCGGGGGTGGCCATGATGGAGGTTCACAACGCGCTCGGGCTCAACTACGAGGTCAGCGACCCCGACTACTACCGCAAGGTGCTGATCAAGATGTACTGGGACGACTCGGAGACGCCCAACGTGATCGCGCCCGTTGGCGACTTCTTCTGCGTCGGGCACTCGATGGCGGCCAACTTCCAGTCGCTTCCGTTCACGGTGTCGGTCAAGCCGTCGGAGGAGAAGAAGTTCGGCGGCGCGGCGGCCTTCAACTGCTACCTCCAGATGCCGTTCAACACGCGGGCGCGGGTCGAGATCGAGAACCAGAACGACCAGGCGTACTTCCAGTACTTCTACATCGACTACGAGCTGTTCGCGGAGCCGCTGAGCAGCGACACGCTGTACTTCCACGCGCACTGGCGGCGCGAGAACCCGACCAACGGCTGGGCGCCGGCGGACCTGCAGACGAACAGCCTCGAGACACAGGTGCCGAACCTCGACGGCAAGGACAACTACGTGATCCTGGAGACGGAGGGCGCGGGGCAGTACATCGGGTGCAACCACAGCGTGGCGCACTTCCAGGGGACGTGGTGGGGAGAGGGCGACGACATGATCTGGATCGACGACGACACGTGGCCGCCGTCGATGCACGGGACGGGGGCCGAGGACTACTTCTCGCAGGGCTGGGGGATGCAGAAGAACGCGTACCCGTTCTGCGGCAGCATCATCCACGAGGAGGACGTGCCGAACCACCAGGTCAGTTACCGGTGGCACCTCGCGGACCCGGTGCGGTTCAGCAAGCGCATCAGGGTGACCATCGAGACGGGCCACGCGAACCACCTGCGTGACGACTGGTCGACGACGGCGTACTGGTACCAGACGCTGCCGGGGCCGAAGCTGGAGATGCAGCCGGTCGAGGCGCGCATCCCGCGCAAGCCCGAGTTCCCGGCGGGCGAGCGGCCGGTCGGGCCCTCGGCCGAGAAGCTGGACGCGCGGCGCAGGGCCATGGTCGACCAGCGGCGGGAGCGCATGGACGAGTTTGTGAAGGACCGGGAGGAGTGGCTGGAGAGGCGGGCGCGGGCGTCGCGGGAACGGTCGAAGAAGAACATTGAGGATGCCAAGGATCTCCGGCGGCGGTTCCTGGCGGGGCTCAAGGAGAAGAGTTCCCGCTCCTGAGGTTAGTAATCGGGGGTTAAAAGGGGGGAAAGCTTCAGGGGGAATAGGGGTCCAGGGGTGGGGAATAGGGGAAGTGCTCAGCCTTCACACCAGGCTCAGTCTGGCTCACTGAACGGTTAGTGTTGTTCCACAGTGTAGCCTTTGGCATGGAACGACCATGGACTCCTACTCTATTAGCAGTGAAACCAGATCGAATGGACTCGGGAATAACCCCGTATTACCTGGCAACCTGACCGAAATCTATCCGCGTGTTTGAGATGTCGGGGCTTCGCATCCTTATTTAAGTAAGTCTGCTCTTATACGAGAAAATGCTGTGCCCCCGCCCCTTTTCGAATATCGACCGGGGTCTGTCGCTCCTCCAATCATTCCCCCGCGCAATCTCCCGGGGCTGAGGCCACGCTTTTCTTCTCTTCTCTGCGCCGATTAGTGTCCGGTCCAAAAGGAGCGCACGATGCCGCTATTCGCGGAGCCGCGGCATATCAGCCGTTGCGCCACTGCAGACCACCACTGCAGGCCTCGCCGACCCTTGGCCCCGAAGATCCCCTTTGGGAACACAGCCAATGGACACGCCCTACCCGGCCGACCCCTGTCCGCAGCTACAGAAGAGAGGCGAGAGAGAGAGGCGAGAACTGAACCCAAGCCCGGCCCAGAACAAAGAGTCCCGCCGTCAGCACGTGTCCCCATCGAGTAAGCCTTTATGCGGTCCGCCTTGGCACAATCTATCAAATAAGGCTGCCTGTACTGTGCCGTGCCGTACCCTACTAAAGTCCCAGGGCCTGCTCCTGCTCGCCCGAGATGGCCGTCGCCTCCGTGTCCTCTCTCATGGTCTGTCGACAGATCCCACCGCCAGGACCATGGGACTCCTACCGCCGAGGGCCCAGGCCCTGAAGAATCTCAATCTATCCAGGCAAGCGGTCCTCAAGGGACTGTGCGCCGCCACACTCATTATCGTCTTCGTGCAGATCGGCTGGTACTACTACAGTAACAGCAGCGAGCTGCCCATCCCCTTCCAGCACCGCACGCCGCCGTCCTCGCAGTCGGCCGCCGGCTACGACAATGTCTTCAGCTACGGCGCCCTCGACTGCTTCCCCCCGGCCAAGGAGCTGTCGGCCCTGAGCGTGCAGAACCACACGGACTTCTGCGAGAGCAAGGGCAGAAACATCACCGACCCCCCTCCCCGGCTCGCCACCGTGACCGCGCAGTTCGGGAACCCCCAGTCGCACTACCAGCGCGCCCTCGGCACCCACGTCCTGCACAACGCCGTCCAGAGGACCGGCGTCCATATCCTCTGCGCCAAGGTCGTCGACGACCTGTGGAACAAGCCCGCCTTCATCCTCGACCTGCTCTTCGCCGAGATGGAGAAGCCCGAGGACGAGCGCCTGCAGTGGCTCTTCTGGGTCGACCGTGACACCATCATCCTCGACACCTGCCGCTCGCCCCTCAGCTACCTTCCGCCGCCCGTCGAGCAGAAGCCGCCGCCACCGCCGCCGACGCCCGCCGCAAACGAGACCGAGGCCGAGGCCGAGGCCGCCGCAGCAGCGGCAGCAGCAGCCGCGGTGCCCGTGCCCGACGCGGCGGACAACATCAACCTCCTCGCGACGACGGACTGGAACGGCCTGAACAACGGCGTCTTCCTGCTGCGCGTGTGCAGCTGGAGCGTCGACCTTTTCATCGCCATCCTCGCCTTCCGCTACTACCGCCCCGACGTCGAGCTCGTCTTCACCGAGCAGAGCGCAATGGCGAACCTGCTCGAGGAGCCAAAGTTCAAGTACAACGTCGTCTGGGTGCCGCACTGGTGGTTCAACGCGTACCCGCGCGGCCGCGACCGCGAGGACTTCACCCCCGTGTCGCGCGACAAGAACGTCCAGGGGTACCACGCGCGCCGCGGCGACTTCCTCGTGCACTTCGCCGGCCTCGGCCAGCGCGACAAGTCGATGAACCCGTGGCTCGACGTCGCCGAGAACGCGACGACGGGGTGGGCGACGGAGAAGAAGGAGAGGTACCTGGACCAGGAGATCGCGGCCTTCTGGGAGCGGTGGCGGGGTGGTGAGACTGATCAATGATATAAAAGATGAGAGGGGATGAGTTTACTACCACTTACTTACTACTGCATGAGATACCAACCAGGTCGAGACGGGGATAAAAATGTACGAGTTAATAATTATGATTTTGGGCGCATTCCTGTGTGTTTAGTGTTGAGAGCACTCAAGGGATGAGCCTGGGCAACAGACGTCAACTTGACTCTCAGACGGCCAAGCTCCATCTCAGTCCGAGACCCGTGTCCAACAGCTCTTAGCACTCCTTGGTGCATCTTCTAGTGCTGCTCTACTGTACTTCTCCAGCGCTACCAGCGGACTCTGGAGTAGTCTAGTCTCGGCAGTGTGAAGCCCCCGGAAACGCTCCCCCCGATCGGACGAACATCCCCGCGCTCGACTGCTTTTCCGTCCAACATCTCCAACACCCCGACCGAGACACTCTCCCGCCGCACCTCGACTCCCGTCATTCCAACGTGTCTGACACGGGCACTCAAATCGGATGAACAGCCGTCTCGCTCCTCGAGCCCCAGGCTGCGGATCCTAATGGCCTCGAATCGCCCCCTGAGAGCGGCAGCCCTGGCGGACGACGACAGCGGCCCCCAGCACCCCAGGAAGCGGAAAAGAAACAGCGACAGGGTGAGGGTCACACGGGCCTGCGACCGCTGTAAAAGGTCAGTACCAGTAGTGAGAACACTACAAACCACTGAGGTGGCATCTCACCTCACCTCACTCACACAAACCCCTCGACACGATTGCTGAACAGAACCTCCCCCAGCCGGAAGATCAAGTGCAATGGCACGCAGCCCTGCGAGTTCTGCCTCCGGGCAAGAGTCCAGTGTACTTTCGAATCTGCCTACGCCAGGGGCCGGATCCCAGCCATCCCGCCGGCTCCCGAGCTCGAGGCCCGCGATGCTCAGCAGCCGGAGAACATCATGACCCCCAGCGAGAGCCCCTCGGCCCCGGACCAGCAGCGCTCGGCAGAGCACGGAGAGGGCTTGCAGGCGCATCTCGCACCAGACCGTGACCGCTCCGCGTCGACACGCCTCGCCGTCTCCTCCCAGCAGACCCCCGAGCCGCCCCAGGAAGACCTCCAGGGCCACTACATCGGCCCGGCCTCCGGCGTGTCCTTCCTGCTCAGGGTCCAGAAGCGCCTTCACCAGGCCATCTCCTTCTCCGTGCCGAGCAGCATCTTCACCTTTGGCGACGCGCCCATGCGCCCGTCCGACATCGACCCGTCCTTCTGCATGATCCTGCCGAGGGACGACGCCCAGCGCATGTTCGACAGGTACTTCGACTTCGCCATGCCGACGTACCGCTTCCTGCACCGGCCGACCCTCCAGGAGTGGTTCAACGAGTTCTACGACACCCTTGGAACCATGTCGGACGGGCACAACGCCACGGCCAAGATCGCCCTGCTGTTCATGATCTTTGCCCATGCCAGGGTCTACATGCCTGAGAATGATAGGCCAGGGCCTCCGGATCTGAGGTGAGTGAGCGGCTTGTGTACCAGGGAGCAGGAAGGAGGTTCACTGACCCGAACGCATAGCTCCCGGTACTTCCTCGCGGCTGAGCACCAGCTATCCAAGGAGAGTGGCTCGATCCGCCTGACCAGCGTCCAGGCTCGCCTGCTGCAGTGTTATTATCTCCTCACCCAGTCCAGGGTCAACCACTGCTGGAGCCAGTTCGGCACGGTGACGAACCTGGCCCTGGCCATCGGCCTCAACAGGAACAAAGTGCCCGGCATCGCGAGCGGCCTGAACCATGTCGAGTCCGAAAGCCGCCGGCGGACCTTCTGGTGCGCGTACACGCTGGACACATATCTCAGCGTATCCCTGGGCAGGCCGCGGTCCTTCCACGACGAGGACATCGACACCGAGCTACCTGCGTGCGTCGAGGATCACGAGATCACGAGGGACCATATCAGCACGGCCGCCCTCAACCGGGGCTATTCCATCATGCTTGCGCCCATAGCACACATGAAGTGAGTCGGCTCTCGCACGTCAACGGACGAATGACAGCTACTAACGACTGCCAGGCTCGCGCAGATCATCGGCAAGATCCTCCGCTCGCTCTACTCCATCAAGCCCATCTCCTCCAGCCGCCGCGCCGAGGAGACCCAGCGCATCTCCCAGGACCTCGCCGACTGGCGCACCGAGCTCTCCCGCTTCCTCGACGCCGACTTCTTCAGCACGTCCCTCATCGTCCCCATCTTCCAGCGCCAGCGCAACGTCCTCAACCTGACCTACTGGCACGCCATCATCCTCACCCACCGGCAGGCCGTGCTCAACAGCTTCGCCCACTTCCCGCAGCAGCAGCACGGCGGCGGCGGGCGGCGCCCCAGCCACGCCGCCGACAGCCCCCAGACCGAGGAGAGCGTGCGCCAGTGCCTCGCCGCGGCTATCAGCACCATGGACACCATCGACGACATCACGCAAAGCAAGCAGATGTTCCACGCCTTCTGGATCACGGCCTACTTCGCCTTCACGGCCGCCATGGTGCTGTACATCTACGTGATCCAGAACTGGGACGCCTCGCCGGACATGTACGGCGGCTACCTCGCCGCCGCGACGCGGTGCCAGTCGCACATGTCGTCCATCGCGCAGAAGGGGTCGCTGCTGGAGCGGTACTGCCTCGTGCTCGAGGAGCTGCGCGTCGAGGCACTGCGGCAGGTGAAGCGGCTGCGGCCGGAGCTGGGCCTCGGCGGAGGAGGCGGAGGAGCAGGCATGGAGGGCGCCATGGCGGGGTTCCAGGGCATGCTGATGCCGGTGGACACGAGCCCGAGCGACGTGACGAACTACACGGAGCTGATGGGGGAGGCGGCGCTGAACTTCAACGGGATGCCGGTCTCTGCGATGGGGGACTTTTCGGGATGGGGGCAGTTTGCGTCGATGGTTTCCTCTGGCTTGGGGAATCTGGACGGGTTTATGGACGATGATACCTTTAGGATGTGAGAGACAGAACATTAGATGTTTTGGTACAGACTGTGTGGTTCAGGGGTCTTTTGGTCTATTCTCTATATGTGTGCCCAGGCCATCCCATGTTCATTCCCAAGAAGCGTCTCAGACCGGTGCCTTTCGTCTAGCTCCCTCTATGTACTCAAGACTTCCTGTGCATGATCGTGGCGGCAGCTTGGTGGTTCGGGAAGATCAGGGTATCGGCAATCACAACGTTCTCCCTCCTCCCGGCAGCAAAGACGATCGTCTCGGCAATATCGTCCGGCGTCAGCGGCTCGCAGCCCCTATTTGCAAGGTCAGTACTCCCCTCTGGGCAAGAGCAGCCAGGAAAGGACTCACGCATATACGGCGTCCGCCTTGGACTTGTCGCCGTAGAACCTCACGACGGAGAACTCCGTCTCGACCTGGCCGGGGTCGATGCCGATGACGCGGATGCGCTTCGCGATCAGCTCCTTGCGCAGGCTGTCGGTGAAGGACCGCACGGCGGCCTTTGTGGCGCAGTAGATGCTGCCGCCGACATAGGGCTCGCGGCCGGCGATGGAGCCGATGTTGATGATGTCGCCGGCGCCCTCGCCGCCGTTGCGCGCCAGCATCCCCGGGAGGATAGCCTGGGTGACGTTGACGAGGCCGGTGACGTTGGTCGCGAACATGACGTTCATGTCGTCCTCCTCGATCTCGGGGGCCTTGGCGACGCCCTTGACGAGGCCGCTGAGTCGGCTGTGTTAGTCGATCGTGCCCATGGGCCAGGGGATGAATCGCCGGGACTCACGCGTTGTTCACGAGGACATCGACCTGCTGGAAGTCGGCGGGGAGGCCGGCCACGAAGGCGCGCACCTCGGCGGCGTTGCTGACGTCGAGCTGGACGGGGAGGACCTTGACGCCGGCGCCTACCTCTGCGGCGATGGCGGCGGCGATCTCCTTGAGGGTGTCGATGCGGCGGGCCGTCAGGATGAGCTTGAGGTTCTGGGGGCTGGTGCGGGCGAACTCGAAGGCCGTGGACTTCCCGATGCCGGACGAGGCGCCGGTGATGAGGATCGTCTTGCCCTCGAGGCGCTTGGAGACTGCTGATGCCATTGTGAAGGAGTCTGGTCTGGGGATTGTGGTGATGGTTCTCTGGAGGTGAGGGACGGGGATGAGAGGGGATGAGGGAGGTTTCTTCTTGACAACAAAAAGATTATGAGGTGCTTTCAGACGTCATGAAATCCGGGGCGATGGATCCAGAGCTTCTGGTTATCTAATTCGACGGGAGCAAACAGGAGAGCTCCCTGCCCCTGCTCATGAGTGAGAGCTTCATGCAACTAGAGGCGGTGGTGGATATCTCCGATGGAGACGGCGCCCTCTCATGACTCTGTTGGGGGTTTCCGTGGCCCGTTATCTCACGGATACAGGCTCACCCGGCCATCCTATTGGCAGGTTCTCAGTCGTGGGGTTGGTGATCCGTCGTTGGTGTTGCGGGGGATCGGCACGTCTTGCGACTTATCCGACGGAAAAGCACATTGGAGAGGTGCAGATCCGTGCCCCTCAACACCACGGCCTTGGAGCTCGGAGGGCCATCGGGATGCTCAGAGAAAGAAGGGCAGCTCCTCGGGATTCTTGCAAAACTCGCCGAATCCAAATCACAGCATCATGTCAGTTCCCCTGCCGGAAGCTGAGGCCGGCCTGGCTGATCTTGAAGCCAGCATGTGATAGAGAAACGTTTCCACGAGACCATGGTCTGGACCGGCCCCGGAGGCAACATCTGATCGTCATGGGGGGATTCGTCACCAAGCTCGCGTGCGTGCTAGGACCGGATACTATCTCGGAGGGACGGATACCTTCCCGATGCCGATACAGGGGCCTTTAAGTATCACATCCTCTCCTGCAGGCCGTGATCCCTCCTCTGCTCGCCCGGAGAGAGACCATCCTACGTACTCGGACCAGACCCAAGCCCAATCACCATGTCGTCCCCTCCCAGAGCTCCCCCCAGCGGCGTCTGGGCCCCTACCATCACCTTCTTCGACCACGCCACGGACTCGCTCGACACGGAGTCCCAGGCAAAGTACTACTCGTACCTCTCCAAGACGGGCCTCGCCGGCCTCACGGTACTTGGCACAAACTCCGAGACCTTCCTCCTGACGCGCGAGGAGCGCAAGACCCTCCTCGAGACCGCCCGCGCGGCGGTCGGCCCCTCGTATCCCATCATGGCCGGCGTCGGCGGCCACTCGACCAAGCAGGTCCTCGAGTTCATCGCCGACGCGGCAGACGCCGGCGCAGACTACTGCCTGCTGCTCCCGCCGGCCTACTTCGGCAAGCAGACGACGCCCGAGGTCATCGGCAACTTCTTCGACGACGTGGCGAGCGCGAGCGCCCTGCCCATCGTCATCTACAACTTCCCCGCCGTCACCAACGGCATCGACCTCGACTCGGCGGCAATCGCGGCCCTGGCGCGGCGGCACCCCAACATCGTCGGCGTCAAGTTGACCTGCGGCGCCGTGGCCAAGATCACGCGCCTGGCCGCCGAGCTGCCGGCGGAGCGCTTCGTCACATACGGCGGGCAGTCGGACTTTTTGATCGGCGGGCTCGCCGCCGGCTCGGGCGGGACCATCGCCGGGTTCGCCAACGTGTTCCCCAAGACCATCGTGCGCATCTACGACCTGTACCAGGAGGGGCGGTTCAAGGAGGCCATGGAGCTGCACAAGAAGGCGGCGCTGGCGGAGCAGCCGTGCAAGGCGGGCATCGCGTCGGTCAAGTACGCGGCGGCGCTGAACACGGCCAGGGCGGCGGGCATCGAGGGGGCGGTGGAGAAGCTGAAGCCCCGGAGGCCGTATGTCGGGCCGTCCGAGGCGGCGAGGAAGGCGATTGAGGAGCAGACGGCGCCTCTGGTGGAGATTGAGGCGGGATTGAAGTTGAAGACGAAGGGCGGGTTGGCGAATGGGTCGTCAAACGGGGTGACCAACGGAGTGACGAATGGGATCACGAATGGGGTGACGAACGGGGTGGTGAGCGTTGCGTGAGAGTTCAGGGGTACTCATTAGTCAGATCAACTCAAGCATGAGGGTCGTAACATAGTGCATGGTCGGTTCAATGGTATTACTGTCAGATAGTGTTCTTTAGAACTGCCAGAATTCGATCAAGTGGTCCTTGAAATTGCATCCAGTTCAATAAGAGGATTTCTCAATTTTCTGCCCTCAACGGGAGAGGCCATCTCAATTTTATGCAGTCAGGAGAGAGGGTATCTCAAATACCTGAGGCTTGGTCTGTGACCATCTGGCCGAGGAGCTGATTCCGCGGGCAGCCATCTTATGTTCGGCGACCGTCATGATAAGACGGAGCACCGAGAAAGAAATAGCTGCTAGAATCATCAACATGGTCTTCTTGGTTGGACTTGTGTTGAGGCTCGCAGAATCTCCCCGTCAGAACACATAGACTCAAGACTCTCCAGTTGGACTTCACAGACATCACCACATGAGTTTCAGACCTTTACGAAAACCGCTTCGACCGCTTCGATGGCTCTAGAATTCTTGACAAATCATTTCCTCTCATTAACGAGACTACCCCAATAACTTCCAGCCCGCTCATGACAAGGAAACACCCGGCATCCCCGAGCCTCACCCTCGGAGACACCCTCACCCCCTGAACCCCCTGCTTGCTTACAGCACATGCTTGAACAGAGGCGACCTGTCGCCCATCTCGAACAGCTCCTCCTCGGTGTACTTGGCCTTGGCCTCGTCCGCGATCTTGGCCTTGCGCTTGTTCGCGCTCTTGTAGCTCCACTCGAGCAGCAGGGCCACGATCATGCCGCTGGCGCCGAAGGCCAGGGAGAGGCCGAAGCCGGTGTGGTACTTTGGCTTCTCGCGCTCGAGGTACATGAAGCTGCCGACGATGCCGCCGACGTTGCCGACGCAGTTCATCAGCGCGATGCCGATGGCGCGGCGGGACGAGGGGGCGATGTTGTTCGCGTTCCAGGACGCGGCCGCCGCCTGGATGGGGTAGATGCCGATGCAGGCGAGCATGACGGAGAAGTACGCCACGGCGCGCTTTGCCTCGAGGGCGCCGTTGAGGGAGATGATGATGGAGTAGGCCGTGGTGACGATGGCCATCGGGGCAACCACGAAGGGCATGCGCCAGAAGAAGCGGTCGGAGACCTTGGCGAAGACGATGGCCGAGATGGCGGCCGCGACGTAGGGCGGAGCAGACGTCAGCTGTGCCTCGGTGTTGCTGAAGCCCATGGCCTTGGTGACTGTGATATCGCGGGTTAGCACCACCACTACAACCACCAAACCGCCCACCATCCATTCCGGCATGTTGGGAGAATAGGAATGACTCACTTGTAGGCAAAGTGAACTTAATTCCGTACGAGAGAGCAGACTGGCAGAGGAGGAAATAGGCCTGGACGTAGATGCGCCAGTTGGTGAGGACCATCTTGAGATCCTTCCACTTGACGCTGCTCTCCTCGCGGAAGCCGCCGCCCTGCTTGATGAACATGGAGAGCTCGAGGTAGCGGATCTCCTCCGGCTCGAGCCAGCGCTTGGAGAGGGCGGGAGTGTCGATGAGGAAGAAGAAGCAGCCGACGCCGATGACGACGGTCTGGACGGGGAGTAAGCGGCCGAGCGGTCAACACGAGGCATATGAGGCAACACTTACAGCAAGACCCTCGAGGAGGAAGATCCATCGCCAACCCTCGTACCCGCCGACGCCGTCCATCTCGGCGATGGCCGCGGCCAGGAGACCGGAGAAAGCACCCGACAGGGCGCTGGCGCAGTAGAAGTACGAGATGCGGCCGGCCAAGTCCCGGGGCATGTACCAGTACGAGCAGAGGTAAATCGCACCAGGGAAGAATCCAGCCCTATATTCATGAAATTATTAGCCAAGATCCAAACTGATGGCTTGCTTCTCCAAGGGTGGTGGTACTGACTCGAAGACGCCCAGCAGGACGCGGGTCACCATGAGGCCGGCAAAGTTATGGACGAGCCCGGTGCAGGTCATGATGATGCCCCAGGAGACCGTCAGGATTCCGATGTACATGGACGGGCGCTTGAACATCTTGAGGATGATGTTGCTGGGCACCTCGAGGAGGACGTATGGGATGAAGACTTTGACCGCGAGTCAGCAACGAGACAGACCATGCGAATCCAAGGGAGCAGAAACGTACAGATGGACAGCACAATGTTGTACTGCAGGCCGGTCATGCCCAGATCCTCGACCATGCCCTCGATCTTTGCATTTCCGATGTTGGCTCGGTCAATATGGCAGATCAGGTACAGCAGCGCCAGCATGGGCACGAGGCGATAGTCGACCTTGCGGAAGACCTTCTTGCGCCTGTCTTCGGGGAAGTTCTCGTAGAACTCCGCGTCGGCAGGGTCCAGACCGAAGACGCGGAAGCCAGCGATATCGATGGCCTGGCCGTTGTTTTCGAACTGGGCCGACTTGTGCTCGACGGACTCGACGTCGTGCTTCTCGACGGAGCTCCTGAGAGCAGCCATGGTTGCTTGTTGCCGGGGTGAGCGCGCGGGAGGGAGAGACAAGACGGGACAAGACACTACTGTAATGCTTGGTAGTTCTGGGAACAAGTCATGGGCTGTTGACTCTTCTGCGGCGGCGGTGGCAAGCCCTTGGCGATGGCCGGCACTTATATGCCCAGAGATGTGGTACTGGACTTGGCATTGAGTCCTCGATCCTACCCCAGACCACCCCCGGACTGCACACCGTTGAAGGTGGGAACGCCCGTGAACCAGTGCGGGGTTTAGTCAGTGTTGCGGAAATGCTCAGCTGCTGGTCTGGAAGATGGGATGATCAGGGCGACTTACACGGAAAAGCGTCCAATCACGGCCTCATCCGCGAGCGCATCCGTCGGATGGACTGGCGATAGCCTCAGAACTAAGGGATATATGTACGGCTCGGAAATGCCAAGTCCGCCAAGTCCGCCAAGCCGTTGAAGATCGACGGGTGAAGTGACGGATTACACGGATACTCACTCAGGGAGGTGGTATCGGATTCCTGACTCGTCGAGGAACTCATGATGTTCTCCCCGCAAACGCGGGGTTGAGTCCCAAGGCCCGTTTAAAGACCCCAGATAGTACCTATCACATATCACAGGCCAGTCTATATCCGCGGAGCTAATTTAATGCCCGAGGACGTTCGTCGGCTGGAGCTCTACCGGCAGCTTCGAGCTGTTCCGGATGTCATGAGCTCTTGAGGACGGCAAAGCTCAAGTCGAACCGTCCGACAACGGACCAGGAGATTTGTCTGGGACCGACCTGTAGATCTATGCTCGAGCATGATCATATTTCCATTTTCACCAAGGGACAGCAGCCTTCCAATCCTCATCCTCGACGTGTTAAACACAAGCCCGCCAAGTCATTCTCGTTGAACGCAACTGAGAACGCCACCACCCTTAGTAGACCTCTTCCACCCCTACAGCCACCATGTCTCAGCGCGGGATAATCAGAGACATCGTCATCACCCCCGTGGCTTTCCACGACATGCCCCTGCTCAACAGCGTCGGTGTCCACGAGCCCTACGCCCTCCGCAGCATCATCGAGGTCATCACCGATGAGACATACGGCCTGGGCGAGTCCTACGGCGACTCGACCCACCTCGACCGGCTCCAAGCAGCAGCAGCCAAGATGAAGGGCCTCGCGGTCTACGACACAAACGCCATCTACAAGACCTGCGAAGCCTCCCTCTCCGGCAACGCCACGTCCGGCGGCGACGGCATGGCCGGCATGGTCACCACCGCCTCCGTCGCCGACAAGGTCTTCTCCCCCTTCGAGGTCGCCTGCCTCGACATCCAGGGCAAGCTCGCCGGCGTCCCCGTCAGCGACCTCCTCGGCGGCCGCGTAAGGGACCAGGTGCAGTACTCAGCCTACCTCTTCTACAAGTGGGCAGGCCACCCCGGCCACGCCGACGACGAGTACGGCGCCGCCCTCGACGCCGACGGGCTGGTGCGCCAGGCGCGCAAGATCATCGACGAGTACGGCTTCAAGGCCATCAAGCTCAAGGGCGGCGTCTTCCCGCCCGCGGACGAGGTCGCCGCCATCAAGGCCCTACACGCGGCCTTCCCCGGCGTGCCGCTCCGCCTCGACCCCAACGCCGCGTGGACGGTCGAGACGTCCAACTGGGTCGCCCGCGAGCTGGACGGCATCGTCGAGTACCTGGAGGACCCGGCGCCGGAGATCGAGGGCATGGCCGCCGTGGCGAGGGAGGCCCCGATGCCCCTGGCGACGAACATGGCGGTCGTCGCGTTCGCGCACCTCCCGCCCTCCATCCGGCAGGACGCCGTGCAGGTCGTCCTGTCCGATCACCACTTCTGGGGCGGCCTGCGCAAGTCGCAGACGCTGGCGGCCATCTGCGCGACCTGGGGCATGAGGCTGTCGATGCACTCGAACAGCCACCTGGGCATTTCCCTGGCGGCCATGACGCATCTTGCGTCAGCGACGACAAACCTCGACTACGCGTGCGACACGCACTGGCCGTGGAAGCGCCGGGACGAGGATGTCGTCGTTGACGGTGCCCTGAAGTGGGCTGACGGCGGGCTGATCGTGCCGAAAGCCCCTGGACTGGGCGTCGAGCTTGACAGGGAGAGGTTGGCGAGGCTTCACAAGCAGTATCTCGAGTGTGGGCTGCGGAAGCGGGACGATACGACTTACATGCAGAAGTTCCAGCCGGAATTCTCAGCCAAGATTCCCAAATGGTGAGGTCGGCGTTGTACTAGATAGATTGAATAATGCTGCTACAGCCCGTTGGCGTTCACCTTGTGATTGGATCAGAATTGTGTACTGGGAAAGATTGAGTTGCCTTTAAGTCTCGAGGCCGAGCTGGGCTCGTTGCCTGCCATGTCATTGAACTCTTCATAGAACTTTAGGCAAGCTGCTTCTGTTGCACTACACCTCGCCGCTCACTCCCTCCGCGAAGATGCCGCCTTCTCGAAGGATGCCGCGGCTGCTTGTCGATGGGCTGATCAGGATCATAACCAACAAGACAGTTCACCGTCTCGTCGCCCTCGCCCGCATCGTTGATGTCGTCTCCCACAGGACTCCTCCATCGGCCGGTCAGCTTGGTATACCCATCCAGGGCGCTGGCCATGATCTTCCCCAGCTGAAGTGCCTCGGTGGCTCGGGAGTGAGAGTAAAACGTCAGCAGCTTTCGCGCCGCCTCTCGGTCGTCATTGTCGATGAGGGCACTGGCGCCCTGCTCAGCCCAGCCCTCAACATCAGACATGCTGCGGTTCTCAAATCCAAGCAGCATGTCCGTGACGATTGGCAGGAAGGCTTCGGGATCAGAGCACATGTAGTACAGAACGCGCTTGAAGACCCTCCCCGCAAACTCGCTGGCTTCCTGGAATTGGAAGTCCGGGTTGAGGAAGCTGCTCGAGGCGCCAGTCGTAAGATAGCGGTGCTGTCCAAACTCGGGTGGTATATCGGTGACACCCAGCCACCAGGGGATGAAGGGAGCCGAGACGGACCCGGTCGGCGCGATCCATATGCGCAGCATATCCGGGTCAACGCCGTGTCGGAGGGAGACAACCTGGCCATACCCGGCTTCGTCATCCGCAATGCGCACATCGCGCACCCGCTCCATCAGCTTCGCCTCCGTCAGGGGAGCCATGTCCCGAGTCGCCTCCTCCAGCTGTGCCTGCGACATGAACTTGAACCCGCCATCCCTCGCCGTCCCGTTCCCGCTGCGATCCCCATACGCATTGAAGATGCTGAACGCCTCCCCGCCCTCAGGATCCCACCACCCCTGCTCCACCGCGAAGGACACGATATTCCCCGAGCCCATGTAGTCCTCGCTCCCCTCAAAATCCACGGGAAACTCCTCGATATACCCGGGATACAGCACCCTCACATCATCGGGCCCCAGGCGCTCGGCGGCCCACAGGTTCTGCCCGCCCGCCATCTCCCACACAACCCACCCCTCGTCCGCATCGGCGATCAGGTGCGTGTTGCCCCCGTACGTCGCCTCGCCGTACTCGTCCACCAGGCGCCCGATGATCTCGACGCCCTCGCGCGCCGTGCGAGCGCGCTCCATCACGATCCGCGCGAGGTCGCTGTACTGCACGCCCCGCTGCGGCGTGGGCGTCATGTCGACGAGTTCCGGGCGGTTCTGGGCCCAGACGTCGCGGACGGCGACGCCGTGCTCGTTGAGGCCGCCGTTCGTCAGGGGCGCGGGGAAGCCCTCGAAGTCGGAGTACTCCACCGACAGGTACCGGTGGGTGCGGGGCGCCTGGGGGATCGCGATGAGCTCCCCCGGGATGCTGGCGGCGGGGGTGACGCCGACGGTGATGGTGGCGTTGGGGGCGTGGTCGCGGGCCGGGAAGAGCTGGAGCCAGTGGGAGGAGACTTCTTCGCCGGTACCGCCGATGAGGACGGCATTGTCGGCGGTGAGGTTGGAGCCGACGTAGAAGGCGTAGCTTGCCTGGACGGAGGGCGCGAGGGCTGCCAAGAGACCCAATTGGCTCAGCGCTGTGAGTGTTTTTGAGCGCGACATCTCGGGTGTTGCGGTTTGGAGGATGAGGGTAAGAGGTGAGAGAAGAGATGGGGTTGAGGTCCGGGGTGTTGACTCTCATATGAGTCGAGTGATCGGCGAGCGCCGGCGGGGAAACGAATTGTTCACGATGGTAAGCGGAACCACTAGTTCACAGATCGTCAGGTCCGGTCATTTGCGTCGAGGTTCGTGTGATTGCTGTATATTAATTGAGGGCTCTTATCGTGGTTCATAGGCCCGTGTTGTATGTTCCTTATATGTCCAGTCCAGGCACAAGCCACGAGGAGCGGCCCATGGCCGGACAGAGAAGCCCGTCTAGTGCGCAAGTCCGGGGGCACGGCGTTTTAGAACGCGTTCTTCTGCGTACTCGATACATTGTAACAGATTTTCGATCCTCTCGAGAGTCGGTTTTGATAGATACTTTGGCTGATTCCAGCTCCGGATCCGCGCATGCAAGGACACGAGAACCTCCTTTGGCCAAGAGGGAAATAAATCGAAAGAGACGATGAAGTTTTTCTCGTAGTCATGGAACTTGAACCCCCAGAAGAAATCATCTTGGAGGAACAGCCAGAAGATCAGCTGTGAGAGAAAGGGGGGAGGCGGCTTGTCCTCCGGGAGCGCGTTGTGAAGCCCGATCAGCTTGAGCTAGACCACGGAGTCAGTACAGCAACCATGGATCACTACACTTCGCAAACAACAAGGATGGCAGAACTTACCTCCCAAGTCTGTGATTCATGCAGCAGTGCACCCCCCCTGCGTAGCCAGACCAGTCGGCGCACCATCTCCTCATCCCATGGCCCTGTGACCAGGGAGTCTGGGATCCGTACATTGGGACGAACGTCGAGATAGCTGGGTTGGTTTCTTTGAGCATCGTTGGGCATACGCGGCGGAAGAGAGTCGGTGCGGTCAAAGTCCGAGGCGAAACAGGCGTAGGCGTGGAACTGACCGGGGCCGCCCTTCCTTGGGTCGTCAGGTTGGGAGTCGTCTGGATGCACCCGGCCCTTGGCCTCCAGAGACGAAACCCTCCACCTCGAAGATTGCAGAGCCCATAGTTCTTGCGCTTCGAGAATGAATTCGATGGTGGCCCAGCCACACGCGAGGACGGCCGACTGAGCGGGATGGTTAGCATGTTCAGTGGTATGAAGAGGGTCAGGCATGCGTACCTGAAAGTCGGTGTTCCCTGGGATATCCTCTAAAGGCAACTTGTTTGGCAATATCGGCGGTGCCGGGGCCTTCGCAACTGGATGGCCCAGAGGGTAAATCAGACCGCCGGAGAGCCCAAACGTGACATCCCATGTCGGACTAAAAGCACCTATGATGGTAGCAACAAGCGTCTGGCGTCCGGATAGGAGGCGGCCAAGAAGGGGGCTGGCACGGGGGAAGTTGACGTTTTCGCTATAGTGAAAGATGAGCTCCATGATCTCAAGGGGAATCTCTCGTTCCATGAGAGATTTCTTCGGTGGTCTAAGCTGGCGCCTCTTGGAGCTTGGGGCGTCGTCTTTCATTGCTCTCTTCTTGGTCTTGGCCACGGCTGGAGAGTTCCGCTTGCCACGGACCCGGATGGGCGTAAGGGGCATTTGTGGTGTCGCCTGAAGGCTGGGAGGCTTGGCCTCTTGGCTGGTTTTTGTACACCAGATCTGCTTCTGCCCTCCCACATGGAGTGGCCGGCGTTGGGAGCTGGTCTCAATGAGAGGATGAGGTGGTCCAAGATCCAGTGTCCAAGGGACTCAAGGCGAAGGGTCTCAGACCGGGATGCCGGGCAAAGACTCAGTTGGGCTGGAATAGAGAAATTCCACAAACTCAGCACCTCGGTGATAATATGAAAACTGAAAAGACAGAGCAATCTCAGCAGGCTGTTACGGGGAGTGAGAAAAGACTCCTTTTTTTCTCATCATCGTCGAGGCAAAACGGCAAGAACTCTTGAGTCGTGAATGACTAAGCCCACCTCATGAAGGAGAGGCCGCCTGTGAACGGACTCGGCCATGGTCCGTGCACCCGTTCTCCAAATTGTGCCTTCACCTCCGACGGCACTGTAACTTTTCCCGTCTGGCGCGATCACCTCCCAGGACGACAAAATCACGACTGCCCACCCAAACGAGCATAGGCCGTCGATATGCGGTCAGTGTTACCGGGGCCGGTGCCATCTGCATGCCTCCTTAGGTTCTTGCGGTTGCAAACCGAAGTGCCGTCATTCTTCAGCCCGAGCCACTGTGCCTCGTCCGCTTCGACCCGGCCGCGCTCTCGACAGAGCAAGGCATCGCCATGCCTCGCCCGGAGGACACCAAGGGCGCCTGGCGCCAGGCATATGTCGACGACCTGCACTCCCGATAGCGAGATTCTGCAAGCCTCGCTCCTGGACCTCGAGCCCATAACCTCGCGCCTCAGCCGGCAACGACGAGACAACCGCAACCTGCCCTCGGTGGGCTTCTTCAGCACCGCACCCCCCCGACAAGAAAGATGCGGGGATGACTCCCCCAAGAGAGTTCAGTCAGCTACGTGGATGGAGAAGCTATGGGGTTCTGGCGCGACGAAGGGCTCCCGGCCGCTGCAACCCAAGGACCTCCCCGGCCACGACGAACTCGCCGATGGCACCTCCATGTTCAACTCGCGGCGCATTCTGACTTCGAAGGCCGCTTCGGAGCCTAGACTCCGCTGTACGGAGGTGGACGAGGACGGCGAGGTCATTCTCGTCGACGGGGAGTTCAAGAAGATGGAGCTGATTGCCAAGGTTGGTTCTCCTCTGCCGAGAAGCGAGATGCTCGACTAACACATCTGCACCGTAGTATGGCCTGTTGCCCCGTGATCTGCGAAAGATCGACTCCTCGAATCTCCCTCACATCCTCGTCCGACCCTCCGCCATCCTTCTCAACCTGCTCCACCTGAAGGTCCTGATCAAGAAGGATCGAGTCCTCCTGTTCGATATCTACGGGTCCAAGACATCATACCCCCAGTCGGCCTTCATGTACGATCTGCAGGGAAAACTGAAGCAGAAGACCCCACAAACAGGCGCCAGCGGCCTGCCCTACGAATTCCGCGCTCTCGAGGCTGTGCTGACCTCCGTTACTTCCGAGCTGGAGGCCGACTTCGAGGCCGTCCGGGACCCCGTCATCCGCATCCTGAGCGACCTGGAGGATGACATCGACCGGGAGAAGCTGCGAATCCTCCTGATCCTGTCCAAGCGGGTGAGCACGTTCGAGCAGAAGGCCAAGCTGGTGCGCGACGCCATCGAGGAGCTGCTCGAGGCCGACGACGACCTGGCGGCCATGTACCTGACGGAGAAGGCGCACGACTTGTACCGCGGAGTGGACGACCACACGGAGGTGGAGCTGCTGCTCGAGTCGTACAACAAGCTGTGCGACGAAATCGTGCAAGAGGCCGGGAACCTGGTGTCGAGCATCCGCAACACGGAGGAGATGTAAGTGCACCCCGTGCGCACCCTACCTACCCTTGTCATTTTCTCACGCGCCGCAGCATCCGTGCGATCCTCGACGCGAACCGCAACTCGCTCATGCTGCTGGACCTCAAGTTCAGCGTGGGCACGCTGGGCCTCGCAATGGGCACGTTCCTGGCAGGCCTGTACGGGATGAACCTGGAGAATTTCATAGAGGAGACCAACTGGGGCTTCGGGGCCGTGACGGGCGTGTCGATGGCCTTCTCGCTGCTGGTGTGCTGGTACGGGCTGATCAAGCTGCGGCGCGTGCAGCGGGTCAAGATGATCTCGTCGGAGCGCAGCGGCGTGGGCCTGAGCCCGCGGCAGCAGCACTGGTTCCAGGACGATGGCGCCGTCGGGCTGCTGCAGTCGACGAACCGGGAGAAGTTCAGGCGGATCTCGGTGCAGAAGGCCAACAAGCCGCGGAAGTGGTTCTGAGAGTCCTGGATGGATGGACGTGTATATTATCGACCATGTTGTATGATACGTACGGGACGTGGGAAGCGGTCATCAACGCTGCTCCTAGAATTGTTGTTTTGGCGTTGCGGAATACCCCCTCTGTAGACAGCAAGCAGGATAGAGGAATCATGTTGCAGTGGTCTGGCGTTGAAGCTTGGGCTCTCGTGACAGTTCACCCCTGGGCATCTTCTCTCTCGGGGCCACCAGACGGAGGATGCGCGTTACTGCCTATATAACCCAAGGTACGGCAGTTCCAGGTATCAAAACCGCAGCGGCACCATTGGACGGTGTTCAGGTCAAGCGGTATTGGTTGTGGATCGATTGGTTAACCCGTAAGGAGAAAACAACAACAACAACAACAGCAACTTGCCTCAAGGCCGTCAGTTCGAATCACGCCAGGGACGTAGGAGCCAGCAAGGCTCCGAACCCTTTTTGCATTTTTGTTTTAGCTTTTAGATGTCGACATCAGAGGCACGGAAGACCTTCTCGTCAGTCCAGTCTCGGGATATCAGGCGCCGTGAGCCGCCTACGTCATGTTATCCCAAAAGCCAAGAAGCAGATATCGCACAGGAATCTCCGGTGCACGCCCACTACCCGGCCCTGGGCTCCGAGAACTAACGAAGCTAACTAACCTCGTAAGGCAAGATAAGGTTCCTAGTCCTACGAGAAATCGCCAGGATAAGACATCGGGAGAACACCCTGCATGTACACACTGAACTCCGTCATGGCGACGACACGATTCATCTCGCCTAGTGTGTCCACGGATAGACATCAAGGGGTGACCTGCGAGCGATTGGACGGGATCTTCCCTGCAGGGCGTTCTGAGGGTGGGCAAACGACCTCATCCGGCAGAAGAGCTTTGAGGATGTTGCAACTTTGGGACAGATCCATGGACGTCAACTTATTCCCGCCGGTGAAGAAGCTCCGGACCTGTCAGGGGTCCCATCCAGCGCATGACAGGTGCCGTAGCGCCGTTGAGTGCCGGGCGATTAGTGGGAACAGTGGGGCCCGAGACCGTTTCAGAGGGTCGGCGCGGGAGGTTGACGTCACCTTGGCGATCAACTTCTGCACCTGATCACGATCAATGGGATGGACGAGAAGCAGAGATACCCATGCCGTTGGCGTGGGCATGCGCCCTGGCAGAAGTACTCTCCAGAACCTGACGTTATCTCGCTTTTTTTTTTCTTCCGGGCTAGCCTCGTCTTCCATTCCATTTCTGGCGGAAGGCGGCCTCAGACCAGCATGTACCCCCGTACCTTGGGTTCGCCCAGATCCTGTTCTGTAGCAGCCCAGGGAATGTACAACAGCAAAGAAATGATGTAGCCACTCACCAGCCCATGGCCGTTTCTCTTCCTTCCACATATAAATCCGTCCTCGAACCCCCCCTAAACACCAATTCTCTCCTGGCACAACAAACCACACAGAACAAACAAAACCACCCCATACAAACAACTCGGAACTGCTGCCACCATGGGAGCCGTCGTATCCTGCGTACGTTCCCTCTTGACCTCCCCCTCGAACCTCCACTAACACCACCCAGATCAAATCAATCTTCAGCGCCATCGGCGCCTGCCTGATGGCCATCGTCAATGGCATCGGCTCCATCCTCCACGCCATCATCAACGGCATCGTCAGCCTCTTCAACATCATCATCTCCTGCCTCACATGCGGTCGTGCAGGCCGCAGCCGCACGAGAAGTCGAGTCTAACACGCCCCATCTGCCGCAACAAAAGGAGACCAGCGGCGTGACAGAGGAAGACCCCAGGCAGAAGACATGAAGTGTCATGCGTGAGGGCGCCCTGGTCTCTGGCAGATGGGGAGTGAATCGACACGCTCCAAGGAACGAGAGAAATGGGAAGCGAGGGGAAACGGAGATGCTACAGGGGACTCGACCTCTTTTCCTTTGTCATGACGAGACGGCGACGACAGCAGGCATTGACTGGTGCGCCTTCTGGCGACGCGCACCAAGATACCCACGTTTATGCTTGCTCAGCCTACCTAGTTTGATTTTAATTCATACCCCATGAGAACGATATACACGGAACCATGTCCAGTGATGCTGTGCTTGCTGATGTCGTGTGAAAAATGTGTGTTGGAACATGTACGTCTATTCTCACTCGTCTTCCACAACATTGCGATTGAAGAACCCATATATCTTCCGCCCAGCCTCCTGGCCCACCAGCGGCTCGAGCTCCTGCACGGTCATATTCGCCACTTCGCGGATATTCTCCGTCTCCAGCACCAGCCCCTTCATGTTCTTCGGCGTCACCCCGGGCACGATGGCCAGCATCTCCCCCGGCTCGGGGTTGAAGCTCTGGTCCTCGGCGCGCATGTCCCTGTCGAGCCCGGCCCGCACGGCCGTGATCGGGTCCGGCTCCTCCTCTTGCGTCTTGAGCGACTCGAAGATCTCCGCCGTCTGGTACGGCGACGAGCTCCATATGATCCGCAGCTTCGGGAACGCGAGCGTCAGCAGCACCAGCTTCGACTGCAGGTCCGACGACACGTTCGACGGCGCCACGCTGCTCAGGCTGCCCGAGAGGTCCGCGAACGGTTCCAGCGTGAACGACTTGTTCTGGTCGAACTCGATCAGGAGCATCGGGTGCTTGTAGTGCTGGAACATCGTCTCCGCCTGCGTGTACAGCCGCCCGTCCTTGAAGGAGGAGACGAGGTCGCTGATGGACTTGCGCTCGACGCAGATGCTGGGGGACAGTACGTAGTCCGCCACCGTCAGCATGCAGGGGACGATGATCATGTTGCGGCCGTGCAGGAGGGAGGGCAGGGAGGAGCGGAACTCGCGCACGTCGACGACTACACGCGGCGGCTGCGCTGTGGCTGCCAGCCTGCCGCCGCCGGCGATTCTGGTGTTGATGGTGCGGAGGAACTGCTCCTCGGGATCTTCCGCGCCGTGAGGGTCCACGGTCATGACGATGGACATGGTGGCTCGCTCCTTGATGAGTTTCGTGAAGGCGTCCTTTTCGCGCCGGACGCCCGAGAGGTAGCGCTGCTCTTCGACGGAGCCGCCGTAGTACATGAAATACACCCTGACGTTCCGGGCATTGTGGGAGGATCTGTAGACCTCGACGCGCCGGATGAAGGCCGCGTCGGGCTCGTACATGATGATGTACCGCGGCTTGACCTCCTCGAGGACATGCTCGTCCTGGTCGCCGTCGTACGAGTGGATGACCACCAAGTCTTGCATCTCGTACAGCTGGTAAAAGTCATCCATGTCGTCCAGGGGGTCAGCCACCACGTCTGGCTTCTGCTGTGCTTCCTCCTCCGTCACCTGTACTTCGGCAATGAGCTCGGCCACCGCCGCAGGCTTCTCGAAGAACGGCATGATGCTGCCGTTCTCGGCCCGGCTCAGCGACATGCCCATGCCGCCGCCGCCGCGTACGCGTCGCCTCTTGTTAGCAGGCGCCTTGCCCCTGAGCGGCTGGCCGGACCGTGAGTCTGTGGCCCCGTTCAGGGCTCTCTGGTTCTCCGAGAAGAGCGTCTTGCTCACGATGGCGAATTCTCTCTTCCAGTTGAGGTAGTTGCGGAGCTTCCTCCGCATCATGAAGGCGCCCGAGTACTTTTCCTTCTCGTCCTTCTCCTCCCCGTCGTCCTCCTCCTCTTCTTCTGCCGCCGCTGCTGCTTGCTCCTCCGTCTTGGGCTTGACATGCATCGTCGCCAGGTAGTCGCGGAGCTGCCTGCAGGTATTTGCATCATTGCACATGATAAGGATGGTCCCGTTCGAGTCGTCCCGTACCGGAGGTTCGAAGTAGAGATCCCGGTCAATCTCCTCGAGGACATCGGCCAGAAGCGCCCATTTCGGCAATTCCTCCAGAACAGGCTTCAGCGAGTCGATGTTGGCGTCTGCATTCGCAGCACGTGCGCTCGCGGCGTAGACCCTCTTCCGGGCGGTCTCGAAGATGACCTGCGCCGCATCGAGGAACAGCCACGGCGACTGGTTCTGCCTCGTCGAGCCGGGCGGCGGCGAGTGCGCCGCGTGGATGGTGTCCAGGTGCTGCAGGAACGAGACGGCATCGAACGAGAGCACGGAGTGCAGCATGCCGCGGAGCACGGTGAGATCATTCACGATCTGCTTCGTCTTCCAGCTGACGCGGTGCCAGTTGGGGTCGAGCTGCCTGCGCACCATGACGTCGAAGTTCTTCAGCAGCGCGCTGTCGAGGTTCCAGTCGTCCATTTCCAGGCCGGTGTTCCCCTTCTTGAGCTCGTGGATGCTGACCTCGACGCACTCGAGGATGGCGTTCTGGATCTCCTTCATGGCGTCCGTCATGGGCACCTCCAGCTCGATGACTTCGGCCTTCTTCTTTCCCTCGAGGGACTCGGCGACAGTGACGTGGAAGCGCGGCCAGAGCGACGTTTTCTTGAGGAAGAGGTTGCGCATCATGGTCGCGAGCGGGGAGAAGCCCGTGGAGAAGGGGTCAGGATTGTCGGAGAAGGCCTTGAGGAAGCCGACCTTGTTCTTCTGCCGGTATATCCTGAGGATGAAGGCCTCGAGGGAGGTTGCGACGATGCGGTCGGCGTGCATAACGACGAGACCGGTGATGGTCGCGGGGTCGAGGAGGCTTGTGAGCAGGTCGACGACGAGGATGCGGGAGGTGATGCTGAAGATGCCGCCGCGGGCGTACATCTTCTCCCTGGCGCCGACGCTGGTGTAGTCCGTGTTGACGACGGTCAGGCCGCGGGCCTTGGGCGACATGCTGATGGCGGCATGCTCGGCGAGGGCCTCGCCGATCCAGGCGTTTTCGCGGTCATCGGCGCCCACGATGATGATGAGGTTGTTGCCGGCGGCATCGTAGGAGTGGAGTAGGTTCGTGATCAGGCGCATGAGGCCGAGGCCTCGGGCTAGGATGACGAGTTCATCTTCGGACCGGAGTTCCTGGAACAGGCTCTGCTGGTACTCCTGCACGAGGGTCAGGGTTTGGAGGCGTGTAGCTGGGGGAATGGCGACATACAAGAGGCAGTGAGAGCTTCACCGGCTGGGGCGCATTGCTCGCCGACATGCGGGGCAATCCGGGTGGGCATGCTGGTGTTGGATGGTGTTGGAGAGGTTTCTGGCTGGAGGGCGCCGTGAATTGGATTGAAGCTCGCCGGAGCTTGATGACGGAGGTCGCGGGATAGTGGGGGCTTCTCCGGAGCTGTGGCCAATCAGGTGACACGTTTGGGGGTCGACTCCGGCGCTGTGTAAGTCGCCTGCTCAGTAGCTACCTGGGTGAAAGACTGATCCTTCGGAGTAAATAACGTACGATTAGTTACTACAATCATTGCCAGAAAGATAATATCTCATATGTCTCAGTGGATAAAATCTACACAGCCGCAGTACACTCAAATACCTTTGGAGACGATTCGAGGCCTCGTGTGAATAAGGCCTCCGACAGTGACTCCGCTCCAGGCAACTCCCGCAACAAGGGAGCTTACAACTTAGTACTAGAAAGTAGTTTCCATGAGCACTAGTAGCAGCGCGTAAGCCCTCCGATCAAGGGCCGAGGTCAGTACTGCCCGGGCACATCGGGATCCGCGGTGACCCGGGACGTCAGACCTGCCTCCTTGTCAGACAATGACATGGCGCGAGTGTTCGGCCTTGTTCCAGAACGTTGAACACCTTAGTTTCTCCACTCCCCCAGTTGTCAGTGGTGTCACACGGCGATCGACTGTCCTGGCGACTCGCGTGGCTGCTTGCCTCCAAAAACGACGTCATCAGGGGTCACCCCGCGATAAGCCGACAACCTTGATGCGGCGTCGGAAGCGATGGGATCCAATGCGGTGGTCGGCCTCTGAGTCCAGTGAAGCAGAGTCGAGCTACTTAAGAGCAGCGCCTTCCTCCCTCCTCAACTCAACTCTACTCCCACCTCACACCACACACTCTGCCAATCAACCCACAACCAGCAAGACGAAGAACAGAACCATCCAGAAGTTCACCAAACAAACCGCCAACATGGACAAGATCAAGAACATCATCCACAAGACCGATAAGAAGGTAAGCTACTCATCCCCGAGAACATGCCATGCCAAGCCATGGCAGCATGTAGGACCCCTCTCGCTAACATGTGCCCGCCCTCCAGGACCAGGAGAAGGAATTCTCTACCCAGCCCATCGAGGAGAACAAGGGCATCGACCCCAAGACTGCTCACACCCAGGCCGCCCCCGGCCCCGCCATCCCCAAGGACTTCAACGCCCAGCAGGAGGGCACCAAGGAGGAGCGCCGTGCCAAGGCGGCCGCCATGAACGCCGACCAGTAGAGGAAGACTGGGCAGGGAGTTATGGAATGTCATGATGAATTGTACGACTAGATAATGTTATGACTGGGACACACGCGCCGGAAGCGCTCCCGTTAATTGAACTCGTTGACGGACTCTGCGCCCAGAATTGACAGCGGTGATGCCTGACTGCGCCTGATGCCGTAAGACCTCTGAACCCGAAGTAAGCGGTTCATAGGCAACCGTATTATTGCCTACCTATGTCTGGAGCCTACTGCAAAACGCCAGCAGATGAAGCTGTTCTGGTGCAGCATCTGATGCAGGCCGCGTGGTCTGAGCTTGGAAGCATCGCGTGTGCGTGCGACTCGTTCCAGTTGCAGAAGGATGACGACACCCAACATCAAAGCTCCACTGTTGCTCACTGAGACATTGCACTCCGGGGAGGCCTCGTGGCGGTGAGTGTGGCTAATGCCACTCCACTGGCGAATGATTCGGCCCCGCAAGTTAGCGCCCAGCCTCTTGGCCGCTTCGGACGAGCTACGTACGACTTCCATTGCATTCGCCAGTCTTTCCCGCTTCCACACTTCGCGATCGCCTTCACCCATCGCATCCTCTCGACGATTCGCACGGCTGTTGACCAGTTTCAATGCCAGTCCGAGTCTCGTGAACCATCCCGAGACTTTTGAGGACGCAGAATCTCTCCTCCCCCGGAGATCCTTGGGCTGCGATAAGCAGAGCTGTCCGCCCGGGCGGCCTCTCACTCCAGCCAGGGTCACTGTCTTGGAAGTCGACCTCGCTTTCTTCCGAAGACGACGACCCGACCTGTCGCTCTCGACGCGAAGACATCTAGGGCTGCCAGAGCGCACCCAGGCTTCAGTCGCTCTCCATTGCGAACAGCAGTCATTCACCCATCACACCCGCCGGACGTGGCGCTATCGTTCCCTGGGCCATATTTCTAGGCACCATTACGAATTTCGACGTCGCACACGACCACATCGGAAGCCCCTGCGTACATGTCGATTCCGCCTCCTCGCCTCACTCAACATTTACCAGCTCGCAATATTCGCCGAGCAATCAGCCCGAAATTGATACCTACCTTATAAGTGCAGCACTCCGCCCAGCGCTACGCCGTCATCATGCCTTCTCTCCTCAACGACGATGACAAGGACACCGTCAAGCGCCATGTCCCCAAGCAGACCAACAAGATCCAGGCAGTTGCTGTTGCGAAGCTCTACGTCGCCTACCCCAACAGAGCTCAATGGACGTATACGGGGTTGCAAGGAGCTGTCGTGCTCTCCAACGACCTCGTCGGACATACCTACTGGCTAAAGATTGTCGACATCTCGGTGCGTACTCTCCTCAGACCAATTCCTCGCCCCCTACTCTAACACTAGCCAGCCCTCAAGTCGAGGCGTCATCTGGGATCAGGAAATCTTCGAGAATTGGTCATACAACCAAGACCGAACCTACTTCCACAGCTTCGAGATCGAAGACTGCCTCGTTGGCCTCTCCTTCGCCGACGAAAAGGAGGCCAAGCAGTTCAAGAAGAAGATGGACGATAGGGAAAAGAACGCCAGCAGAGCCACGAGATCACAGAAATTCGGAGGCCCAGCACCCTCGTCCGGACACAAGCACGGCGGCTTCCTCGGTGGTCTCTTCGGGAGCCATCGGCACTCCGATGCCCATAACACCCCACCCGACTCCCCGAGCCTGCCGGCTCCCGCTGCCCCCTCGCCGACTCATTCCCGATTCCCCTCGTTCGGAGGATTGAACGGCCATAAGCAGGCATCCCAGTTTGCGACCCTCGAGGCGTTCGATCCCCACTGGCGAGAGAACTTCGGACAGGACCTGAAAGACAACGGGTTGGATGACGACTTCATCAAGGACAACCAGGACTTTATTGTCGACTTTTTGAAGCAACAGCAGGCCGCCAACCAGCCTCAGGAGCTAGCTGCGCCTGCACACAGAGCACCCCCTCCAGCTCCCGCTCCTGCTGCTGCCCACGCGCCGCCTCCAGCGCCTCCTCCACCCCCTGGCGGAGCCAACCGAGCACCTCCTCCTCCACCACCGCCCGGAGGTAGCCCGGCCGAATCTCCGTCAAGCTCCGGTCCAAGACGCGGTGCTCCTCCCGCGCCGCCCCCGTCGAGGAGCGCTGCCCCCCCTCCACCGCCCGCCAAAGAGCCATCACCACCCCCCGAACCTCCCGCGGCGCCGGAGCCCCCGGCAGCGCCTGAACCACCCAAGCCTCGATGGGGTGTACCGCCTCCCCTGGCCGATGCCGGAAAGTTCGTCAACGCTCGCCCTCCTGCTCCTCCTCGCGGCGCACCATCTTCACACACACCGAACCCCGGCCCGCCGCCTCCCCCACGACCGCCCAAGACGCCGCTACAGGACGAAGAGAGACCATCGAGCCATAGATTCGGCGTACCTCCGCCGTTCGCTGGTGCCAGGACCGCTGCGCCGCCTCCGCCGCCCAGTCGCGGCTCTGCACCACCCCCTGCGCCACCTCCACGCCGTGGAGGACCGGCGGCGGCAGTCCCATCTCCAGGACCGCCTCCCCCACTGCCACCCAAGGCAGCGCCGGGCACCAGTCTGCCACCTCCTCTTCCTCCATCTTCTTCTCGCCCTGTGCCTCCACCGCCAGGACCACCGGCACCTCCGCCGTTGCCCGCCTCGAACGCGCCTCCTCCACCTCCTCTGCCGCCAACAAGCAACAGGGCACCCCCTCCTCCTGGCCCACCTCCTCCTCCCGGCCCGCCGCCTCCTCCTGGGCCCCCTCCCCCACCAGGCGGCCCTGGTGGTCCTCCGCCGCCGCCTCCACCACCTCCTCCAGGTGGTCTCGGCGGCCCTCCTCCCCCTCCCCCTATGCCCAACCGGGACTCAGGCTACTCCTCGGGCGTCCCACCCGTTGCTGCAGACCCCAGCCGTGGCGCCATGCTGGCAGATATCCAAAAGGCCGGAGGCATCGGCGCGCTCAAGAAGGTCGACCGCACCCAGATCCGGGACCGAAGCGCTGTCCAAGTCGAGGGCGGAGCCGGCGGCGGCGGCGGCGGTCCTCCTCCAGGTGCTGCACCGGGCCCTGGCGGCGGCGGTATGGCCAACGCGCTGGCCGCGGCGCTGCAGAAGCGGAAAGAGAAGGTCAGCCGAAGTGGTAAGTCACACCCTCCTGGTCCTCAAGCGAACGATTACTGATACTGCAACAGATGATGAACGAAGCGACAATGATGACTGGTAGAGACGATGACATACACGCAGCGGATACGCCTGAACACAGATACGCAGCGCTTCGCTCGGCTGCGCTGCAGGATGGGTTCCGGAGACTTTTTGGAACCGTGCTACATTCGATTCTCAGCTGCTGGATGGCCGGCTGCCTGTAGAAGGACGTGATAGAGAGGAATCGTGGACGTTGGCCCGGGACATGTGGCTGCCGCGAACACAGTGAACACAGCACCCGCCGAGGATTCATGGAGGCGGGCCGGTTCGAGCAGCGGGTGTCGACGGGCGAAGGGGAGAAGCCGCTCCCGGCAGCATTTTAGGGATCATGTGTCGCCTCTCCCGTGGGCGGGGCGGTTACATATAGGATAGGACAGAGAATGATACATCATGGGGACTAATCGTGGTAACATGGGTGATGTTCGAGTGCGTATCATGACGAGACTCGTTCAATCTTCAACGACGCGGGGCGGGGTATATCTTCCCGACAACACTCTACCAGGCACATCACAGATAAATCATCGTGTTTTTGAGGCACATGCAAGCATTCTATTCATGTCATGTCATAGTCGAAATATCCTCCACTGTCCCCCGACGGTAACCGTGACGTCCCTCCCACCACGGCCGTCCATATCTCTACGCCTCCATGCCTTGACTGTCGCGGAACAAGGGCGGCTTGGCGGACGGGGCTCGCAATGTCTGTGCCGAGGGGGCGCGAGAAAGAAAGAGCGAGCCCCGCGCGTCGCCGCCCGGGTTTGAGAGAGAAGACAGGACCTCGCCCCATCGATGATTTTGGGTGGGGTTTCATCGACGGGGGAGGGGCATGTCGGCCACCGGCCGCGGCATGTGTGTGCAGCGGCCGGCGGAGCGTGAAAGAATCATAAAACAAGAGAGAGTGAGGTGTGGAAGAAAGACCGGCAACGACGAGCAAATGCGGCGGGGCCGCTTAGATGTCGTCGATGGCGATCTCCTTCTTGGTGCCGTTGGGGTTGGCGGCGTCGTCGTCGTCGCTGTCGTCAGACTCGTCGCGGTCCTCGTCGAACTCGAAGTTGCAGTCGCCGTCGCCCTCGGCGCCGTAGGTGTCCGTCTCGTTGATCTTGGCGCTCTCGGGCAGCTCGCCGTATGCCTTGAGGGAGCGGGCCTCGTCGGCGGTGTACTTGAGGATGACGTCGCCCTTGTCGTCCTGGTACTCACGCAGGGAGAGCAGGATGATGTCGCCCTGGTTGATCCAGACCTTCTTGCGCAGCTTGCCGCGGATGTTGCCGAGGCGCTTGGTGCCGTCGAAGCAGAGGGCCTCGAGGCGGCCGTTTCCGAGCATCTTTACGACCTGGGCGTATTCTGGGGTGTGTTTGTCAGTACTGAGATCAAGATGTTTGCGGTTGTTGTTGCTGCGAGAGCAGCACGAGAGGGGACGTACCCTGGCCATCTTCCTTGAAGGTGAGCTCACGCTTCTCGTGGTCGGACTCGTTCTTTCCACGTCTCCGGTTCTTGCCTCCCTATTTGCGAAAGAGTCAGCATGTTTTCAGGATGGTTACGGCGATGCAGAGGCCCGCGGTCCGTCTGTCATGGTCGCTGTCGCGCAGGTCGACGAGGTCAAGGAGGGGGCGGGGCCTGGGGATCGTCTGCCCCGCGTTGGACCTGGGCGCTTCGACGACAGATGGGAAATGGCGGGGCTCGTGGGAGAGGAACGCGTACCTTTCCCTTGTTCTTGGGCATTTTGACTGTCTCGTTTCTGGTGTTTGTATGAGGGGAAGTGGATGTCGTGGAGGGAGTGTGATCAAGGGAAAGACCTGGTTGTGGTGTGTTTTGTAGTTGATCCTGGCCCGCCTTTTGGGATGGATCCGTATTTTCTCTGGTGGAGGGGCACTGGGCGTCAAGGCAGTCACTGGCATCGGCCGCCGCGCTTGCCCGAGCGCAGAGGCGAAATGCAAGCAGGATCTTTTGGCTTTTCACGGGATGACTCAGGTGGGGCGCGCTAGCACATGAGTCTTCTTCCGGCCCGTGGACTGGTCCTCGAGCCTAAACGGCCTTGATGAATATTTCATGACCTAGTCAATAAAGCATAGTTTGCCGGCCTTCCGGGGGTTTGTACCTTGGCAGTGTCGAGCAGCTGTTGTGGGAAGGGAAGCTCTTCTTCCTACTGCACACCTGACTACCCTACCTAAAAGGAGGACTTGACCTTGGATTCCCCCGGGTCAATGGCGGACTCGATATCCATCAACACACCGCCATGATTCTGAGCCGTCTACACCATGTAACGCGCACATTGGGCCACCTGGTGCCCCGACGCGGCCTGGCAACGGCGAAGCCGCGGGCGAAGACGACGCCATATTGGACGGATACTTACAAAGACGACACAATCCAGGAATCCCTCAGCTTCATGGCTGTGCAATCGACATCCCAGAAAACGGACTCCCTTCGTTTCCCCAAGACTCTCGAGCTCGGGAAAGCTGTCAACATCAAATTCCTCAAAAACCGCTTCCTCCTCAAGGATACCAAACAAGGCCTGACGCAGGGCTATTTTCGGCCGGAGTCAGTCCAGCAATTGGAGTGGACCTACGATAGGAGGATGACGGAACCGCTCTGGATCGACATCTACACCCGCACGCGTGTCCCTGGCCGACAATTCGTCCGCCCCATCGTCAAGTCGACATGCAAGAGGCGGATCAAGACGGCCATCCTCAAGGAGATGGCGCTGGGAGGCGTGCACCCACACGGCTGGGACCTCGCAGCCTACGAGAAGTTTTGGAAGACAAGGGAAGACGAGGGCGGGGTGGGCTCTCCGTTGGCCGGGGATGATACCTGGCCGCCGCTCATCCCGAGGAGATTCCAAGGCACCTTGACGGTGATGGTCCATGACCCCTGGGTGATGGCGGCTGCAGATGCCGGAGCGGTTAGAAAACTGGCTGCAGCAGTCGTCGCTCTTATGCGTGCCGCCCAAGAGACCCCGCCGAAACCATTACTTCCTCCGCCCAGAGACCAAAGGCCGTGGATGAACAGGCCAAGGCGGCGGCAGTAGGACAAGAGTCGGGCTGTGCTATGGCAAGGAAAACGGCAGCTGGCTGCGAGTCAAAGTATGACAAGGCAAGCCATGCTGCATATGTGTGCCAACAGGTTGACGAGCCATTTGGGACGACGCCAGGTGGTCCGGAGCTATTCTGAAGCCTGCCCGGGTTTCTTCTTTGGCCAGGCTCACGCTGACTGTACACTATGAATTTTGGAGGACTGGACGATACCCCAAGCTGTACACTAGACATGAAGACCTTGCATACCAATCAACCACCAAATGGATGTTGAATATCCCGAACAAAGGTCGGACTCTTAAATGGTGAACTCTAGGGTCTCTTTCGTCATGGAGTGTCGGTACGTACCGAAGCCAGATTCGGTCCCTGGCGAATCAGCGTTGGAGCGCACTAGCTCCCGCGCCGTTTCCCCCTGGACTTGGCTTGGACTGGACGTGAGGTGGCCAAGCTCGGACCTTTCCTTGCATCAGTCTGGCACAAGACACGCCCAGGCAACTTTACCACCTTTCCATCACCCTCGAGGAGCTCCCAGCTTCATTCAATCCCGCGACACACCACCTCACAGACGACCTGCACGGCCGATTGTCGCGCATCGAGACAGAAAGACCTCAGGACAAAATTCATCAAGCCCCAAGCACCCGCGCACAGCTCGAAAGTCACCGACACAATGCTCGTCTCTTTGACCGTCGGCAAGGTCGACGCGGGCGTCACCGTCTTGCTGACCCCCGATAAGCGTCTGGTATGGCCCTGAAATGTCTCACACTTCTTCAATGGAGAGAGCAGAGTCTAACAAGCTCCCGTCCCCCAGATCGAGTTCCCCTCCATCCTCCTGCCGCCCAACATCTCCTCCGGCAGCATTGTCGACATCACCGTCGGCCGCAACAACACCGCCGAGAGCAAGGCAGACCACACCTTCCGCGACCTGCAGGAGCGCATCTTCGACGCCTTTGGCGCCACGGAGCCCTCCGTACCCGTCCTCCACTGCCGCAATGCCACCCAGACCTCCGTCGTCCTCGAGTGGGACCCCGTCGAGCTGGCCACCGCCGAGCTCATCTCGCTATCCCTCTACCGCAATGGCCAGAAGGCCGGAAACATCCCCAGGCCCATGCACATGCACAGCACCAAGATCTCCGGCCTCGCCATCGACACGGAGTACACCTTCCACCTCGTCCTGCGCACCACCGCCGGCACGTTCACCAGCGAAAAGGTCCAAGTCCGCACCCACAAGCTCACCGACCTGAGCGGCATCATCATCACGACGGGCATCCTCCCCGCCCCCGTCAAGGAGAACCTCGCCGCCGCCGTCGAGCGCATCGGCGCCAAGCTCGTTGATGGCGTTCGCATCGACACCACGCACTTCGTCACCACCGAGGGCCGCGGCATCGCCTGGGAAAAGGCCGTGGAGAACAATATCCCCGTCGTGCGGCCCGAGTGGCTCGAGGCTTGCGAGAAGAACGGCCGCATCCTCGGCGTGACCAAGTTCTACCTCGACGCCCTGCGGCCGGGGCCCCCCACGCCGAGCGAAGACCCGAGCGCCTCCCAGAAGGACCTCCCCGCGCCCCCGGCAGAGCAGCGGCCCTCTCCCCAGCCGCCGCAAGCCCCGTCCCAAAAGCCGGCGGCCGAGAACGGCGACAGCGCTGCCGCAGCCGCAGGCCCGTCCCGGGGATCCGTCAGCGGCGATGAGAAGGCCGGCAAGGACGAGAGCGAGGACGACGACGACGACGAAGAGGAGGATGAGTCGGAGCAGAAGTCGCGGGCACCCGAGCGGGACGAGCAGAAGATGCGGCTGGAGGACAAGGAGGAGCAACAGCAGAAGCAGCCGCAGAACCTGGCGCTGAGACCGGGCGCGCAGAAGACGGAAGACGCGAGCGACGACGGCAAGGGCGACGAGGACAATCCCGTGTCGTCGAGCCGGGCGTCGTTCCAGAATGTCGAGCTGTGATTCGAGCAAGCGGGTGAGATGTCTACCCGGATTCGTAGATGTTGTACAATTCATACCATTCCATCTCGGAATCCTATCGGCTGTCTATCATACTAGACAAGTCAAGTGCCGAATCCCTCCCAGGTAGTACCGAGACAAAGATGTGTTGCACTCTAATATGAATCCAGTACAATAGGTAAACCCCAGTATTCGTGTCACTGTGGGATTTTGTTCCAGTCCCCCTATGTCCTGCTCTACTTCCTCGACGGCAGAGATCATGGCAAAACCTCCTCACCCTTCCAATCATAGAACTTTCCCCTCTGCTCCACCCCCAGCCCGGAAACCACCTCCACGAGTCTCTGCGCCGCGAACTCCGGCTCCAGCAGCGTATCCCGCGGCACGCTGTCCCAGAACGCCCTGCTCAGCTCTGTCTTGGTCGTTCCGGGGTGGTACGCGATGGCCATGGCGCTGTCGCCGCTGCGCGAGCGGAGGAAATTGTCGAGGCTCTTGGCGAGCGAGGTGACGGCCGCCTTGGACGAGCGGTATGAGTACCAGCCGCCCGCGCGATTGTCGGACACGGAGCCGACGCGGGCGGACATGGCGAGCCAGGTCGCGTGGGCGGGGAGGGAGGCGCAGTCAGGGGGCATTTCCGGCTTTGTGGACTTGCGCGGGAGGAAGTCGAAGAAGTGCTTCATGAGCATGAGGGGCCCGAGGGTGTTGACCTTGTACGTCTCGAGGGCCTTGTCGTAGTCGACCTGCGCGGGGCTCTTCTCGGGGAAGAGGATCCCTGGGATGGCGAGGGCGAGGTGGAGGTGGTGGTGCTTGGGCGGGAAGAGGTCTGCGGCGTGTTTGGCGGCGGCGGAGATTGTGGACTCTTTTGTCACATCCAGTTCGACGACGTGGAGGCGGTCACTGGCGTTGGAGGGGATGTTGGGCGCCGAGAGGAAGGAGTCGCGGACGGCGGACACATCGTGTCGGGCGGTGGCGAGGATGGGCAGCGGCGTGGTGCGGAGGAGATGGGTTGTGAGCGCGGCCCCAATGCCTCGGGAGGAGGGCGATATAAGGATCCAGGGGCGAGACATGGTGAGGAGCGATCAGAATGAGTTGAAGCCGTTCACAGGTGGTGAATGGTGGATGAAGGTGTAAGTGAGCCGCACGGGTGAGTTGGGTCTTGGCAGTCTCATATTAAAAATATATTTACGTCTTCTTAGACCAGTGGGTGAGCCTCAAGAAGAATTTAAAAGTCATTTTCGCGCAAGAGAACCCGAATGTGGTTGGTCTCAAGCTGCTCTCAGTCAACGACATCATGACTTTGGTGACGGCTGAGGACGATCTCAGGGGTCCTAACAGCGTCAACTTAGCGGAGCACGTGACTTCAGGGGTTGTCCCGGCGTTTGGTTGCTCCGGCTGACCAACGACCTGACCTCCATACAATCATCTCAGCATGGATGCAAGGCGAACTGCGTCTCCCAACTTCATCGTGTCAAAAGCACGATACACTTGGCCGCCATGAAATTTAGTCCTTAGTGTGCTTAGTAGCGCAACCGCCAAATTTCGTCAGTCGAAGATCAAATAGACGGACAGCGTATTCAAGTTCTCAGCAACCAGCACTCAGTTCAGTTCAGGATATGGAGCAACCAAGTCTGGCCGGAACCAGGTGCCTTTTGAACCATGTGCGCGCTCATAGCCAGTGCTTTGCGTGCGGGTGCCGATTCAAGGAAAGCGACGCCATCGTTGCCCGTAAGCCACCCGAGGCCATCGCCTCGCTGTGCCCGCCAGCCCGCTCACAGCCTTACAGTTCTCGAGGACAGGACCAACCGGTGTCGGATCCTGAAGAACCTCAAACACCCGGGAGACTACTCCAAGGACCATGATGGGCATGTCTTGTGCCGAGAGCCCGCATGCGTCAAGTGCGAGTTGTCGTGGGATGCACAGGCCGTGCTCCACGCGGTCTGCTTCAGCTTGTACATTCAGATGGCGAAATCTCAGGACAAGGAGCGTCTCCTCCTCGCCGCTGGCGCCACCTCGTTGCCCTGGGACCGGTCATCGGTCATTATTCTGCCACCGCGGCTTGACAAGGGCGTCGCGGTCGACCTGATTGCCCGCTTCGACGGCCTGCAGAGGCTACCAGCTGAAATCATCTCCATGATCATGGAGCACCTGACCCCTTGTCCCCTGCTGAGGATTCTGGCTGTCATGGACTTGGTCGACTTTCTGTCTACCCAGGACGACAACAAGGCGATGTTGGTTCCCCTGCGTGACATCCAGTCCTGGCACCGAGGAAGCAGGCTCGTCGCAGCCGAAAGCCACGAGAAGGGTTCAAGATGCCTCTTCGAAGTGGCCATCGACTTCAGGGGTGTCAGGCACATCAGACGCTTGTCAGCCCCTGAGACCACCTCAGAGTCTGCATCAACAGTGTACACCATCATCGAGGACCCCTCGCGCCTTGTCAAGTTCAAGGTGACCCGCGCCCCTGTACTCCTGATTGCAACACCGTAACTCTGCTGACATCCGCTGTAGTCCGGCACGGCTCGCTTCTGCATCCCCACCGACGCCCCCTTTCCTCAGATCTGGAACCTATCCAACCCTCCTCCGTACCGAGATAGATTCGCCCGTTTTCGCGTCGGGAATGGCCACCAAGAGGCCCTGACAGCCATCGACTTGTCAACCTGCACTGGCATCACCCTCTTCTACTCCGAGGGCATCCATTTCGCTACCCACGGCCACACGCCCGCCGCCCCCTCAGCCCTGTCCACATACAACCGCCTCACCCGCGTGTCGAGAAAGGGCATCGTCTGGGTCTACACCCCCATCGCTCAAGCCGACGAACTCGCCTCCTTCGGCTTGCGTTTTGACAACGTCGTTTGCGGGTACCCGGTCATCCTCGTTCGTCTCCTGCAACCCTGCTCCCCTCCCCTTTCCCGCTCGTCTAACCGGAGGCAAATACCACAGTTCCAGCTCCGCCTCGCCGGCAGCGTCTCCATCGGCAGCTGGCGCAAGAGGCACTTCATGGCCGTCGAAATGACCGACCCCATCCGCCCGTCCGCCCGAGCCCATCTCGTCCACACCAACCCCGACGACCCTTCCTACACATCACCCCGAACCTGGTTCCTCGGCATCTCCCACGCCGAACCGGGCGTCAACGACGCCCTCGAGGGAATGGCCCGCGGCGCCGCCACACACCCCCTGACTCACTCCGCCACTCGTGCGCCCAATGTCCCGAGGAAATTCCTCGTCAACTCGGTCTACTGCTCCGCCCTGCTCGCCGGCCTCTCCGCCTTCTCCGTCTTCCGCGACCCCGAGAACCGGTTCTGCCGCGGCTTGCTGCTCAGGTACGCTAACGGCGCCGAGCGCGCCCTCGGAAGCTGCCGCATCGGCATCGACCCCGTGCAGCACTACCCCGACCCCAGCGTCGTGAGGTTCTGCTCGGCCAACCTCGTCTCCGAGACCAGGATGGGCCATCGCAGGGTCAAGGTCGGGATTCCCGATGAGCCGGAGCGCCGTTGGAGGGAATTCTCACCCGCCGGGGAGCTGCATATCTGGGTCACGCACGAGGAGATGGTCGCGCATGTCAAGAATCCAGCGCAAGGGGTCGTCGCAAGCTCAAGCTCAGCATGAGTCCAACGAGAGCCATGTCATCACACCTTGGTAGCCTCTGATGCATGTGGAAATTTCATGTTTGATTTTCCAATATGGTCTTCATAGCCTTGCGGATACCACCAACGCCAGCATGTTACACCGTGTACTATCAAAACAGTTGCTACACCGCCGCATCTCTCGTCATCTCTCATTCAGATCATGTTAAAGTAAGCGTCCAGCTCCCTCCCTCCGATGGCCGCCGGAGAGCCTCCGTTTCCTGAGGCGTCCTGGTGCTGTTGGTCGCGGGTGCTCTCGAGACTGACCCTCGATGCGTTTTGCAGCTCCCGCATCAACGGATCCATGGCCTCCAGCTCGCCGTTCGTTCCTGCCGATCCGTACAAGCGATCGTGTCTCTGCCTCTCGTGACGGGAATGCCTGTTCCTCGTCCTGGAGCCGCGCGGCTCTCGGGGGCGGCGACGACCACGCGTCTCGTCCGCCTCAGAGTCCGACTCCTCCGCAATTCGCACTCGGCCCCCCCTACTAGCAAGAATTGGCTGACACGCGTGCCTCCTCTCGTCGACAGCGCCTTCCTGCTCCTTCCACCCAAGCGATGCCCTTGGAGTCCCGGAGAGAGGACGACCATGACCCAGGTTCTCAAGGACTTGCTCAACGCGACGGACAAACAAGATCTGATTCTGCTCGCTCCTACAAATGTCCAGCTCCATCCGCTCCTGGTTGAGAAGCATCTGGCGAGCCAGAGTAGATGCACAGCCGAGGCGGTGCAAGGATGCATAGTGCGCTCGGAGCTCAGACGACCGCCTGCTGCGAAGAAGCGGATGAGAGCCACGCTTCTGCACAGAGCCATCAAAGCGGGTGCTGTGTGCTGGTGCGCTGGAGCAAGACTCCATTTCGACGGTAACATCTTGTACGGTCCCATTAGCCCAGGCACCTCGGGGAATGTACATCGTAGCTTCGTGGGATGGCTGGGCTTCCTCAGGTTGCTGGTCTTCCTCGAGGTGGAGGCACATGATTGTTGTACCCTCGGATGACACTGCTTCACATCCATGGGCATTCGACTCTGTGGGACTGCCACGACGGGAAGCAGGCGGCGTCAGTTCAGCAGACGTCCTGTCGGCTTTCAGGCTGGCGGCGATCGATGTCAGAGGAGACGAGGCAGCCGCCGGTGTCTCGGAGAAATGCGTAGTCGTGCCCGACCACCTCTTATTAGGCGGCGTGCATGGTCGATGAGTCGTCGCTGGCAAGCACATGCTGAACCTTGCCTCAAGTCCAGGGCCAGAACCGCCAGGAACGCCGATCGTACTCTGGCGTTGCGAGGGACACCCGCTTTCCATACCCTCCATGTTGACAGAAGGTACCAGGCTCAAACGTGACGGAGCCAGCCGCTCTTGCTCGATGCGAGGCAAAGTCGCCGAGTCTGATCGACGATGAGGGTTGGATGCCGGCGCGGCTGAATCCAGAATTTGCATGAAGCTCGCTTCAGAAGGTGCATAGCTACTGATTCGATCCAGCAAGGGAATTGAACTTGCCCAGCTGGTTCGCTGGTAGCTGTCATGCCTCCGTGCTCCCTGAGAACTACAGAAGCTCTCCCTAGCGGAAGCAGCAGGTCCAGGTGCAAGTCTCCCAGGATCCTGCTCGACTCCAGACTCCGAGCAGTAGTTCCGGCTCCTTGACGGGCTGAGCACGCCACTGTCCCGCCTGTAGCTTGCTCTGGTATCTTCTGCAGTGGGGGGTCTCGGAAAGAACTCTGCGAAGCTGGAGACGCTCGGTGTGTCCTGGCCGCCCTCACGCGAAGGAAGGCGCAAGGTGCTGATAACTGTTTCGGCCGTGTGCGGTCTTGCCACCATGTCGGCATCATCAGTTTGTTGTTCCGCCTGGTGAAGCATCTGCAACCTGGACCGGGCAGCCTCCATGTCACGCTGCTTCAGAGACTTGACCCGCTCTGCGCGGCTCTTCCTCGAGGCGTTGGTTCTGGTGGAGGCTTTGCGTTGGGTCCTGGTTGATGAAATCTTGTCTTCGCCGGCCGAAATCATGGACAAGGTCTTGTCCGGGGTGAGCATTATGAGTGAAGCCCTCGGCGTTGTGCCAGGTGTCGATTGCAGAACAGTAGAGGTGTTAGAGTATCCTCTCCATGCTCTGGCACTGGCAATGACGGGCTCTGACTCTTGAGTGACAATGCTCGATGCAACTGAATGGTCAGACTGAGCCGTCGGACTAGGCTCAGGTTTTTCAACCAAGGTGGTAGAGAGGCGATCCCGCCTCTGCTGAGAGGCCAAAACGCCGTCCAGTGACGGGCGACTTTGGGCTCTCATATTCGAGAGACCGGGATTCTTCAGGCTGGATTTCCTCACCGGCAGCTTCAGGTTGTCTGGCCGCTTGGGCAAGGGTTTCGTAGGTGATGTTTCGGGTCGAGCTGGATGGAATGAAGAGTATGGCGCAGGATGAGGCGCCGAGCGCGGAGGTGGTCCAGGGGCCGACTGCAAAACTTGGGTCGTCTTCAGCCAAGATACATGAACGTTCCGCATGCGGTCCTCGACGCTCTCGGGAGTCTTTGGTGTCCTGGGTCCCCTGGATGGAGATGATGACGGGGACCCGGGGAGTTCGACGTACGAGTCGATGTCCATGGGCAGATGAGCGCGTGGAGGTTGTATTGGGCCGCTGGCGAACGGCCTCTGTACATCTCCAGGCGCTGTCCTAGGAGGCGGGGAGTGAGGTGGGCTGAGCGGCAGATTGCGCTGCCACAGATGTATGGACGCCTGGGAGTCCTTGTTCTGAAGCCTGGGCATAGAGCTGGCAGGTTTCATGGAGATGAGGTCGTCGTCTCCGCTGTCCATCTCCGGGACGGAACCTTTTCTTCCCTGCCCAGATGCACTTCCGGTTCGAGTTTTGAAGGTCATCTTCCTATCCTCGGGCGGAGGGGATGGGGGAAGCGGCTTGGTGGCGTTGAAGGCCGGAACGGCCCAGTCAGAGTCGGGTCCAAGGTGACAGTGTTCTATGGGAACGGAGATGGCCATGTGACGATGTCCCTCGGATGTTCTTGAAGCCACAGCAGGCTCATAAACCATGTACCTGACATGGTCCTCGCCGGGGTTTGATGCAGACTTCATACGCGGAAGTCGCAGTTTCCTCTTGAGCTGCCGCCACCTGCCGCGCTCCTCCGTCGGCTCCCCGTCGTCGTCAAAGGCCGAGGGCAAGTAGTTCTGTGGAGGAGGGGATGTAGATCGCAAAAACTCGATCAGATGACCGAGTCCCTCCCGATCACAGTCACTCCTGGGTCGAAACCCGCGCACATCCAGCGGGTACGTGTCGTCGTCATCATCATCGATAGATGAGTTCTTGCGAGTTGTGTGGAAGATGTGGCTGGAGGATTTTGAACGAGGCAGTGCTGATTTGCTGGCATCGTCCTGGAAGCCGAAGGCACTGAATCGAGAAAAGTCGAGCCTCGGAGCACCACCCGGGGGAGACGCCACCGTCACCTCCCCGGCACCGGAGGGCTTCCGTCCTCGAAGAGCCATGGTCGGTATCGATGTTGTGAACCTGGCATCAAAGCAGGAATTTGGAAGAGGTTGATGTTGCACACCGCCGAGATTGAGCGACACTCTTCAGAGGAAGTTCCTGGAGTAGATAGAGGCAAGTCCTGATATATGAGATGAACAGATGGAAAGGTAAGGCCAATCAATGCTCCCTTTCTTCACGAAGCCGTTGAGATGCTGCGAGACAGGGTCGGGTAGAGAGTATCAGATCCTCTGGCACGGGGTGGCACGGACAGGGAAACGGGGTCCAGTGAGGGACGGCGAGGAGCAAGAGGCAAAGACAGATGTCCGATTTATGTCGGAAACATGTCTGTGCCCTTTCCAGCTGTTGGGGGAAGCCGAGAGCTGGAGCTGGAGCTGAAGGCGAGGCAAGGTGAGGGACGCAAGAGATATACTAATGCGGACCGATATGCATGGGGAGAGCGGAGAGAAAAAGCAAGTGAGCAAAGCAAGAAACGAGACCGTCCTCCACTCCGCGAGCCAGCCACCTGGGCGTCTTGGAGCCCCGCGATAGAGGGTCAAGATCTGCCACCAGTGCTCAGACTGGCACCGGACAGCGTCTGGACTAGCAGGCAAAAGGCTGAGCTAGAGGGCCGGACGGCAAGTTAGCGGCCGTTCTAGGTGAGGAACGGGCAGGGCAGAGACGGGACTAGTAGAAGACAAAGCGCGGCAAGGGATGACGCGGGAGTTGAGAAGTGACATGGTCTTGGCTCTTAGGGCCGGAAGAGAGGGAGGTCCCCAAGTCCGACCGGTGGCGGCGGACGGCGGCGGGTTTGGTCAAACGGGCTGGACAACGGGACGACGAGCCAGCAGCTCTACATGATGGTAGGTGAGATGTTCGTCCGACTGTCAGCAGCGAGGACTACTGCTCGTGCTCAGTCCAAGGGTCCTGGCGCGCAGATCAGGGCCTTGCTTTGCTCCCTTGCTTCGCATATGCACATGCTGCCTCCGCGATGTCTGAGGTGGGACGGCAAAGCGGGAGGCTGCGATGGCGATGCAAGAGACAGACAGACCCTGCCGGCAGCCATCTGCGCTTCTGAACAGCCAGGAGATGTTCGGTTCGATGCAACAACCGGCGAGTCAAGACGGTCGCCTGGGAGAGAAACAAGACGAATAAGGAAATACGGTCCTCGAAACAATGAACGGCCGCTGGTAAGGAGCAGGGATCATTGTCGTCACACGTGTCTCCCCACGAACGAACGGTCCTCCATCGGGGCCGAGCGAGGAGAGGTCCTCGGGTTCAATCCAGCAGTTTGCCAGCGTCATGGACGAAGCCTGGAAGGCCGTAAACTTGGCAGACTGGCGATACGTTGTTGCTTTTTCGACCGCATTCGCACGCTGGCGGCGCCATGTTGTATGGGCGACCAAGGCCGAGGCCCGATAGCGTCGAAGAAGAAATGATGCCAGGGGAGAGGACTACCAGGCCGCGGTTCGCAGTCTCCCACATCCGGGAGGAAGCTCCAAGACGTGCATCGTGCAGCTGGCCAATGTACGATCGGGTCGGGAGAGCGTCCTGCCACACCACGGCATGTCCTGCAGGTTGCCAGGGTCGACCAATGCGTCGGAGAAGACGGAGAGCTCGGAATGGGTGTGGTGGTTGAGTTTGGTCGTGATGTGTGACAGGGATCATCTGGGCGATCGGTGGAAGACGGCTGAGAAAACTTCTGGAGGGGGCAAGCGGGGCGATGAGGTGCTCCTTCCTCCTGCTGCCTCACTGCCTCCAATGCACTTTCCCGCTGAATGCCGCGGCAGACCGGGCGAGTCAGGCGCGACCAGTGCTGAACTGCATGACCCAGGGCCCCTATTTTATTCCATACCTACCGGGCTGACAAGAGAAACCTCAGCTGAGAAGCAACTCCGAATCCACGGTTTTCCCGGGTTCATGACGAATGCCATTCAACCATCCACCAGCTTCCAAGCTTCAACAATGTCTCAACCCGTCTCCTGCTTCACCCAGACTCACATGTCAGAATAGGGCATCCCATCTAGCCATCCCTTCGTACCCTCCTTTACCTCCCTGCTTCCCCTCATCCCCTTGCCCCTCCACCAACAGCACCATGCGCGAGCAAAAGCAATGCAAGACACTCGCCCTCCAGCCAAGAACTTAAAACTGAGATGATACCTGGCAAGCAACCTCATGTCATGTCACCCTCCAGTTGGATGCGAGGTTTGAGACGACCTATCGAATCCATTGCAACGCTTCTCAACTCCAACACGAGGACCCGTCGGCCCCTCGCGCGGACAAGTCATGGCCTTGACTGGTCTCCTGGCCCGGCCTGGAGTACCCACGGAGGCCGGACGGCGAGATCCATAGGACACACCTCTGGCCTCGTCCGAACCGCAGGGGCACCAAATCTGGAACATGTTTCTCTCGACCTTCTGGCGGCCGGCACTCGGCTGCCAGCCCACAGCCAAGATGTCTCCCGCACTTCCCCGGAACCCTGATCAAGCCGCCTGTCTTGCCATGCCCGGCATATCGCCGCTGACGTCGGCCTCTAATGCGGGAGCGTCTCGCAGTAATACCGAGTCCGCAGGGGACACGTTTGCGATGTCGAAGCAGAGCAAACTACACGTGCGTCGACTTGGGATGTAAGTCGTTCCCTGCGGCGGCGGAGGACCCTGACGCCAGGGCTGCATGGCACATCCAATTGATGCCTTTGCGTCCAGCCTCTTGTTCTTTGGAATTATTAGAAGTTGATTTGGTGGTCTGTTGACTTATCGCGAGACCGGGAAGCCCGTATCTAGTTGTCCCGAAGCCAAGAGAGACGTCGTCCCGATTCGCAGAGGCTTGATCTGAAGTCTGGTCTGGTCAGCGCGGTTCTTCCAAGGGCGGCCATCTGGCTTGGTTTGGCTTGTCACTTGGTAAGAAGTCACTTCACTTGCTTGCCAGGACAGATGGAGTACATAAGAATTCGCTGTTGTTGGTGATGCACACAAAGCCAGACAAACTGTCACGGTCTGGCTGTCAAGCTATCTGTCAACCTCCAGGCCTCACAATCGCCTGTCAAGCAGCCAACCCTGTTGATCCAGCTCACACATCATCAGAAAGCAAACAACAAAGTATATCGGCTGTCATTGCCGGGATCCTGACTTCCATCAACTTATCCACACACCTTCCTTACTGGTCCTCTCCAGCCATGGCATCTCTGTACTGGTTCCTCTTGACAGGCGTGACGGCAACAATCTCGAGCTGCCACTCGAACTCGCCCTTGTGGACAGCAGTCCGGGGATCGAACAGGACCTGAATCTCCGGCTCGGGTTCGTCAAGCTTGAACACGCGCATGATGATGTAGACATTGTCGGGCGGGATGTATTCTCCCTCGTCTCCTTCTATCTCCTCCTCGGCGGCCGTGCGAAGCCTATGCTTAATTGCCTGTGACTGGTTAACAAGTTGCCCATCTCATTGTATCGCAACTTGGAAACGTACCATCCCCGCCTGGCTGCGGCTCAGGTACATCGTGTCGTCCTCGCTTTTGGTCGCCTTGACATCGATGTGATACGTGACCTTGCGGCCTTTCAGGAGGCGCAGCCGCTCGTCCACCACGCCATACAACCGAAGGAACTCAATCATTCCAAAAACTCCCAACTCGCCAGAATCCTCGAAGGTAAAACATGCAGGGGGGCCATTCTCGTCTCCGATGGGATGGTTGTTCTGCTGCAAGCGGCCGGTCCAGTGCTCGTCGGTGTCCCATCCGAGCAAGTGTTGAGAAAGGCGGTCGTTAACCTAGGAAACTTGTTAGTACGCATCAAAAGTCGCAACAGCTGGAAGCATCACTCACCAGGGATTCGCCCTTGCGATCCAGAGTCGACTGTCCACTGCCAGGCGAGCGGTCGTAGTAGCCTGGGTCCAGGTGAGGACCGATGCCGGGCGGATCCGGCGTGGCCTCAGCCACTCTGATGGACGGCTCCTGGGGAGGCAGCGGTGCATCGGCGTCATCGAATTGCTCCTGCTCCTGCTCCTAACCCTGGCTCTGCTCCTCTTCTACTGCAGGCGCAAAGTAGTTGGGGTTCTCTGCGGGCTGTGTGCGAGGTCGCTTGGGTGTCTGAGCCGAGGTATTGATCTCGGGGACGAGAGGTCTCTTGCGCCTCTCCGACAGACGTGCGGCAGGCGAGGCTCCCAAAAAGGCACTCGATGGTCTTGGGGACATGCCGTCCCGCGCCTCAGTCCTTTGCGAAGCAATGGGTGACCTCGAACGGCGAGGCGCCTGTTGGCCAGCATTGTCGCCCATGCCATCATCGCTCGCGTTTTCTGCGAAAGTATGAACTTCGGGGTTTGGTCGAAAGTCGGGTTCATGGTGAGGACTGCGAGGGTCCGACATCTCAGCGTCACCGCCAAAGTCAACGGAATCGTCGTCTGGTTCCTGCTTGTGATTCTCGTGATCCACATCTGCATCCTGCAAGTTGACGTCGTGACCGCCGGAGGCCGCGGGTTCGGGAACATCGACAGTCTCGCTACGAGAAAGCTCATAGACCCAACGGTCAACCAGGTCGAAGCTGTCCCTGTCGATGTCTTCGATGCCTTGCTGATCCAGAAACGGTGCGATGCTAGCGAGGGGCATCCGAAGCAGGATCGGGATCAGTTGAGCGCACTTGGGGTTCTTGACCGCGCAAACCGTTGCAAGGACGGAGGTGAGCTCGTGCTCGATGTAGATCCAGTCGTCGTCCGTCAATGCGCCAGGGGGCAAGTAGACGTTGATGCGGTCGTCGTCCTGGTCCACGCGGTAGCGGATACCGTGTTGCTCCGACACAGCTTCGTTGAGGAAGTATTTGACTGAAATGTTCTTCACCTTCCAGACTGTCGTCTCCGTAACGAACTTAACCATCTCCAGCGTGGGTTTGCTGCTGAGTTTGCATATCCACTGGGCTTTCAGGCGCATCTCTTCGGTTTTGAAGTTCTTAGACTCAGCTCCTTCGACGAATGTGCGGCGCTTGGTGGAGGTCGAGATGTACCGTTCGAGACCGAGAGACTGGACGAGACTGCTTAATCTAGCCACCTCGCTCAAGTTAAGAGCTGCGATTGTGACGAGAGGGCTTTCGGCAAAAAGCTCGCTGAGAACCAGATTGTCAGGGAGGTAGCACTCGCTGAGAGACGATAGACCGCCCGCAGCGATAGGCACCAGCTGGGCCTTCAGAACAGACTCGCGCGTCCCATCATCAAGCGCAGGTGAAGGTGAATCTCTCATCACATTGCTGAGGGCCAAGAGGAGTTCCTTGGCCTTGAGGGTATCAACGAGCTGCATCATAGCGTCGACCTCTGCGAGAATGTCGCTGACTCCGATCACCCGGACTGCTGCGTAACCCTTGAACAACTTGGAGAATTCATGGCAAACATCCGGGAGCGCGGTGAGACGAGTGATGCATGCTGGCTTGTCCCAGACCAGCTCTCTGGCCGAGACCCAGGCTGGCGAAGATCCTGGGAGATAGATGAGGGGATCATTGAAGGCAGTCCTGATCTTTGCTTGATACTTGACGGGGCAGGAGTCAAGTACGTCATAAAGACCTCTGATCTTCATCTCGTCGGGTTGCTGGTCACGGCAGCAAGCGTACCGGCGCAACTGGGCCAGAGCCACCTTGCAATCTAACGACGTCGAAACTCCGACCGAGGACAAGAACGACTAGCCCTTGTGGTCTGGTTCGGGGAGGTCGACGAAGTCAAGGTCTGGGCAGATCTCCGACAGGCTGGTTGTCGGCAGGTAAGTGTCTCGGAGCATGATGGGTTGGCTATTGGGACGCTTGAGTGGGACCTTGGTTGTCGAGAGAGCATGTCGGATCGCGGGATCCTCCGTTAAACTCTCGTTGTCCCTGAGGTAGACCAAGAGCTCGACGGTAAGATGCTTGGCGAGGTACGCCCAGTCCGATGTGATGGCACCATCACGAACAAGTCGCGGCTCCGTTGCAACCCCCCACTCCTCGACCAACCAGTTGCAGAAGTCACTGATCTGGCCTTCCTCGAGCCCGCGGATATACCGCGTGATGTCTGCAATGCGGATTGGAGAATCTTTCCCGGACCTGGCAGCTCGGGCCAACAGAGCGCAAGGTCGGCGAGGATGGATCAGGTACATCGTGTCTCCCCGATAGCGGTTTCCGTCGTGCAAAAGCCATGGAGACGGAGTCAAGGAGTCTTCCGAGAGATGCTGCCGATGCTTGAAAAGAAAGACGACATCGCGAGTCCAGTTCTCGAACGACCGTTTGCGGGGTTCTCGATGAACGCCGAGGATCATGGTGCAGAGGTGAGAGGCGTCGAGGTCCTGCACACCAAGGAAGCGGATGAGTTCTTCCCAATCACCCTGGCAGCTGTTCATGTTGATGATCTGAAAATCCAAATCAAGTGGAAGATGCTCTCGTCGAACATCCCTCGTGGGAAAGTAGACGTTGTCACAGACGGCGACCCAACGGACTCCTCCGTCGATCTGCGTCGGAATGAGTGGGAGGCGACTGAGTTGGTTCTTCTGCTTGCTGCGCTCCTTTCTGAACGCAACCGCAACGAGATCGCGCCATTCCGAATCCATTTCGGCGAACTGGCGTCCACCATGAAATTGTGAGGATCCTGTGGCGAACTCTTCGAGGTCTTGTCTCAGCAAAGCCGCAGACATCTGCCTGACGCCGAATATCTCGAGCAGGACCGGCGGTCTGTTGTCGGTGTCGTAATGGAATGAGAGATGCTTCTCCTGGCAGTTCACAAGGTCGATCAGGGGAGCTGAACCATGGCGGTACTGCTCAGGCACGAAGAGGAGCTCCCTCGAAGAATGGAAGCTCCCAGCCCGAGACTCGAGAATGTCCTCTGCCCGGAGCGCTTTGATCATCTCGATCGAGACTTGGTCCCAGAACTTGTTGCCAGTTTGTGCGCGCTGGAGCATCTTTGGCCAGTGATAGCGAAGCGCAGCCGCCTGGGGCAGGCTATTGAAGTGGGCAACGGCTGCGATGAAGGCATCGGGGATTGAGTCTCGCAGGGCGACATTCCAGGGCAGGTCTTCCTGGAGGGCTTTTCGGTTTGCAACAAGGAGGAAGTCTGCTTGAATGATGAATCTGAACCCGTAGTTGCTGACAGGCAAGAACGCGTAAGTGTTCTGCGTATTGAACTTCTGGTGTTGATCGCCGATGGGGAAGCCCAGGACGACTTCGGTGCTCGTGACCCCCTGTCGTCCCTCGGTCTCGGGCAGATCGTTCACTTCGTGGCGTACAAGGAAGAAGCTCTGCTCCTGTGTCTTCGAGTCTTCGCGGATAGTCAAGGTCCGCGTCTCAAAGTTGACGGTGGGCTGGGCGCTGTGGGCGGAGGTCGTGAACTCGCGCTGGGCGTCAGGCAAAGTAATGGTGAGGCGTTCCAATCGTCGCAGGAACAGGAGCTGCTAAGGTTTCAGCTCCCTGAGGCTGGCGAGGACCTCATGGTATTCCTTGGGACCTCGGATTTGCAGAAGCATCTGGGTGCAGGCGTTCTTCGGGACGAAGGCAGGGAAATCCGACGGGTGAGGCATCAGCATGCCGAGCTCTCGACGACGATCAAGCTCAAACTCAAAGTAACCGCTGTGAATGTGCACGGTGTCGGCGACTTTGAAGACGCACTTGAATCCGATGCCCTTCTCGCCAGTGTAGGCGCGCTTGCCGCTGGTTGTCTGTTTCTTGGTACTGCCTCCGATGCTGCAGATGGCGTTGACCTGCTCCTTCGAGAACCCCTGTTCGTTGCACTCAACGAGAAGATAGAGGCGGCCTCCTTTCTGGAAGAGGTTAAAGTCCAGCGTTGGAGGGGACTGGTGGAATGTATTGTCATCGCCATTCTGGATGAGTTCGGCGATGAAATGCGTGGACTTGCTGTACAGGGTCTCCGACAGAACCTTCAGGGTGTTCTGAAGACTCTGGATCTGGAAATGGTTCCTTTCCTTGCCGGTGCGCTCTGAGAGCAGCCCTTGCAGCATGGCATCAGCCTCTTGCCGAGACTGTGGGAAGGTCGACATGACGAATCAGGGGAGCCGAAGCTCGGACAGCGACAAAGTGAGACGAAGACAAGGGTTGGGAAGCAGGGACAAGGCAACGTGGTTCATGAGGAGGAGGTATCGGGGGTACAGAGAGGTTGGGATGGACGAGGTCGTCGAGGTGACGAGGAAGAAGAAAGAATGAAGAGGGCGAAGAGTGGTTTAAGTTGGGAAGAGGAGGAGGCGGAAGGTAGAAATAAGAGGAAACGGGGGAGAGGGAGGCTACCAAGTGGAAGGCCTGGGACAGGCTGAAGAAAGGCGAGGCAGAAAAGGGACGAGGGGAGGTCAGGTTTGGGAAAGCCTGAGGCAGAAGGAGGAAGAGAAGGAAGTTGCAAAGTCAACAGGGTCGCAGAAAGGATGGGTGCTCGGCCAGCAGACTTTAGACTACCTCAAAAGCCCCAGGTAACTCAGATAGCCTCTCTTTCAGCTTCAAAGAATCGAGATGGCCTCTGTCTCAACTGCAGAAAATCGAGGTGGCTTCTTTCTGGACTGGGGATGAGTCTGATGACTGCTGAATGGATCTCTGGCAGTCCTTATGAATATCTATCTGGACCCTAGGCGAGTGAAGGGCCTTGATTATGGAGGCCGAAGAAAGGGGAGGCGGAAGAAAACGTGCTAGAGAAAAGAAGACTTAAAGGGGTAAGTCAGGCCAACAGTCGAGCCAGAGTGAATCACAAGGCAACAGCAACAAAAGGCAAGAGGGAAACCCGGCATGAAAGGTGATTCAGCGGGACGAAAGCAGTGAAACCTTTCAGATGTTCTTACCAAACGGGTCGTGCCTGGATACCTTAGGTGCGGATTACCAGTGCAGCAAGAGGTTGCAGCCCAATGAGCACAAGGACCTAATGACTTTCTTTGAGGGATCACAAACTCCGGCGGGACATGGAGATGATTCACCTCTGAGTGCCGATAAAGGCACCTCAAAGAGGCTACATGTCTTCTTCGTCAAGAGGTCAAACGAATATCAAACGGGTGGATGAAGACAGGATGCCAGCATCGTAGACATCATGACACCCCTCGTTGGGTGCAGCTGCCCATTAGTTACTCAGACGATACGAGCGAGCAATATTAAACATGAAAAAGTCTATTACGCCTTTCTACACCTCCATCTAATACATCCATCCCATCAGTCATCAAAGAACCGCCGGCTCATGATGATCGGCCTCGCCGGATCCCACGGCCCGTAAATCTCATTCTTGTACTTCTGCAGCCCGATGAGCCACCAGCTGCAGCCGCCCATGGCAACGGCCGACGTGATCGCGCCGATGACCATGCCCGCGATGCCGCGCTGCCAGGGGAAGGGCCCCTTGCCGTCGTCGCCGGCGATGATGCCCACGCCAGCGCTGGCCCCGAGCACCAGGAACACGGTCATGGCGTAGTGGTAGGACCAGGAGTGCTGGCGCACGGAGCGGCGGAAGATGGGGAAGAGGCCGAAGACCTCGATGGAGAAGAGGGTGAGGCTGAAGACCTGGCCCGTCGACGGGAGGCGGGAGGCCAGGACGGTGGAGGCCATGAGGGCAGCGTTGGTCGACAGGGAGGCGGGGACGCGGGCCGTCGAGGTCTCGGAGGTGGAGTAGTCGAAGGAGAAGATGTTGACGGCCAGGAGCCAGAAGGACATGGCCCAGATGGAGTCGGGGGAGGTGGACTCGGTGAGGGACTTGAGGATGGGGGAGAGGCCGAGGAGGGTGGAGAAGATGAGCATGGCGGATTTGAAGGTGCCCATGCGGTGGTGTGCGCGGCTGGTCGTCGGGTCATCGGAGGGCGGGAGGGGGAACGAGCCCTGGACGTGTTCGGGCAACATGGGAGAGAAAGGCGGCGCGGACTGGTCGACGCTGCTCCGGGTGTGGTGAGAGTGAGACGTGTTCGACGTTGCCGAGAGAAGAGACGTGGCCGATGCCGACGCCGATCGACGAGCCAAGTGAGCTGCCGAGAGATTGAGATTTGTCGTAGAGCTGGCCGCCGACGGGAAGGCCGTCGAGGGGACGGACGAGGGAGCCGTCGGAGGCGGCAGGTGTATCGGAGGTCGCCGGAGACTGCCCATCCGCCGGCCGAGCGTGCCAGCCCGTTTCCGCCCCGTCCCGACGACGGTGCCGACATTGCTTCCGAGGTCGTCAGCAGCCTCGATCCCGTCCATCTCCCACCTCTCCCAGAGGAGCCAGCCAACAAAAGTCCCGATGCTGCTCCATGACACCACAGAGACGGGGCTCACCCTCTCCAGGGAAATGCCGACGAAGCAGACGACGAAGATGAGGACGGAGCAGACATGCTGGACGATAACAGTGCTGTCCGCCACGAGGGGCCAAAACTCGTACGGCTGCAGGCGGGGATTCCGCTGGAGGTTCTCCAGGAACGTCGCCTGGTCTGTGTAGTTGTCTGCGTATGACTGCTTCACCCAGAGGAGCTTCTTCCAGGTGCTCCGTTTGCCATGGCGATGGCGGTGCGGACGGCTTCTACTTCGGCTCTGCTCATTGCTGGATCTTTGCCTGGTGCTCCTGTTGCCGTCGTAAGGAGGGAATACGTCTCTGCTCTGCTCACGGCGCGGCGGAGACGCGGTGAAGAAGGCGTCTTCTGGCGCGAGATGAGAGCGATCCAATCGCTGGGCCGTGAGGCCTGCCGATGGGGGCGAGACGGGTGTAGGTCCCTGGATGGGCAGCGGAAGAGTTGCGGCTCGGACCAGTGGCCGGAATGTCTCGAACTCGCCCTGGGCGTCCGGGGAATGAGCAGGCCTGTTGCCGTTCTTGGGTGACGCGACGGCGGCCATGTCGGTCGATGAGGGGAGGGGGCCGCCCAGTGCCGAAGCTTGTGCCGACCGATGGAATCTTAGAGGACCTGCAACCTTAACAGGTTGTGGGCGCGTGGATTCATAATCTGATGGGATTGTGCGGCGTGTTGGCGCAAACGAGTGTGTGGTCCTTCAGGATTCATGTGATGTTGAAGACAGACTCGGATTGAGATGAAATGCGACAATGCGCTCGGAAAGGAGAAGTGACGCACGGACGAATCGGATGAATGTGGGGCAGACTTCAGTACCGAAAGCTTGGCTTTCCAGCCCCAGCCGCTGCTTAGGTAAGCTCCATCAGAGTCGGAGATGGATGAAACCGTTCGCGTCAAAGCTTCGTTCCTTCCATCATTTCCATCCTTCACATCATCGCAGCCATCATATCCAAGATATTGGGCGGAATTTGGTCACATTGCGGGGATTTCCATTGAAAACATCACCGAGTCGTCCTTGGACCGACGGCGTATCCATGTCCACGGCTCTGACTGCTTGGACCTTTAACGCGTCCGCCTTCCAATGACCTTCTGCCATCAGGTTGAGATGTGCTCTCAGAAGCGAAAATAATGATCGACTGATCTACCGATCGACGAGATCAGCATTTTGAAGGGCTGCCTCGGGGTTGACACTCAAGAAGACGTTTGGGAGCCAAAGCAGACTGCCAATGCCGACAAAAACCGTCTTCCAACGAGTCAAACAAGGATCACATTTTGGTATATCGAGAATCACTCGGTATCTCAAGAATCAAGAGCCCTAGACAGAGCATTGTCACAGTCGGAAGTCCCGCGCCTTGACCTGACACTCTGGGGACGTGTCTTGGCGACAACCCGACTCTTTTGTCTCAGGAACTTCAGACCGTGGAGTTGGTCGGCCTCTGCAGTGGAATGTGTCTCTTCCGGCCGAAAATGCCGGCTGCAACCACACACAGGTTGACAATCTGCGACTTTCTGGATGTTCATGCCAAGCGGTCGGCTGAGGCTCGAAGAGTCGCGGAATTCGGCGTCTTGGCATCAATAGCGGATGAACTCTCAGTCACAGCATCACGAAGGTTCATAAATGCCGGTGTTCTTCACGCACTACCTGGTTCGGGAACCAGAAGAAGACCATTCCAGCTCGTCGAGGCACAGGATAATAACATGCATCCGCGTCGGTCGTTTTTCGTGGTGTCTCCGGCCCTTGAAAGAATGAATACGACCAGAGGTGCCCGAGCCGTGGCCGTCCAATCTCCGAGAAGGCATTGAAACAAAGGGAGCAGCACGCCCCGACGCAAGGATCAGATCGAGGCACGTTTTGTTTCTTGCATTTCGAGACGGACGGGGCATACCAGAGACTGGTTTCGATCGACCGTGCACCTGGTGCCTGAAGGTGCTCAGTGGAAACCTCCCCAACTCCCGTCGACTGCAGGGTCGGGTGACTTGGAGGGCCGCGTACGCTCGGTCGTTGAGTCAGGACATCGCGGGCGCCACAACGAAACTTCTTTGGGATTCGGCACGGTGGATGAGGCTCTGGAGCAGGGGAAGCAGGAGGAAAGCTTGTTCGAGGCCCCGAAATAGCCTCGCGCCTTGCCAAAAGGTGACTGGTCGCGGGGGATCGCCAAACGAACATACCGGCCGGGCGCACATCAGTGTCACTCCCCTTGGCACGCCGTCAAGTTGCAGTCCGTTCCACCCGACTGAGAGGCTAGACAGAGGACATGCCACGTTTTTGTAATGGCCGGCCATCGACAACCCCTCCTCAGCTCACTCAGCTACGCGTCTGCGCGACAAAGCCAAAAGGCATTCGCGGCAACTCTCCGCATGACGAATCCGGCCGTCGCTGTCACCCCAGCTGCATGTCAATAGACACGAACGCTACCCTCGAAAAGGGCAGTCCGGGGATGGGCTGCCGAGCGATCTAGATCAGTCTGGGTGGCTGGAACGCTGGGGACCAGGGACCGGTCCATGGATTGGACCCCTGCCGGCTCACCCAGAGGCCCAGAGCGTTCTCCCCCCGAAACGGAAGCTCGCGCTCCCCCGCGCCATGCCGCCTCGTGCTCATGTTCTGCGTTCCCGGTCGTCGCAGGCTGGTCATGGCAGCAGATATTAAAACAATAACGTCCGCTCGGCGGTATTCCTGCCCGCGGACCTACTTGACCGACCCTGCATCCTCCTAAGAACCCTTCGAGTGCTCACTTTTCTTCTCTCCTCACCTCTCCTGCTTCTCCCTCTGAAGTGATCTGCGATAAGAGCTGCAAGCTTAGGCTCTGTCGATCAAGCCACCAATACGTACTCCGTCCACGAAGCTTGGCGCCCGCATCCGTCATCGTCGTCCATCGAGCATCAATAAAGTTTTCGGGGGCTCGCCATATTGACTCGACATCTTGGACTTTTCTACCTTTGAGGACGACTCTCTGGATATCACTGCCAGGACGAAACATTCTACATCGATTTGCTGTTGCACAGAACACTCACTCAAAATGAGACTGACAACGCTCCTGACCCTCCTGGTGGCCGCTCACCAGGGCCTCGCTGCCCCTCTCTCCGACCACTCCTCAAAGTCCGGCCCTGACCATGCCATCAAGACCGTCGTGAGGGTCTCTCGCCACCGCGGCGCCCTCGAGTCCTTCATCGCCTCGGAGGAGGTCACCGCCGCCATCACCCGGATCAACCGCCCCCCGAAAGCGGGAGAGGGCACCAGCAACCGCCCCGTCGATTCTCCTGACGAGCTCGAGGATTCCGAGAAGACCCCGCCGATGGCCTTGCTCGTATCTGTTTCCAGGCCGGCCGAGCAGACGGACGAGGCGAAGCCCAACTGGGCGGTTGCCTTGCTCAAGGACGTGTACGCCGACTACAAGTCCGTCGCGCCCTGCTGGCGACAGAACAGCGCCGATGCGTCGGCGAGGATCCGGCGCCTGGCCAAGGGCAAGGCGGAGCTTCTCATCTTCCTCGGCATCGGGTTCCTCATCACCGCCGTCCTCATCCTCGAGGCCATCTACCAGAACTACATGGCGTACGTCGCACTCCAGTCATTCTTTTCCGTTGCACGCCGAATTGAGCTGACCAGTATCTGTAGCCTGAGATGCCGCCTTTCGGGAGAGATTCGGCTGGAGGGCCCTGAGCGAAGTCTCGAAGCGCAGGATTTCCAGGACACCGGGTCCGAGGAGGACAATGAGAAAACGGCGGCTCCGTGAGGGAGAATGCATGCACTCCGATCAAGCCATGTCTTGGCCGGAGCGCCGCCCGCCCGGTTGTTTTGCTTTTTCACATCTGTCAGCGATACCAAGTTCAGCGTGGCGTTTTGGAAGGGAGGATACGGGGATCGGATCTGTTCCATCGAGAAGAAGGGGAGTCGCTTGATTTGCCTATGCATCTGGATATCAATCAACCTGGCCTCAGACCATGTTCAACCCTGGGCGCCACCTCGAATCAAGAGGCTGGCGGACACACCTGTTTATGTATCTGTGCCACCTCTAGTCCTGCTGCTGCCGCGCGGCACAGGGTTGGCGATCCGGTTGCCCCCTCCTGTTGTCGGGTTGCCTCCTCAGCCATCTGCAGGTCCGAGGGTCTGGGCTGCATGCGCGGCGGCGCGAAGGAGTCGCCGGCATTGGATTGGCATGCTCGCCAGGACGGCATTTACGAGCCGGCTACTCGTCATTCATCAGTATTCGCCCGCGCCGCCCGCAGGCGGCCTCAGACCGTGTCTTGGTGCCCTGAGATGTTTCCGAAGCTGGACGCGCCGGTCGAATGACATGAGTAGCACAGCAGCAGACGCATTGAGGCCGACCAGGAGCATGACGAGGCCAGCAGAGATAGGTCTGTAGCAGGCCTCGGCACTGGCAGTCCCATCCCAGCTGTGGGATGCAGCCCGCACGCCGCCCCCAAAGTGCAACAGACATCCCGGTCCGCCTAAGCCCTATGGGATAGGAGAACGTCACATCTGGCGCCACGGGCCCGCTGGGAAGCTGACAGCTCCAGCCGCGAGCAGGGCAGAGGCGCATGGGGGTTTGGGCTCTGTCGGCCTGAAGCAGCGCTCAGCAGCATTCGTTCGTACACGTATGAAATGCTGCGAGTCTCTCTCGGGGATAGCCTCGAACCCGGCGAGCCCGCCCCGACGTATGAGCGACGTCCATCGCGAGGTGATCTGCGAGGGGCAAAGGGGGGGCCACCACCAAAAGGGGGGTGGGAAGGGGAAGATCATGGGTCCCCCTCACCAGGGATGCGGTCAGTCATGCGGCCCCTGGCGACTTTGTGATGGGACTCGGGTTCAGCTGTGACTGAGTCTGAGAGCTTGTGAGGACCCTCTTCATCACTCTTCCACCTCTGGTGACTCGGGGCCTCTTTTCCTCTTCTCCCCTTAAGCTGTCCCGCCCGTCGACCACCACCGAGTCAGACATCGCCAATCCAAGGACAGACAGCCCCTCACAGTCACAGCTCAGGGGCACGCGACAGAGAAAAGCCCCCCCCAACCTCCTCCACTTGGCCTGGTGTGCCCCTCACTCATAAGGCTCAGAAGGCCCCGCCGTCGCCGCCGCCAGGGCCGGGACAAAGAAACCGCAGTCAATTGAGCCCTCCTCGCCCACCCTCTGCCCATAGCTTCACGCCATGTCTCTCCGGGTCGACGACGAACGCCGCGGCCGCTCCCGCTCGCCGGGCCGGCGCGAGAGAAGCCGCAGCCCCGGCGTCCAGCGCATGATGGAATCCCGCGAGCCGAGCTACGCATACCCCGAAGACGACCTCGACGAGCGCGACCGCTACGCTCTCACCCGCCGCGGTGCTGACGGTCCTCCTCACGGCTCGTCCTCCGCCAACGTCGTGTCGGCCGAGCCGCCGGGAGCTTTCCCTGGTGCTGCTCCCGGGCCGCCGTCTGGAGGAGGCGCTGTGCCCTATCCCGAAGACGAGGGCCTCTTCCCTGGTGGTAGGTCCGTCTACGGCTACGATGACCGTCGCCAGGGCCCGCCCCAAGGCCCGCCGGGTTATGGCCAGCCTCCCCCCTCGCCGGGTGCCGATGGTAGACAATACCGCGGATCGAGGGAGCAGGTTCCCCAGAGCCCGTACGATGACTATCGCGGCTCTCGCGACCGATTCGACGATCCCCGTATTCGGACGGCTGAGCCGCCCGGAGACCCTAGAGATTCACGAGATCCCAGAGACTCGAGAGATCCAAGAGACTCCCGTGATCCTAGAGACTCGAGAGATCCTAGGGACTCCCGAGATCCCAGAGAGTCTTGGGACCCCAGAGACTCTCGCGACCCAAGGGACTCACCCCGTGATTCACGAGATCCTAGAGACCCCCGAGACCCCCGAGACCCCCGCGACTCTCGAGACCGATTCGACATCCGTACGGCTGAGCCGCCCGGCGACCCCCGAGACCCCCGAGACCC